>NW_026847549.1:564430-586492 GCF_025583915.1 Anolis sagrei ordinatus | reverse complement strand
GCCTCAGTGTGAAAAGGAAGGGGCCCAAAACACCCGGAGAGAAGTGTTGGTCTGAGAGAGGCCTCAGTGTGAGGAAGGCCTCAGTGTGAAAAGGAAGGGGCCTAAAACATCTGGAGAGAAATGTTGGTCTGAGAGAGGCCTCAGTGTGAGGAAGGCCTTAGTGTGACAAGGAAGGGGCCTGAAGCTGCTAGGAATGGTGGGAGTTGAAGTCCAAAACACCCAGAGGGCCCAAGTTTTCCCATGCCCTTTTGGAAGGAATTCCCCTACCACTGCTCTCCCTTCCAGATGCCCAAGAAGAAGCAGCGCCGGGCGAGAGGCAGCCAGGCCGAGGCCCGTTTTGAGCAGCTGGTGGAGCAGTACAAGCGCCGCATCCTGGGCAGCGGACGGAGCGGTCTGCCGGCCAAGCGGGGCAAGTGGTTCGAGAGCTGAGCTGCCTTGGAAGAGAGGGAGGGAGGAAGGAAGGAAGGTGCCCAAAGAGAGGCCAAAGACCCTCCTTTCGTCCTCCTCCTCCTCCTCCTCCTCCGGACACTTGGACTAATGGCAGGACTTGGGGGGATCTGCAACCCAGAGCAGCTTCCTGGAAACCAGGGTGGCCTCTTGATCCGCAACCTTCTCTCTGGAGGTCTTTGTGATGGGCAGAGAAGCCAAGAGGGGCCTTGGGCCCAAAGAGAGAGGCCTCTTCCTCCGACTGGGACCTTGGCAGGGCGAGAGATGCCCAGTCGACCCCTCCTTGGCACCAAGACTCCAAGTTCCTTGTGGACAAGGTCTCCATCCTGGGCTTGGATGGAGAATGTCTGAGTCCCATGCAGAGCAAATGTCTCTCAGGGGCCGCTAAAGAGATATAAATATATATATTTTTCACCAATAAAGACTTCCAGAGGGTCTTTTTCCAGATCCACGTGGTTCAATTCCTGCATTTTGACCTCCGGGGAGGAAGCTGGAGTCAAGGTTTCAGTCTTAGACTGGGCTCAAATCCCCACTTGACCTTGGGCAAGTCATACTCACTCAGCCTCAAAGGAAGGCTATTTCTGCCAATGTACTACTACTACTACTTAGGTGATCCCGAGTAGGACTCTCCTCCAAGTTCGGTGTCCTGGCGGTGGGTTGGTAGGTGACTGTGGAGCCCTCTTCTTGACCTGCATGTTCTCTCACAGTGAAGGCAGGTGGAAGGTGGTCCCAATCAGGTTTGCCTTGATGCACCTTCCTCTTCGCACATTTCTCTCTTTCGCCCTCCATTTGTGACACTTCTGCAGCACTGCTGGTCACAGCTGACCTCCAGCTGGAGCGCTCAAGGGCCAGGGCTTCCCAGTTCTCAGTGTCTATGCCAGAGTTTTTAAAGTTGGCTTTGAGCCCATCTTTCAATCTCTTTTCCTGTCCTCCAAATTCCATTTTCCATTCTTGAGTTGGGAATAGAGCAACTGCTTTGGAAGACAGTGGTCAGGCATCCAGACAACGTGGCCGGTCCAGCAGAGTTGATGGTGGAGGACCATCACTTCAATGCTGGTGGTTCCCAGTTCCCAGTTGCTTCTTCCAGCACGCTGATGTTTCCCCGCCTGTCTTCCCAAAAGATTTGCAGGATTGTTCAGAGGCAGCATTGATGGAATCGTTCCAGGAGTTGAGTGTGACATCTGTAGACAGTCCACGTTTTGCAGGCGTAGAGCAGGGTTGGGAGAGAATGGCTTTATCAACAAGCCCCTTGGTATCCCTATGGATGTCCCGGTCCTCAAACACTCTCTGCTTCATTTGGAAGACTGCTGCACTCGCAGAGCTCAGGCGCTGATGGAATCGTTCCAGGAGGTGCATGTGACGTCTGTAGACAGTCCATGTTTCGCAGGCATATAGCAGTGTTGGGAGGGGAATAGCTTTATAAACAAGCCCCTTAGTATCCCCACGGATCATAGTATCCTAGAATCCAAGAGTTGGGAGAGACCTCCTGGGCCATCATCCAGTCCAACCCCATTCTGCCAAGAAGCAGGAATATTGCATTCAAAGCACCCCTGACAGATGGCCATCCGGCCTCTGTTTAAAAGCTTCCAAACAAGGAGCCTCCACCACACTCCCTCCGGGGCAGAGAGTTCCACTGCTGAACGGCTCTCACAGTCAGGAAGTTCTTCGTCATGTTCAGGTGGAATCTCCTTCCTTTCCTATAGTTTGAAGCCATGGCTTCATTGCATCCTAGTGTCCAGGGCGTCAGAAAGGAAGCCTCCTCCCTAAGTGGACTCTCTTGCATGTGTCCCAAAGGAGAGCCATCTTCTTTCCTGCCTGGTTTCCATAAGACTTCTCTGCTCATTCTGTTAGGAAGTCACACAATGGGAAGAGACCCCCGCCCCTAAGGACCCTCCAGGTTAACGCACTCCATTCCACAACACAGAAGGATACCACCCAAGCCCTCCTGACAGAAGGCCATCCACCCAGCCTCTGCTTAAAAACCTCCAGCGAAGGAAGGAGGCTCCACAGGACTTCTTGGCAGTCCTTCAAAACATGACCAACGAGAGGGTTTTCTGGGTTGCATTGTGTCTCTCTGCATTGTGTAGCATTGTATTGCATTGTGTTACTCTGGGCCAATGGGCTCTCCAACCGGTGAAGGTCATTTTGGGTCCTGATGCAGCCCCCGGGGTTCGCTCTCCATGCCGGGGGTCTCGCCGCACACGCCGTCCTCTCCTGGCGCCTCTGAATCAGCCGCTGAATCAGGGTGCGTAATTGGGAGCAGAGGATGCGCAGTGGGTGATGCAAGGAGGAGGAGAAGGAGCGGAGGAAAAACCCTCGTCCTCTCGCCCATTCCCCAGAGCTTGGCCATAAAAAATATATGAAAAATGGAAGGAGTTGGGAAGGGAGGGAAGGAAGGAAGGAGGGAAGGAAAGGAAAGGAGGAAGAGAAGGAGGAAGGAAGGAAAGAAGGGAGGAAGGAATGGAGAGGGAAAGGAAAAGGCAGGGAGGGAAGGAAGGAAAACCAAGGAAAGAGAAGGGAGGGAAGAAAGGAAGGAAAGAAGAAAAGAAGGTATGGAGGGAAGGAAAATATAAGAAGGAAAAAGCAAAGGAAGGAAAACAAAGAAAGGCGGAAAGGAAAGTAGGAAGAGAAGGGAAGAGGGGAAGCAAAAAGGAGAGAAAGGCAAGGAAGGAAGGAGGGAAGGAAAACCAAGGAAAGAAAAAGAAGAGAAGGAAGGAAAGGAAAGGAGAGAGGGAAGGAAAGGGAGAGGGGGAAGGAAAGGCAGAGAAGGAAGGAGGGAAGGAAAACAGTAGAGAAAGAAAGGAAGAAGGGAAGGAAAACCAAGGAAAGAAAAGGAGGAGGGAAAGGAAGAGAGGGAAGGAAAGTAAAGGAGGAAGAGAAGGAAAGGTGAACAGGAGAAAAAGGCAAGGAAGGAAGGAGGGAAGGAAAAAGAAGAGAGGGAAGGAAGGGAAGGAAAGGAGAGAGGGAAGGAAAGGGAGAGAGGGAAGGAAAGGCAGAGAAAGAAAGGGAGGAAGGAAAGGAGAGGGAAGGAAAGTAAAGGAGGAAGAGAAGGAAAGGTAAACAGGAGAAAAAGGCAAGGAAGGAAGGAGGGAAGGAAAACCAAGGAAGGAAAAAGAAGAGAGGGAAGGAAGGGAAGGAAAGGAGAGAGGGAAGGAAAGGGAGAGAGGGAAGGAAAGGCAGAGAAAGAAAGGGAGGAAGGAAAGGAAGAGGGAAGGAAAGTAAAGGAGGAAGAGAAGGAAAGGAGGGAAGGAAAACAGGAGTGAAAGACAAGGAAGGAGGGAAGGAAAACCAAGGAAGGAAAAAGAAGGGAGGGAAGGGAAGGAGAGAGGGAAGGAAAGGAGGAAAGGTGAACAGGAGAAAAAGGCAAGGAAGGAAGGAGGGAAGGAAAACCAAGGAAGGAAAAAGAAGAGAGGGAAGGAAGGGAAGGAAAGGAGAGAGGGAAGGAAAGGGAGAGAGGGAAGGAAAGGCAGAGAAAGAAAGGGAGGAAGGAAAGGAAGAGGGAAGGAAAGTAAAGGAGGAAGAGAAGGAAAGGAGGGAAGGAAAACAGGAGTGAAAGACAAGGAAGGAGGGAAGGAAAACCAAGGAAAGAAAAGGAGGAGGGAAAGGAAGAGAGGGAAGGAAAGTAAAGGAGGAAGAGAAGGAAAGGTGAACAGGAGAAAAAGGCAAGGAAGGAAGGAGGGAAGGAAAACCAAGGAAGGAAAAAGAAGAGAGGGAAGGAAGGGAAGGAAAGGAGAGAGGGAAGGAAAGGGAGAGAGGGAAGGAAAGGCAGAGAAAGAAAGGGAGGAAGGAAAGGAAGAGGGAAGGAAAGTAAAGGAGGAAGAGAAGGAAAGGAGGGAAGGAAAACAGGAGTGAAAGACAAGGAAGGAGGGAAGGAAAACCAAGGAAGGAAAAAGAAGGGAGGGAAGGGAAGGAGAGAGGGAAGGAAAGGGAGAGAGGGAAGGAAAATAGGAGAGAAAGAAAGGCAAGAAAGGAAGAATGGAAGGAAAACCAAGGAAAGAAAGGAGGAAAGGGAAGGGAAGGTAGACAGGGAGGGAAGGACAGAGGGAAAACGAAGGAAAAAGGAGGGAGGGAAGGAAAGCAAAAGGAAATTAAAAAGGGAAGGAAGAAAGTAGGGAAGGACACTGGAAAGGGAGAAGAAGGAAAAGGAGGGAGAGGATGGGAGGGAAATAGGAAAGAAGGAAGGAAAGGGAGAAAAAAAGGAAAAAGAGAAGGAATTCAGAAGGTGTGTTTTATTGGGTTGAACTTTGGATTATGTCTCTAGACCCAAAGGGGTGGCTTCAGGCAAGTCCCACTCTCTCAGCCTCAGAGGGAGTCAAAGTCCCTCTGTTTGAAAAGCCTGAAGAGCCCTGTTTGGTGGGGAGAAGGTAACTCTGGGGATAATGAGTGCAAGGCGAAGAGGAGGAAGAAGGCGAAGGCAGGAAACAGGGAGAACCGGGCGACGGGCAGGAAGGCAGGCGCTCTGAGTCACGGCTGGCATGCCACTTTTTGGGCACAGAAGCCAAGGCGCTGCTGGCACTTCGGGGAGGAGGAGGAGGAGGAGGCCTGGTGCACCTCTTCCTTGATGAGCAGCACCTCTTTTAATTATTATGATCACCATCTCGAAGCCTGTTTGTGTCGCGTTGCACAACAGATGGGCATTTCTTCAGAGCTGGCATGCACCTGCACCCTACCCACAGCAGCATTGATATGCTCAGGGAAGCTCTCCCATCGACCCCGAGTATTGGAAGGGGCTCCTCAAGGCCATCCAGCCACACAGTTTAGTCTCCTTTTGAGTGAGTTGTCCATGCAGACCTTTATAAGGCGCGCCACAAACTCAGCTTGGCACCACTTTAACTGCCAGGGCTTAATGTTGTGGGAGTTGTGGTTCCTACAACACCTTGTGCTTTGTGTATTTTAATAGAATCCTAGAGTTGGAAGAGACCTCCTGGGCCATCATCCAGTCCAACCCCATTCTACCAAGAAGCAGGACAATCATGTTCAAAGCACCCCCAACGGATGGCCATCCAGCCTCTGAATCCTAGAATCCTAGAGTTGGAAGAGACCTGCTGGGCCATCATCCAGTCCAACCCCATTCTGCCAAGAAGCAGGAATATTGCATTCAAATCACCCCTGACAGATGGCCATCCAGCCTCTGAATCATAGAATCCTAGAGTTGGAAGAGACCTCCTGGGCCATCATCCAGTCCAACCCCATTTTGCCAAGAAGCAGGAATATTGCATTCAAAGCACCCCTGGCAGATGGCCATCCAGCCTCTGAATCCTAGAATCCTAGAGTTGGAAGAGACCTGCTGGGCCATCATCCAGTCCAACCCCATTCTGCCAAGAAGCAGGAATATTGCATTCAAAGCACCCCTGGCAGATGGCCATCCAGCCTCTGAATCCTAGAATCCTAGAGTTAGAAGAGACCTCCTGGGCCATCATCCAGTCCAACCCCATTCTGCCAAGAAGCAGGAATATTGCATTCAAAGCACCCCTGGCAGATGGCCATCCAGCCTCTGAATCCTAGAATCCTAGAGTTAGAAGAGACCTCCTGGGCCATCATCCAGTCCAACCCCATTCTGCCAAGAAGCAGGAATATTGCATTCAAATCACCCCTGACAGATGGCCATCCAGCCTCTGAATCATAGAATCCTAGAGTTGGAAGAGACCTCCTGGGCCATCATCCAGTCCAACCCCATTTTGCCAAGAAGCAGGAATATTGCATTCAAAGCACCCCTGACAGATGGCCATCCAGCCTCTGAATCCTAGAATCCTAGAGTTGGAAGAGACCTGCCTGGGCCATCATCCAGTCCAACCCCATTCTGCCAAGAAGCAGGAATATTGCATTCAAAGCACCCCTGGCAGATGGCCATCCAGCCTCTGAATCCTAGAATCCTAGAGTTAGAAGAGACCTCCTGGGCCATCATCCAGTCCAACCCCATTCTGCCAAGAAGCAGGAATATTGCATTCAAATCACCCCTGGCAGATGGCCATCCAGCCTCTGAATCCTAGAATCAAAGAGTTGGAAGAGACCTCATGGGCCATCCAGTCCAACCCCTTGCCAAGAAGCAGGAATATTTCATTCAAATCACCCCTGACAGATGGCCATCCAGCCTCTGTTTAAAAGCTTCCAAAAAAGGAGCCTCCACCACACTCCGGGGCAGAGAGTTCCACTGCTGAACAGCTCTCACAGTCAGGAAGTTCTTCCTCATGTTCAGGTGGAATCTCCTCTCTTGTAGTTTGAAGCCATTGTTCCATTGCATCCTAGTCTTTCTCTATTCAAAGCTTCCAAAGAAGGAGCCTCCACAACAGTCCGGGGCAGAGAGTTCCACTGCTGAACGGCTCTCACAGTCAGGAAGTTCTTCCTCATGTTCAGGTGGAATCTCCTCTCTTGTAGTTTGAAGCCATTGTTCCATTGCATCCTAGTCTTTCTCTATTCAAAGCTTCCAAAGAAGGAGCCTCCACCACAGTCCGGGGCAGAGAGTTCCACTGCTGAACGCCTCTTGCAGTCAGGAAGTTCTTCCTCATGTTCAGGTGGAATCTCCTTCCTTTCCTGTCGTTTGAAGCCATGGCTCCATTGCGTCCTAGTCTTTCTCCCGGGCAGCAGAAGACAAGCCTGTTCCCTCCTCCCTGTGACTTCCCCTCACATGTTTATGCATGGCCATCATGTCTTTTCTCAGTCTTCTCTTCTGAAGGTTAAACGTGCCCAGCTCTTTAAGCCGCTCCTCATAGGGCTTGTTCTCCAGACCATTCATCGTTTTGGTCGCCCTCCTCTGGACACATTCCAGCTTAGAGTCAACCTCTCCCTTCCATTGTGGTGCCCAGAATTGGACACAGTGTGATTCCAGGTAAAGTGGTCTGACCAAGGTGGAATAGAATGGAGCATGGGGCGCATGACTTCCCTGGATCTAGACATTAGACTGCCGCATCCCATTCCAAGATCTTTTCCACATAGAAATACATTTTAATGTGTATCTTTTATAGAAATATATTTTAATATGTGTATTCATGGTATTGTTATGTGTTCTAATTATTCTGCAACCCACTTCAAGCCAGGAGGAGAGATGGCCAGGAGCACACTGCTGAGTGTGGCCTTCAGCACTTCTCGAAGGGCGGTCTTGGCATCCTTGACCCCTTCCTCGGCCATCAAGCGCATTTCTCAGTCTACCTGTAATGGCACTTTGAGTATTTTTTAATTAAAGAGAAATGGCCCAAAGGCCCCCTAGCCCACCTGCTTCCTTCTCACCTGGGAGGGAGGTCATGTGAGGTAAGGCGCCCCTTCTATCTCCCCCTCCCCCTCTTTGAGTGCTTTGGCCCCCCGCCAGGCCAGGTGAGCTCCCCGGGGAAGGCACCTGAGGAGCGGGGAGGTGGGGCAGGCAGGCAACCCCCTCCCTCTCCCCTTCCTCCCCTCACCTGGCCGCTCGCCAGGCTTTCCCAGGTAGCGCCGGGGGTCTGCAAGCACTCACCTGTCCTCGCCTGACCCTGTGACGTCATCGCAGCCACTCACCTGTGTACTTCTACAATAACCCAGATCATATGCTTTGAACTGGATTATATATGGCAGCGTAGACTTAGTGCAGACGCTTTGCTCATCTGGATTATATGGCAGTGTAGACTCCTTAAACACTGTCTCTATATCCCAAGATCTGATTACCAGGTTATCTGATTTGAACTGGATTATATGAGCCTCCACTGCCAGATAATCTGGGATAAGTAGATTATCTGGGATTGGGTCCTGGGATATCAAGACAGTGTAGAGGGGGCCATAGAAGGGGCTTTAGTACAGCTTGGGCCCTCCAGGTGTTTTGAACTTCAACTCCCACAATTCCTAACACCTGGAGGGCCCTGTGCCTGCTCTATGAGTCTATACTGCCAAATAATCCAGTTCAAAGCAGATAAGATGGATTTTATTTGGCAATGCAGAAGGGCCCCCAGAACCAGAGACAGTGTTATTATTCGTGGTGAAAACGTCTGACCAAGGGACGATGGAGATACTAGATTCCTATTGATGCCACATAGAATTGCATTGGACTTTTTAGCAGCCGCACCACACTTTTAACTCGTGGACTTTCTTTTAGAATACAATGGAGTGCAATAGGAGCATAGTGTCTAGATCTAGGGAAGTAATGCTACCCATGCTCTATTCTGCTTTGGTTAGACCACACCTGGAATATTGTGTCCAATTCTGGGCACCACAATTCAAGAGAGATATTGACAAGCTGGAATGTGTCCAGAGGAGGGCGACTAAAATGATCAAGGGTCTGGAGAACAAGCCCTATGAGGAGCGGCTTAAGGAGCTGGGCATGTTTAGCCTGAAGAAGAGAAGGCTGAGAGGAGATATGATAGCCATGTATAAATATGTGAGAGGAAGCCACAGGGAGGAGGGAGCAAGCTTGTTTTCTGCTTCCTTGGAGACTAGGACGCAATGGAACAATGGCTTCAAACTACAAGAGAGGAGATTCCATCTGAACATGAGGAAGAACTTCCTGACTGTGAGAGCTGTTCAGCAGTGGAACTCTCTGCCCCGGAGTGTGGTGGAGGCTCCTTCTTTGAAAGCTTTTAAACAGAGGCTGGATGGCCATCTGTCAGGGGTGATTTGAATGCAATATTCCTGCTTCTTGGCAGAATGGGGTTGGACTGGATGGCCCATGAGGTCTCTTCCAACTCTTGGATTCTATGATTCTATGAGTGACTGCAAACTTCCCTGAGTCCCCTTAGGGGTTGAGAACAGTGGCATACAAATACCACAAATAAATAAATGAATAAATAAATATTAATGACTGCGATGAAAGGTTAGAAGGCACGGTCATCCAGTTTGCAGACGGGACCTAATTGGGAGGAAAAGCCAAGACTCCACAAGACGAGAGCAGAACTCAAAGGGATCTTGACAGATGAGAGAGATGAAGGGCCAAAACCAACACAACGACATTCAACAGTGACAAATGCAAGAGACTCCACTTAGACAGAAAAATCGGAATGCAAAGAGACAGAATGGGGGACGATGAGGCCTGGCTCGAGAGCAGGACGTGTGAAAAAGATCTTGGAGTCCTCATGGGGAGGAAGGGGAACATGAGCCAGGAATGTGATGTGGCGGCAAAAAAAGCCAATGGGATGTTGGCCTGCATCAAGAGAAGCATAGTGTCTAGATCTAGGGAAGTCATGCTCCCCAGGCTCTATTCTGCTTTGGTTAGACCACTTTACCTGGAATCACACTGTGTCCAATTCTGGGCTCCACAATGGAAGGGAGATGTTGACTCTAAGCTGGAATGTCTCCAGAGAAAGAGGGCAACTAAAATGATCCAGGGTGTGGAGAATAAGCCCTATGAGGAGTGGCTTGAAGAGCTGGGAATGTTTAGCTTGAAGAAGAGAAGGCTGAGAGGAGACATGATAAGAGCCATGTATAAATACGTGAGAGGAAGCCACAGGGAGGAGGGAGTGAACTTGTGTTCTGCTTCCCTGGAGACGAGGACGCAATGGAGCCATGGCTTCCAACTACAAGGAAGAAGATTCCACCTGAACATGAGGAAGAACTTCCTGACTGTGAGAGCCATTCAGCAGTGGAACTCTCTGCCCTGGAGTGTGGTGGAGGCTCTATGGAGGCTTTTAAATAGAGGCTGGATGGCTATCTGTCAGGGGTGCTTTGAAGGCAATTTTCCTGCTTCTTGACAGAATGGGGGTGGACTGCATGGCCCACCAGGTCTCTTCCAACTCTAGGATTGTATGATTTTATGATTCTATGAGATGACCATAAGTTGGAGATACCTTGAGATATCTTAGATGGCTTCAAACTACAAGAAAGGAGATTCCACCTGAACATGAGGAAGAGCTTCCTGACTGTCGCAGATATTGCTTTAAAGTTGGGGTTGATTCCAAGCGTCCCAACCGCCTTTGCGGAAGCTGCGCCCCGTTCGTTGCCCAAGGAGAACAATCAACAGAAGACAAAACTCTCTTCCAATAAAGAAATGTTTATATACAATAGTCACAAAAATAGTTTCAATCCTCAATCCTCCAGCAAACCTTTCTTCGGTCACTTCAGCATTCTCTTCCTCTTGCTCTTGCTCTCATTACTCCAGCATTCTCCATACTCAACAGACTCTACTCAGTCTCTTCTCCACATTCTCTGCATTCTCTTCTCTCTACAATACACAGCGCTTAGTCCCAATTGTAGCATCTAATCTATCACAGGTGGCTTAACAGTTGCGCTTCATGCAATGCTTGGACATGGTCCTTACAAATACTTACTCACTTTTTCACTTAAGAAATGACTCAATTGATATAAAACTCTGACACTGACTGTGAGAAAGAGTCGTTCAGCAGTGGAACTCTCTGCCCTGGAGTGTGGTGGAGGCTCTATGGAGGCTTTTAAATAGAGGCTGGATGGTCATCTGTTGGGGCTGCTTTGAACGCGATTGTCCTGCTTCTTGGCAGAATGGGATTGGACTGGATGATGGCCCACCAGGTCTCTTCCAACTCTAGGATTCTAGGGTTCAATTCCACCTGAGAATTAGGGGGTCTCCTCCTTGGGGGTCTCTTTCCCTGGAGGTTTTTGAGCAGACAGACTGGATGGCTACCTGTTGGGAGGGTTTTGATTGTGTCTTCCTGTCTGGGGGTTGGATGGATGGATGGATGGCTCTAAGATTGTAAGAGAATCTTCTCATCCATTGGTTCGGGTCATGGGTTCCGTGCTTATACATGGGTGCAATCCCACCAGAAGCCTCACCTGGTTTGGTTTGAGCATCAGGAAGGGAACTCAGGTGAGGCCTGCCTCGAAGGGGACTTTGCTAAGTGAAGGCATATTCCCAGCATTACCTGTCTTCATACCTTTCCCCAAATGGTCCCTCAAGAAGGCCTCCCAGGAAGACGTTGCTTGGGAAGCGTGGCTGCTGTGCTGAGCCCCCCAAAGCCTTGCAAGCCCCCTTTCCCCACTTGGCCGCTTGCCCAGAGAGGGAAGAGGTTGAGGTGAAGGCAGGACGCAGGTGGGAGAGGCTCTTGGCAGGCAGCCAAGGCAAGAGATGCAGAACACCCCCCTCCTCCAATCACACCCTCTCTTCCTTTGCTTCCCATCCTGGGGGCCTCCAGGTGCTTCCAAAACTACGACACCCCCTTCCAAGCCACGTCAGCCCCACAAAATGAGGAGGAGGAGGAGAAGGAGGGGTCAGGCTGCAGCCCCACAAGGTGAGCTGGGGTCTGGCTTATGATCCAGGCCCAATTTTAACTAGGGGTGTTATGTGGTTTCCAGACAGTATGGCCAATGTGGCTGGCATCTTCTGAAGACCTGATGGTGGTCAAGCAGGTGGAGCCTATCATATACCTGTGGACCAGGCTGTGGCACACCTAGCTGATAGCCAGCTGCATTAAATCACTAGTCATGAGTTCAAAGCCAGCCTGGGTCAGAGTGAGCTTCCGGCCATTAGTCTAGCTTGCTGTCGACCCATGCAGCCCGAAAGACAGTTGCATCTGTCAAGGAGGAAATTTAGGTACCACTTTATGCGAGGAGGCTAATTTAACTAATTTACAATGCCATAAAACCTTCCAGCAGTGTGCAGAAGAATAAGGAAGTATTCAATCAAGGACTTGGTACACAAGTTGCATCTGTCACGTAGGAAATTTGGGTACCGCTTTATGCGGGGAGGCTAATTTAACTAATTTACGATGCCATAAAACCTTCCAGCAGCGTGCAGAAGAATGAGGAAGTACTCCATCAAAGGATCCAGTGTCACAAATGGACAGTGAAGCAGCAGCTCCCCCTGTGGCCGGAATCGAGCATACTCTCATGAAGCCGGAAAAGCTGGAATGTTAAATTGCCTCTGTGCCTGTCTATATATGTTGTATGTCTAAATGGCATTGAATGTTTGCCATGTTTATGTGCATTGTAATCTGCCCTGAGTCCCCTGCGGGGTGAGAAGGGCGGAATATAAATACCAGTCATCTTAATCCTATCATTCACTCATTTCTTTGATTGTTTCCCGACTGGCCCAATTCCTGCTTCCTCATTGGTTGAGTGGCCAAAGCGGGGCTGGCGCTCTGATTGGACAGAACACAGCCTCTCCTGGCTGCTCCTCCTGGCCAGCTGATATTCCAACCAATCAGTGAGGAGCTGGCTCAGGGGACGGGCGCGGGAAGTTTGTATTCCTATAAATATTGTATTTCTCTGCCCAGTGGGTTATGTCGGCTCCTGGGCAGATAACTGTCGTCATCTGTTCCAGCTGGAATTAAATACATTTCTTGGTGGCTTTCTTTCAACTTGGTGAGACTTTATTTTGGGAAAATTAGGGTGAAATCTTCCTTGGTGCTTGCTGTCTTGCCAGGTGTCCCGGATCTTCCTTTTGGGTCTCTATCTGGACATCTTCTCAAGTCCTGGTTTTTTTGGCCTCTGACTAATGTGCGTGATTTGGTGCTGTCTGGAAGTGCCCTAGGACACAATGGAGACATGGATTCAAATGGCAAGGAAAGGGATTCCATGTGAACACGAGGAAGAATGTTCTGATGGTTAGAGCTGCTTAGCTGTGAAATCTGATTCTATCTGCTACTATCTTGCTCAGGGGAGCTGGGGGGACACTTGGGTCTTGTCTTCCTCTGTAAGGTAGAACAGGGTTGGACGAGGTGGCTCTTGGGATCTCTTCCAACGCCATGGTTCTACGAAGAGCTGGTTCTCCTGGGTGTTGACGGGTGTCCCTGCATCGCCGAATGGGGTGGGCTGGGTGGCCCTTTGTGGTCGCTTCTGAGCCTAGGCTTCCATGCCTTTTTTTGGAAGGGAAAAGCTGCAGGTCTTGCTGGGTCAGGGCAAGGCAGGTAGAGCGAGGCCTTGGCCTCAGGTGCCCCAGCCAGGCTCCCTCCCAGGCCCTTTGAACCTCCCTCTTCCACCCGCCATGGCCCCCCTCCCTTGAAATCCTGAGGAAACACCCACCCCTTGCTTGTCTTGGCTTTGCACGCACGCACCGTGCCAGGCCCCGTCTCTCCAGGAATTCAAAGCAAAGGCAGGCGGGGAGAAGAAAGGAGGAAGGAGAAGAAGAAAGAGAAGAAGAAAGGGGCGCCCTCCCTCCCTCCCTCCCTCCTTTCTTTCCTTCCTCCGCCCGAGGTCTTGGAAAGCAGCTGCTCGTTCCTGGGAGGAGATCAGTCTCCCCCAGACACGTTGCACTACAGATCCCAGGCAGGTGAAGCCGGAAAGGAGGTCACCTGAGGCGAGCCCAGCGCACCTGGCTTGCTCCCTGGCCTTTTCCCTTCCTTCAGCCCCCCCCTCCCCTCCACAAATCCCAGCCCAGGAAAGTGACAATCCACACATACACAGAGAGGTTCACAAAAGATCACGTCTTTATAAAATATAAATAACAATATTCCAGGTGTAGAAAGGGGAGGGGGCACAGGAAGGAAGACAAGGCCCCCCCTCCCCACACAGCCCAGTGGCACTTGCAAAAATAAATAGAGGAGGGCTTTCTGCAATGCCATGTGTACCCTCCAAACACTCTTGCAGGCCAACTGCTGACCAACCCGCTGACCGGTGCTTCTAGTAAGACCGGAGAAGCATGTGAGGGGACTCAAAGGTGATTGACCCCCAAAATTTGCAAATAGCCCCATGTTTTCAGCTGAGTGGTCAAGAAAATCAAAGCTGGTGGCTGACCCCACAAACACTCTTGCAGGCCAACCGCTGACCCACCCGCTGCTTTGGACTTCCATTTTGCAGGATCCCTGATGCCTGTTGGCAACGCTGGCTAGTGTTTTTGGAAGACCGGAGAAGCATGTGAGGGGGCTCAAAGGTGATTGACCGCCTGAAATTTGCAAATAGCCCCATGTTTTCAGCTGAGTGGTCAAGAAAATCAAGGCCGGCGGCTGAGCCCCCAAACACTCTTGCAGGCCAACCGCTGACCCACCCGCTGCTTTGGACTTCCATCTCGCAGAATCCCTGATGCCCGTTGGCAACACTGGCCGGTGTTTCTGGAAGACCGGAGAAGCATGTGAGGGGAATCAAAGGTGACTGACCCCCTGAAATTAGCAAGTAGTCCCATGTTTTCAGCTGAGTGGTCAAGAAAATGAAGGCAGCGGCTGACCCCTGGGCTTTGGTGAAACGTCTCCGTTTGGGTGCTTAACAAAACGGCAAAACGGAGTCTGGAAGGCTCCACAAAAGAGAGACATTTGCAGAGCGTTCCCCACTCCTTGCCTCAATTTCTGTTGAGGATAAACCAGGCATGGGCAAACTTAGGGACAGAGAGTTTCATCTATGCTGACGATCATGCCATCACCGCCAGAGGCAGCCCTAGGTAATTTTCAACGGTAAGCAAATAGTATTTTGGCGCCCCCCTCAACCAATCATTGATATATATTTTCTGTTTGTCGTGGGAGTTCTGTGTACCATATTTGGTTCAATTCCATCATTGGTGGAGTTCAGAATGCTCTTTGATTGTAGGTGAACTATACATCCCAGTAACTACACTTGCGGCACTTGCTCCCTTGCCTGGCCCGCTTTGGGTCCGGAGGCGTGCCTGAAGACCCCGGCGTGTGCACCAAAAGTCACCTCTTCTCCTGACTTTCTCCTCAGCCATTGGGACCAAGAGAGAGAGAGAGAGAGAGAGAGAGAGAGGTGGAGATGCCCACCTTTCCTGAAGGTAGGCGCAAAAACAAAGGAGGGAGCGGAGGTGGGAGATACCTCCAGCCGGAGGGGCTCTCTCTCTCTCTCTCTTGGTCCCAATGGCTGAAGAGAAAGTCAGGAGAAGAGGCGACTTTTGGTGCGCATGCTGGGGTCTTCAGACATGCCTCTGGACCCAAAGCGGGCCAGGCGTGGCAGCTCCGCCCCTTGGCCCACCCGCGGATTGGGGAGAGGAGAGGGCTGTTGTGAGCTGAGGGGGCGCTCCTCAAGTGGCGGTCGAGGGGCATTTACAGAGGCGCCTCTGCGCCCCTGGCAAAAAAAGTGTTCTGCGACCGCTTACTTTGCGTAATGGACGAGCCGCCCCTGATCACCGCTCAAGCAGAGAGCTTTGACCTGGTTGAACAGAAGCTCTCCAAGTGTAAACTTGGGCCCTCCAAGTGTTTTGGATTTCAACTTGGACAATTCCCAACAGCCCCAGCTTCCTTCCTTTTTCCCCTCAGCTGCTTAAGCAGAAAAGGAAAGGGAAAAGGGAAAAGAAAAGGCTCAAGGCTCTTAGGAATAGTGGGAGATGAAGTCCAAAACACCTGGAGGGAGGGCCAAAGTTGACCCATGCCTGGGTAAACAGTCAGGAAAGTGGGGTGTTGCATGGTTTCCGGGCTGTATGGCCAATATGTTGTAGCAGCATTTTCTCCTGACGTTTCACCTGCAAACATCAGGGGTGAATGTTACTAGAACACAATGGCCACACAGCCTGGAAACCACACAACATCCCACTGAAGCCTTTGAAACAGTCAAGAAAGTGGGGTGTTGCATGGTTTCCGGGCTGTGTGGCCAATGTGTTGTAGCAGCATTATCTCCTAATGTTTCACCTGCAAACATAACAGGTGAGTGTTACTACAACACAATGGCCACACAGCCTGGAAACCACACAACATCCCACTGAAGCCTTTGAAACAGTCAAGAAAGTGGGGTGTTGCATGGTTTCCGGGCTGTGTGGCCAATGTGTTGTAGCAGCATTATCTCCTAATGTTTCACCTGCAAACATAACAGGTGAGTGTTACTACAACACAATGGCCACACAGCCTGGAAACCACACAACATCCCACTGAAGCCTTTGAAACAGTCAAGAAAGTGGGGTGTTGCATGGTTTCCGGGCTGTGTGGCCAATGTGTTGTAGCAGCATTATCTCCTAATGTTTCACCTGCAAACATAACAGGTGAGTGTTACTACAACACAATGGCCACACAGCCTGGAAACTACACAACATCCCAATGAAGCCTTTGAAACAGTCAAGAAAGTGGGGTGTTGCATGGTTTCCGGGCTGTGTGGCCAATGTGTTGTAGCAGCATTATCTCCTGATGTTTCATCTGCCAGCATGACAGGTGAGTGTTACTAGAACACAATGACCACACAGCCTGGAAACCACACAACATCCCACTAAAGTCTTTGAAACAGTCAAGAAAGTGGGGTGTTGCGTGGTTTCTGGGCTGCATGGCCAATGTGTTGTAGCAGCATTTTCTCCTGACATTTCACCTGCTAGAACACAATGGCCACACAGCCTGGAAACCACACAACAACATCCCAATGAAGGCTTTGACAATACAGAGTCAGGAGAGAGGCTGCACGGGGATAATTGTGGGATTCCCCCGAACGGCACGGCACCCAGAAGCCGAAGCCGCCCGCCCCGCCCTCCTGCCCACACCTCAGCCGCAGGCCGGCCGGGCAGCCATCCCAGGCTCTGCGGTTTGGAGCAGCGAGGAGGCGGCCCCGCCGTTGTGCCCTGCGGCAGCTGCTCGGTGCGGCTCCTGGGCCGCCTTGGCAGCGGCTGAACTTCCCTGTCGTCAGAAGGGAACCTCTTGCGCATCCGGCCCACACAGCTTCCTCCACTCGGAATGAGGCAAGTGGCATGAGATAATGGCAGAGATCGGCCTGAGAATGGCGGAACGCCTGTTTGTGGCTTCCTTCTGCATTTGCATTGAGTTCAGCCACAGGAATTCTAGGTTCAGCTGGTGCCTGGATGTCCAGCAGCATCTCCTTCCTTCTCGGGAGGTTATTAATCAGGCACTGGATGGATGGTCACCTGTCAGGGGGGCTCTGATGGTGCTTCTCATGCCTGGCAAAAGGGGGTCGAACAAGATGGCTCTTTTGCATTGAGTTTAGCAGCCGGAATTCTAGGTTCAGCTGGTGCCTGGATAGAATCATAGAATCATAGAATCAAAGAGTTGGAAGAGACCTCATGGGCCATCCAGTCCAAACCCATTCTGCAAAGAAGCAGGATGTTCAGCAGCATCTCCTTCCTTCTCAGGAGGCTTTTAATCAGGCACTGGATGGTCATCTGTCAGGGGGGCTCTGATGGTGCTTCTCCTGCCTGGCAAAAGGGGGTTGGACCAGATGGCTCTTTTGCATCGAGTTCAGCTGCAGGAATTCTAGGTTCAGCTGGTGCCTGGATGTCCAGCAGCATCTCCTTCCTTCTCTGGAGGCTTTTAATCAGGCACTGGATGGATGGCCATCTGTCAGGGGGGCTCTGATGGTGCTTCTCCTGCCTGGCAAAAGGGGCAGATTTTGTGACAGATTTTGGACCAGATGGCTCTTTTGCATTGAGTTCAGCAGCAGGAACTCTAGGTTCAGCTGCTGCCTGGATGTCCAGCAGCATCTCCTTCCTTATCGGGAGGCTTTTAATCAGGCACTGGATGGTCATCTGCCAAGAGGGCTCTGATGGTGCTTCTCCTGCCTGGCAAAAGGGGGTTGGACCAGATGGCTCTTTTGCATCAAGTTCAACAGCAGGAATTCTAGGTTCAGCTGGTGCCTGGATGTCCAGCGGCATCTCCTTCCTTCTCAGGAGGTTATTAATCAGGCAATGGATGGATGGTCATCTGTCAGGGGGGCTCTGATGGTGCTTCTTATGCTTGGCAAAAGGGGGTTGTACCAGATGGCTCTTTTGCATTGAGTTCAGCAGCAGGAATTCTAGGTTCAGCTGGTGCCTGGATGTCCAGCGGCATCTCCTTCCTTCTCGGGAGGCTTTTAATCAGGCACTGGATGGATGGTCACCTGTCAGGGGGGCTCTGATGGTGCTTCTCCTGCCTGGCAAAAGGGGGTTGGACCAGATGGCTCTTTTGCATCATTAGGCAGCAGGAATTCTAGGTTCAGCTGGTGCCTGGATGTCCAGCGGCATCTCCTTCCTTCTCTGGAGGCTTTTAATCAGGCACTGGATGGTCATCTGTCAGGGGGGCTCTGATGGTGCTTCTCCTGCCTGGCAAAAGGGGGTTGTACCAAATGGCTCTTTTGCATTGAGTTCAGCCGCAGGAATTCTAGGTTCAGCTGGTGCCTGGATGTCCAGCAGCATCTCCTTCCTTCTCGGGAGGTTATTAATCAGGCACTGGATGGATGGTCACCTGTCAGGGGGGCTCTGATGGTGCTTCTCATGCCTGGCAAAAGGGGGTCGAACAAGATGGCTCTTTTGCATTGAGTTTAGCAGCCGGAATTCTAGGTTCAGCTGGTGCCTGGATAGAATCATAGAATCATAGAATCAAAGAGTTGGAAGAGACCTCATGGGCCATCCAGTCCAACCCCATCTGCCAAGAAGCAGGATGTTCAGCAACATCTCCTTCCTTCTCGGGAGGCTTTTAATCAGGCACTGGATGGATGGTCATCTGCCAAGGGGGCTCTGATGGTGCTTCTCATGCCTGGCGAAAGGGGGTTGGACCAGATGGCTCTTTTGCATTGAGTTCAGCAGCAGGAATCCTAGGTTCAGCTGGTGCCTGGATGTCCAGTGCCATCTCCTTCCTTCTCGGGAGGCTTTTAATCAGGCACTGGATGGATGGTCACCTGTCAGGGGGGCTCTGATGGTGCTTCTCCTGCCTGGCAAAAGGGGGTCGGACCAGATGGCTCTTTTGCATCGAGTTCAGCCGCAGGAATTCTAGGTTCAGCTGGTGCCTGGATGTCCAGTGGCATCTCCTTCCTTCTCTGGAGGCTTTTAATCAGGCACTGGATGGATGGTCATCTGTCAGGGGGGCTCTGATTTTGCTTCTCATGCCTGGCAAAAGGGGGTTGGACCAGATGGCTCTTTTGCATCGAGTTCAGCCGCAGGAATTCTCGGTTCAGCTGGTGCCTGGATGTCCAGCGGCATCTCCTTCCTTCTCGGGAGGCTTTTAATCAGGCACTGGATGGATGGTCATCTGTCAGGGGGGCTCTGATTTTGCTTCTCATGCCTGGCAAAAGGGGGTTGGACCAGATGGCTCTTTTGCATCGAGTTCAGCCGCAGGAATTCTCGGTTCAGCTGGTGCCTGGATGTCCAGCGGCATCTCCTTCCTTCTCGGGAGGCTTTTAATCAGGCACTGGATGGATGGTCACCTGTCAGGGGGGCTCTGATGGTGCTTCTCCTGCCTGGCAAAAGGGGGTTGGACCAGATGGCTCTTTTGCATCGAGTTCAGCTGCAGGAATTCTAGGTTCAGCTGGTGCCTGGATGTCCAGCAGCATCTCCTTCCTTCTCTGGAGGCTTTTAATCAGGCACTGGATGGTCATCTGTCAGGGGGGCTCTGATGGTGCTTCTCCTGCCTGGCAAAAGGGGGTTGGACCAGATGGCTCTTTTGCATTGAGTTCAGCTGCAGGAATTCTAGGTTCAGCTGGTGCCTGGATGTCCAGCAGCATCTCCTTCCTTCTCTGGAGACTTTTAATCAGGCACTGGATGGATGGTCATCTGTCGGGGTGCTCTGATGGTGCTTCTCCTGCCTGGCAAAAGGGGGTTGGACCAGATGGCTCTTTTGCATCATTAGGCAGCAGGAATTCTAGGTTCAGCTGGTGCCTGGATGTCCAGTGGCATCTCCTTCCTTCTCTGGAGGCTTTTAATCAGGCACTGGATGGATGGCCATCTGCCAAGGGGGCTCTGATGGTGCTTCTCCTGCCTGGCAAAAGGGGGTCGGACCAGATGGCTCTTTTGAATTGAGTTCAGCAGCAGGAATTCTAGGTTCAGCTGGTGCCTGGATGTCCAGCAGCATCTCCTTCCTTCTCTGGAGGCTTTTAATCAGGCACTGGATGGTCATCTGTCAGGGGGGCTCTGATGGTGCTTCTCCTGCCTGGCAAAAGGGGGTTGAACCAGATGGCTCTTTTGCATTGAGTTCAGCAGCAGGAATCCTAGGTTCAGCCGCTGCCTGGATGTCCAGCGGCATCTCCTTCCTTCTCTGGAAGTTATTAATCAGGCACTGAATGGATGGTCATCTGTCAGGGGGGCTCTGATGGTGCTTCTCATGCCTGGCAAAAGGGGATTGAACCAGATGGCTCTTTTGCATCAAGTTCAGCAGCAGGAATTCTAGGTTCAGCTGGTGCCTGGATGTCCAGCGGCATTTCCTTCCTTCTCGGGAGGCTTTTAATCAGGCACTGGATGGATGGTCACCTGTCAGGGGGGCTCTGATGGTGCTTCTCATGCCTGGCAAAAGGGGATTGAACCAGATGGCTCTTTTGCATCGAGTTCAGCTGCAGGAATTCTAGGTTCAGCTGGTGCCTGGATGTCCAGCGGCATCTCCTTCCTTCTCGGGAGGCTTTTAATCAGGCACTGGATGGATGGTCACCTGTCAGGGGGGCTCTGATGGTGCTTCTCATGCCTGGCAAAAGGGGGTTGGACCAGATGGCTTTTTTGCATTGAGTTCAGCTGCAGGAATCCTAGGTTCAGCTGGTGCCTGGCTGTCCAGCGGCATCTCCTTCCTTCTCTGGAGGCTTTTAATCAGGCACTGGATGGATGGTCATCTGCCAATACGGTGGAGAAGCTGCAAAAGCCAACTTTGGTCTTGCAAGGGAGGCCTTGCTTGTGAGGTTTGGGCTCCTTGTGCCACTGAAGCCTTGGCTCCTCTCTCTCTGAGTCTGCACCAGGCTCAGCCGTGGCACGCCGCCCTCTTTCTCCCCCAAAAGAACCTTCACCCATCTTCTGCTCTCCCCCCAAAATCAAGTAAAGCATATCCAGAGAAGCTCCTTCCAGGGATACCGTGGTGGAGGTGGTGCAGGAGCTGCAGGAACACGTCCACTTGGAGACCGGTTCAGCCTTGGCTCCTCTCTCTCTCTGAGTCTGCACCAGGCTCAGCCGTGGCACGCTGTCCTCTTTTCCCCCCAAAAGAACCTCCACCCATCTTCTGTTCTCCCCCCAAAATCAAGTAAAGCATGTCCTGAGAAGCTCCTTCCAGGGATACCGTGGTGGAGGTGGTGCAGGAGCTGCAGGAATGCGTCCACTTGGAGGCTGTCGTGGCACCCAAGGTCCGTCTCCTTGTGCCTCCTCGGCCTTGCCCCTTGCCCTCCGCTAGCAGTTCTGGAGGCGGTCCAGGAGCCGTGCCATGTCCAGGAGGCACTTCCGCAGCCGGTCCAAGGCCACCAGGGAGGTGGTGTAAGGGGAGACGGCCAGCAGCTCTGTCAGGTTGCCCAGGCCCTCGGCCGGCGGGCCCCTCTGGAGCGGGCAGCCCAGGTGGGCGCCCAGCAGGGCCAGCAGGCTCCGCAGGTTCTCCACGTCGTTGCCGATCTGGGCCACCGGCGCCTCCCAGGGCAGGCTGGAGAGGACCTGGTGGAAGACCCCCAGCGTGGCGTCCATGGCTTCCAGGCTCTCCGACGGAAGCTCCCCCGGAATGAAGTCCAGCCCGTGCACCCTCAGGCTCAGCGGAGGGAACTGCCAACAGAGAGGAGGGAAGCCGGGGTCAGGCAGGGGACATCTAGACCAACCCTCTCCCCAATATCCACACGCCCAGAAGAGGGAATTGTGAACGGAGAGGAGGGAATCAGGGGTTGGGCAGGGCTGAGGGAGCCCCAGGGGTCATCTAGTCCACCACCACCACCCTAACCTGTGCTGTAATCCACAGGTAGAAAGGATCAGGGGTCAGGCAGGGGTGCGGGACCCCCAGGGGACATCTATTTTATTTATTTATTTATTTGCTGCATTTGTTGACCGCTGCTCTCAGCCCTGGGGCGACTCGCGGCGGTGTACAACATATAAAAACAGTTTACAAAAAACACAACAAGAAATCAACATATCAATAATACACACTAATCTAAATTACACTAACTAATCCGCATCGTCACAAC
>NW_026847549.1:479464-564076 GCF_025583915.1 Anolis sagrei ordinatus | reverse complement strand
AAATTGGGCCCGGTAGCAGATCGGCAGCCAGTGGAGCTGGGACAACAAGGGCGCTGTATGCTCCCTGCGTCCTGCTCCCGTTAGTAACATGGTTGCCGCTCGCTGGACTAGCTGAAGCTTCCGGGCCGTCTTCAAGGGCAGCCCCACGTAGAGAGCGTTGCAGTAGTCAAGGCGGGATGTGACCAGAGCGTGTACCACCGTGGCCAAGTCAGACTTCCCAAGGTACGGGCGCAGCTGGCGCACGAGCCTAAGCTGTGCAAATGCTCCCCTGGTCACCCCTGAAACTTGGAGATCCAGGCTCAAAGATGAATCCAGAGTCACACCCAAGCTGCGAACCTGCGCCTTCAAGGGGAGTGCGACCCCGTCCAGCACAGGCTGTAACCCTATGCCCTGTTCGGCCTTGCGACTGACCAGGAGTACCTCTGTCTTGTCTGGATTTAATTTCAGATTTAATCATCCCCAACCCACCAGTATTCAAATTTGGGCGTAGCAGGTATTTGTGCCAAATTTGGTCCAGTGAATGAAAATACATCCTGCATATCAGATATTTACATTACGATTCATAACAGTAGCAAAATTGCAGTTAGGAAGTAGCAACGAAACAACAACAACAACAACTTCCTCTCCAGAGTTCTTATTCTTTTTTCACCACACCAGGACCGAACCTGCTGACATTCACCTCAATATTTCCAAAACCAGACTGATGAAAACAGCCAAAACAACCCATTCCTGCTCTCCCCGCCTTCCCTTCCCTATCTGTGTGCAGCCTCTAATCCCATCCCAAGGGCAATGCAATGGGATAGCTCCATAATCCACTTTCACCGAGATCGCCTTACATGAAAGGGGGAGCGGGTGTTGTGATGTGCCCATCTGTCAAGGCTGGGAATTATCCCCTCCGATCACATCAGGGTCACTTCTGCCCCTTTTCCCTGGCTTGGCGGCCTTCTGCCAGGCTCCCAAAAGTTGGAAGCAAAGAGGACCAGAGGCAAGTCCAGGAGATGGAGGTTTTGGGGCAAAGTGGTCAAGACTAGGTTTCCCAAGCCAACTCAAACAAACCCCGAAGGCCACCACGTTTGGAGAGTTTGGAGACAAAGCCAGGGAGAGCTATTTATTTATTTATTTCGAGGTTTTATATACCGACCCTCTCACCTTCAAAGAGGGATTCGGACCGGTTCANGCCGAAAGTTGTCGAATTTAGTGGGGTCCAGTGATGGTTTCTTCAACAGCGGTTTTATAATAGCCTGTTTTAAGCACGCTGGAATCTCGCCTTCCCGAAGGGAGGCATTCACCACCACCTTCACCCACTCAGCCAATCCCCCTCTGGCCTCCTTTAGAAGCCAGGATGGGCAGGGGTCTAGGATGGACGTGGTGGGCCTCATTCCTCCAAGTATCTTGTCCACATCCTCGGGCTTCACAAACTGAAAATAATCCATCAAAATAGGACAAGCAGGTGCTCGTGTCACATCCACAGAGACTGCATTTAACGTGGTGTCCAGCTCAGAACGGATCAAAGCGACTTTGTCTGCAAAGAACCGAGCAAATGCTTCACAGCGCGTGGCCGAATTGTCAGGGCTCCCGCCTGAGGTGGCGGGAGTTAAAAGGCCTCTGACAATCCGAAACAGCTCCGCTGGACGGTTCTTGAATGAATTCCTATGCACTTTGCACATATATTATTTGCAGTGCAAAACACCCCCCCCCCCCCCCCCCCCCCCCGCCCAAATCAAAAACCAAAAACCCACACTTGTATATAAATAGAAATGTCATGTTCGTTTGTGGGATTAACAGAACTCAAAAACCACTGGATGAATTGACACCAATTTTGGACACAAGACTCCTAACAACCCAATGTATGTCCTTCACTCAAAAAATTGATTTTGTCATTTGGGAGTTGTAGTTGCTGGAATTTATAGTTCAACTACAATCAAAGAGTATCCTGAACCCCATCAATGATGGAATTCAACCCAACTTGGCTCACAGTTCTCCCATGGCCAACAGAAAATACTGGAAGGGTTGCTGTGGCCCACATGGGGGTTCTGTGTGGCCCAATTCTATCATTGGTGGGGTTTGGAATGCTCTTTGATTGTAGGTGAACTACAAATCCCAGCAACTACAACTCCCAAATGTCAAGATTCTATTTTCCCCAAACTCCACCAGTGTTCACATTTGGGCATATTGAGTGTTCGTGTAGAGTTTGGTCCACATCCATAATTGTTTGAGTCCACAGTGATCTCTAGATGTAGGTGAACTACAACTCCAAAACCAAAGGACACTGCCCACCAAACCCTTCCAGTATTTTCTGTTGGTCATGGGAGTTCTTTGTGCCAAGTTTGGCCCAATTCTATCGTTGGTGGGGTTCAGAATGCTCTGTGATTGTAGGTGAACTATAAATCTCAGCAACTACAACTCCCAAATGACTAAATCGATTTTTTTTGAGTGCAGGACATACATTGGGTTGTTAACGCCTCTCAGCATCTTAACACCTCTCAGCAAGAGATTTTCCCAGGCTCAGCCAGGCCTTCAAATGCTAATGAAGGTGGTCAGTTGAAACATTCACACCTAGCTCCAGCAGAGAAGAGCTCGTTGCCCCACCCCAGCCATTCCACAGATATAGAAACCCATTGTCCTAATTCCAACAGACCTCACTACCTCTGAGGATACTTGCCATAGATGCAGGCGAAATGTCAGGAGAAATGCCTCTAGAACATGGCCCTTATAGCCCGGAAAAACCCACAAGAACTGGAAGGGTTTGGTGGGCAGTGTCCTTTGGTTTTGGAGTTGTAGTTCACCTGCCTCCATAAATCACTGTGGACTCAATGATAGATCTGGACCAAACTTGGCACCGATACTCAATATGTCCAAATGTGAACACTCGTGGCATTTGGGGGTTGTATTTGCTGGGATTTATAGTTCAATCAAAGAGCATTCTGAACTCCACCAATGATGGAATTGAACCCGACTTGGTACACAGAACTCCCATGAACAACAGAAAATACTGGGTTTGATACATTGCGTGTGCAAAGTTGTATTAAAAGAGCAGAGGAAAACACATGCAAAGTTTGAATTTTAAAATATAGAAAGATGTAAAAGGTGAAAAACAAGGTCTTATTAATATATATCAAACACTGATATTTAAATGGCTGAAGGAATTAATTGGATGCAAAGGGGAAACTGGATCATGGTCTGTGCACACGTTCTTTGTATTTTTAAAGGTAAGCATTTCTCTACTTGATCAGCATCAGGACAGATCTGTTGACATCCCATGAAAGCCATTATGAAAAGTCAAATGCAAACCAATAATTGTAAAAACCTGAGTGCCGCTCCGTCAATTGCGGACACTAGGCTTGGGTAACCACGGAAAAATTTGGTTCGTTTTTAGGGGGCCCTTGCGTTTCGTTTTTTTTAAAAGAATTCCGAAATTTTACTTTAAAAAATTTCGAAAGATACGAAATTTCGTAAAATTACGAATCGATTCGTTAATGGCGGACGCGATTGCGCCAGCTTGTGCGCCAGCTGCGCCCGTACCTTGGGAAGTCTGACTTGGCCACGGTAGTCCACGCTCTGGTTACATCCCGTTTAGACTACTGCAACGCTCTCTACGTGGGGCTGCCTTTGAAGACAGCTCGGAAGCTCCAACTAGTCCAACGCTCAGCAGCCATGATTTTAACAGGGAGCACACAACCCCCCTGTTGCGCCAACTCCACTGGCTACCGATCTGCTACCGGGCTGAATTCAAAGTTAGAAAGGATCAGGGGTCAGGCAGGGGTGCAGGACCCCCAGGGGACATCTAGACCAACCCCCTCCCCAATACCCACAGGCCCAGAAGAGGGAACTGCAAATGGAGAGGAGGGAATCAGGGGTCGGGCAGGGCTGAGGGAGCCCCAGGGGTCATCTAGTCCACCACCACCACCCCTAACCTGACTGGAATCCACAGGTAGAAGGGATCAGAGGTCAGGCAGGGGTGCGGGACCCCCAGGGGACATCTAGACCAACCCTCTCCCCAATATCCACACGCCCAGAAGAGGGAACTGTGAACGGAGAGGAGGGAATCAGGGGTTGGGCAGGGCTGAGGGAGCCCCAGGGGTCATCTAGTCCACCACCACCACCCTAACCTGTGCTGTAATCCACAGGTAGAAAGGATCAGGGGTCAGGCAGGGGTGCGGGACCCCCAGGGGACATCTAGACCAACCCCCTCCCCAATACCCACAGGCCATCTAGACCTGCCCCCAAATTTAATATGGAATCCATACTCCCAGACGAGTGCAGCCCGTGCACCCTCAGGCTCAGCGGAGGGAACTGCCAACAGAGAGGAGGGAATCCGGGGTCAGGCAGGGTCCAGGGAACCCCAGGGGACGTCTAGACCAACCCTCTCCCCAATATCCACAGGCCCAGAAGAGGGAACTGCGAACAGAGAGGAGGGAATCAGGGGGGCAAACAGGACCCAGGGAACCCCAGGGGACATCTAGACCACCACCACAGGTAGAAAGTAAGGGCTCAGGGGTCAGGCAGGGGTGGGGGACCCCCAGGGGCCATCTAGACCACCCCCAAATCTAAGATAGAATCCGTACTCCCAGAAGAGGGAACTGAAAGCAGAGAGAGGCTCAAGGAGGGCCAAGAGACTCCCAGGGGCCATCCAGACCAACCTCCCAAATCTGTGCTGGAATCCACAAGCCCAGAAGAAGGAACCACAAACAGAAAGGAGGGAATCAGGGGGTCATGCAGGGCTAACAGAACCCCAGAGGCCATCTAGACCAACCCCCCCCCCCCCCCACCAAATCCGTTCTGGAATCTACAGGCACAGAAGAGGGAACTGTGAATGGAGAGGAGGGAATCAGAGGGTCAGGCAGGGCCAAGGGACCTCCAGGGGCCATCCAGACCAACCCCAAATCTGAGCTGGAATTCACAGGCAGAGAGAAGAGAATCAGAGGGTCAGGCAGGGCTGAGGGACCCCCCAGGGGACATCTAGTCCACCACCACCACCCCTAACCTGGCTGGAATCCACAGGTAGAAGGGCTCAGGGGTCAGGCAGGGGTGGGGGACCCCCAGGGGCCATCTAGACCACCCCCAAATCTAAGATAGAATCCGTACTCCCAGAAGAGGGAACTGAAAGCAGAGAGAGGCTCAAGGAGGGCCAAGAGACTCCCAGGGGCCATCCACCACCACCACTCCTAACCTGGCTGGAATCCACAGGTAGAAGGGATCAGGGGTCAGGCAGGGGTGGGGGACCCCCAGGGGACATCTAGACCAACCCTCTCCCCAATATCTACAGGCCCAGAAGGAACTGTGAATGGAGAGGAGGGAATCAGGCAGGGCTGAGGGACCCCCCCCCAGGGGCCATCTAGACCGACCCCCCAAATCTGAGGTGGAATCCACAGGCAGAGAGAAGAGAATCAGAGGGTCAGGCAGGGCTGAGGGACCCCCCAGGGGCCATCTAGACCGACCCCCCAAATCTGAGGTGGAATCCACAGGCAGAGAGAAGAGAATCAGAGGGTCAGGCAGGGCTGAGGGACCACCCAGGGGCCATCTAGACCGACCCCCCAAATCTGAGGTGGAATCCACAGGCGGAAAGAAGAGAATAAGAGGGTCAGGCAGGGCTGAGGGACCCCAGGGGCCATCTAGACTAGCTCCCCAAATCCACATGCCCAGAAAAAGGAAACAACAAGCAGAGAGGAGGGAATCAGAGGGTCATGAGGGCCAAGGGACCCCAAGGGCCATCTAGACTAGCCCCCCAGTTCCACATGCCCAGAAGAAGGAATTGCAAGCAGAGAGGAGGGAATCAGCGGACGGACCCCCAGAAGCCGAAGACCCCCGAAGCTCCCCAGGAATGAAGTCCAGCCCGTGCACCCTCAGGCTCAGCGGAGGGAACTGTGAACAAAGAGGAAGCAATCCGGGGTCAGGCAGGGTCCAGGGAACCCCAGAGGACATCTAGACCAACCCTCTCCCCAATATCCACAGGCCCAGAAGAGGGAACTGCAAATGGAGAGGAGGGAATCCGGGTCGGGCAGGGCCCAGGGAGCCCCAGGGGACATCTGGTCCACCACCACCACCCCTAACCTGTGCTGGAATCCACAGACAGAAAGGATCAGGGGTCAGACAGGGATGGGGGACCCCCAGGGGCCATCTAGACCACTATCCCAAATCTGAGATGGAATCCATAGTCCCAGATGAGGGAACCGAAAGCAGAGAGAGGTTCAAGGAGAGCCAAGGGACTCCCAGGGGCCATCCAGACCAACCTCCCAAATCTGTGCTGGAATCCACAGGCCCAGAAGAAGGAACCATAAGCAGAAAGGAGGGAATCAGGGGGTCATGCAGGGCTAACGGAACCCCAGAGGCCATCTAGACCAACACCCCACCACCACCACCAAATCCGTTCTGGAATTTACAAGCACAGAAGAAGGAACCGTTAATGGAGAGGAGGGAATCAGAGGGTCAGGCAGCGCCGAGGGACCTCAGGGGCCACCTAGACCAACCCCCAAATCTGAACTGAAATTCACAGGCAGAGAGAAGAGAATCAGAGGTTCAGGCAAGGCTGAGGGACCCCAAGGACCATCTAGACTAACCCCCAGATCCACATGCCCAGAAGATGGAACTGCAAGCAGAGAGGCAGGAATCAGAGGGTCATGTAGGGCCAACGGACCCTCAGAGGCTATCTAGACCCCCCTCCTCCCAACCTGTTCTGGAATCCATAGGCCCAGAAGAGGGAACTGCGGATGGAGAGGAAGGAATCAGAGAGTCAGGCAGGGCCAAGGGACCCCCAGGGGCCATCCAGACCAACTTCCCAATGCCAATGCAGAAATCATATAATCATACAATGAGACCCTTGAAGGGCCACCCAGTTTAACTCCATTCTGCCACCCAGCAACACACCATCCAAGCCCTCCCAACAGATGGCCATCCAGCCTCTGTTTCAAAATATTTAGAGGAGGAGACTCTGTCATACTCCCAGCCAAATATCTCATTCTCTTCCCATCAGGAAGTTGCTCCTAATGTTTAGGTGGAATCCACAGCTAAGGAGACTCCTACCACCACCGCAGATTCCCCGAGGGCATCTAGCCCAACCCTTTCTGCCAGTGCAGATCCACAGAGAGGCACCCCACAGCAACGCCTCCTCTTTCCCCCCAAACCCACATGTCTCTCCTCTGGATGTACAGGAGCGGGGCCAGGGAGCTCTGCTCTATCATGGTATTTCCTTTTCAGACAGCAGTCCCCATCATCCCCAACCTGGCACAGCACCATTCTGCCCTGGAGACTCTGGGCGCCAAAGTAAAGTAGTTTTGGGTTTTTGTAGGTTTTTTCAGGCTATATGGCCATGTTCTAGAGGCATTCTCTCCTGACGTTTCGCCTGCATCTGTGGCAAGCATCCTCAGAGGTAGTGAGGTCTGTTGGAACTAGGAAACTGGGTTTATATATCTGTGGAATGACTCTTGTCTGCTGGAAGAAGGTGTGAATGTTTCAACTGACCACCTTGATTAGCATTTGATGGCCTGGCAGTGCCTAGAGCAAACTTTTGTTGAGAGGTGATTAGATGCACCTGATTGTTCCCTCTCTGTTGTTTTGCTGTTGTAATTTTAGAGTTTTTTTAATACTGGTAGCCAGATTGTGTTCATTTTCCTGGTTTCCTCCTTTCTGTTGACATTGTCCACATGCTTCTTGTGGATTTCAATGGCTTCTCACACACTGGACCCTTGACCCAAGAGGCTGGCATGTTGAGGGAGGGAGGGACGGAGGGAGGGGGGGACCCACCTGGTGCTCCTGGATCCGGGCCACGATGGTCTTGGTGAGGCTTTTGGTGTCGGCGATGACCTTGTCGATCTTCACCGGCCGGCTGTAGAGGAGGGGCAGCCAGGCCCACAGGAACCCACACAAGGAGACACTGGGGTAGCGCATGGTCACCTCTGTTGGAAACAAAAACCTTTTTCAAGCCTCCACGAGTGATTTGTTATGCATATAATTCAGATTGCTTGCTGTATTATATATGTGTGTATTGGTATGCAGTTTTCCTTAACTCTATGTTGTGGGAGGGGCTGCAGACCACACGATCAGATCTGGGATTGTTCAGACTCAGACTCCATTTTTTAGAAGTCAGTGTTTGCATCAGAAGCAGTATGCTACGGTTTAGGAACAGAATGCGTTAGAGAAGAGACTCTATAAGACTCTCAGGCCAGAGAGATGCTTTAGACCAGGCATCCTCCAACTGCGGCCCTCCACCTGTTTGGGACTTCAACTCCCAGAATTCCTGATAATTGAACAAGCTTGTTAGGGCTTCTGATAGTTGGAGGCCCAAACAACTGGAGGACCGCAGTTGGAGGATGCCTGATTTAGACTTTGGACTGTTAAGATTATAAGGAAGATTCCAGCAGTCACCGGCCAACCCCTCTCCAATGCCAGGAATACAGCTTAATGGTGTAACATTACAAAATGTGGGCCATTTCTGCTCCCTTGGCAGCCACCTCTCCACCAAAGCCAACATCGACACCGAAATACAACACCGCCTGAGCTCTGCGAGTGCAGCATTTTCCTGAATGAAGCAGAAAGTGTTTGAGGACATCTGTAGGGAGACGAAGGGGCTTGTTTAAAAAGCCATTGTCCTCCCAACCCTGCTATACGCACGCGAGACGTGGAATGCCTACAGACGTCAACATTGACACTGAAATACAACACCGCCTGAGCTCTGCGAGTGCAGCATTTTTCCAAATGAAGCAGAGAGTGTTTGAGGGCTGGGACATCCGGAGGGAGACCAAGGTGCTTGTCTATAAAGCTATTGTCCTCCCAACCCTGCAATATGCCTACGAAACATGGACTGTCTACAGACGTCACATGCAACTCCTGGAACTATTCCATCAGCGCTGCCTCCGGAAAATCCTGCAAATCTCTTGGGAAGACAAGCGGACAAACGTCAGCGTGCTGGAAGAAGATGCAAAGACCACCAGCATTGAAGCGATGGTCCTCCGCCATCAACTCAGCTGGACCGGCCATGTTGTCCGGATGCCCAACCACTGTCTCCCAAAGCAGTTGCTCTACTCCGAATTCAAGAACGGAAAATGGAATAGGTTCTTGTGGGTTTTTTCGGGCTATAGAGCCATGTTCTAGAGGCATTTCTCCTGACGTTTCGCCTGCATCTATGGCAAGCATCCTCAGAGGTTGTGAGGAAAATGGAATGTTGGAGGACAGGAAAAGGGACTGAAAGATGGGTTCAAAGCCAACCTTAAAAACTCTGGCATAGACACTGAGAACTGGGAAGCCCTGGCCCTTGAGCGCTCCAGCTGGGGGTCAGCTGTGACCAGCAGTGCTGCAGAATTTGAAGAGGCACAAATGGAGCGCGAAAAAGAGAAATGTGCCAGGAGGAAGGCACGTCAAGCCAACCCCGACCGGGACCGCCTCCCACCTGGAAACCAATGCCCTCACTGAGGGAAAAGATGTGGATCAAGAAGGGCTCCAAAGTCACCTACAGACCCACCGCCAGGATACTACAATTGGAGGACCATCATCCTCGGATTACGAGGGATTGCCTAAGTAAGTAAGTATGCAGGTGCCCTCCCTCATTGACTATGCTATCTTCACATGCAAATCAGTCTTGCTAATTGCACCCAATAGGGCTCCTAAGTCACCTAAGGACTCACCGCCAGGACACTGATCCTGGAAGACTATCCTACTTGGACAATGAGGGATTGTCTAAGGAAGTAAGGTCTCAGCATGAGAAGGTCTCAGTGTCGCCTCAGTGTGAGAGAGGTGTCGGTCTGAGGGAGCCCTCAGTGTGAGGAAGGCCTCAGTGTTAGTAGGCCTTAGTATGAGAAGGCCTCAGTGTTAGTTCGCCTCAGTGTGAGAGAAGTGTTGGTCAGAGAGAGCCCTCAATGGGATAATCATCATCATCATCATCATCATCATCAATACCCCGCCACCATCTCCCCAAAGGGGACTCGGGGCGGCTTACATGAGGCCGAGCCCAGAGATACATAACAGCAAAATTAAATAAAATACAATAAAATAAAACCAAAACAGCAGAAATAACATCACAATAAAATAAATAAAGGATAGAAATACAATAAAACAAACCAAAATGAAACAGAACAAGATAAGGAATGAGGAATCAATCACAATGAGCGGGCCACATGTACAACCTAAAATGATACAACTCTGGATGAGAAAAGAAAAAGAAATGTTTGAGGGATAGAGGCCTCAGTGTGAGGAAGGCCACAGTGTTAGTAGGCCTCAGTATGAGAAGGCCTCAGTGTTAGTTCACCTCAGTGTGAGAGAGGTGTCAGTCTGAGAGAGCCTTCAGTGTGAGGTAGACCTCAGTGTGAAGTAGGCCTCAGTATGAGAAGGCCTCAGTGTTAGTTCGCCTCAGTGTGAGAGAGGTGTCGGTCTGAGAGAGCCTTCAGTGTGAGGCAGACCTCAGTGTGAAGTAGGCCTCAGTATGAGAAGGCCTCAGTGTTAGTTCGCCTCAGTGTGAGAGAGGTGTCGGTCTGAGAGAGCCTTCAGTGTGAGGCAGACCTCAGTGTGAAGTAGGCCTCAGTATGAGAAGGCCTCAGTGTTAGTTCGCCTCAGTGTGAGAGAGGTGTCGGTCTGAGAGAGCCTTCAGTGTGAGGCAGACCTCAGTGTGAAGTAGGCCTCAGTATGAGAAGGCCTCAGTGTTAGTTCGCCTCAGTGTGAGAGAGGTGTCGGTCTGAGAGAGCCCTCAGTGTGAGGCAGACCTCAGTGTGAAGTAGGCCTCAGTATGAGAAGGCCTCAGTGTTAGTTCGCCTCAGTGTGAGAGAGGTGTCGGTCTGAGAGAGCCCTCAGTGTGAGGAAGGCCTCAGTGTGAAGTAGGCCTCAGTATGAGAAGGCCTCAGTGTTAGTTCGCCTCAGTGTGAGAGAGGTGTCAGTCTGAGAGAGCCTTCGGTGTGAAGCAGGCCTCAGTGTGAAGTAGGCCTCAGTATGAGAAGGCCTCAGAGTTAGTTCGCCTCAGTGTGAGAGAGGTGTCGGTCTGAGAGAGCCCTCAGTGTGAGGAAGGCCTCAGTGTGAAGTAGGCCTCAGTATGAGAAGGCCTCAGTGTTAGTTCGCCTCAGTGTGAGAGAGGTGTCAGTCTGAGAGAGCCTTCGGTGTGAAGCAGGCCTCAGTGTGAAGTAGGCCTCAGTATGAGAAGGCCTCAGAGTTAGTTCGCCTCAGTGTGAGAGAGGTGTCGGTCTGAGAGAGCCCTCAGTGTGAGGAAGGCCTCAGTGTGAAGTAGGCCTCAGTATGAGAAGGCCTCAGTGTTAGTTCGCCTCAGTGTGAGAGAGGTGTCAGTCTGAGAGAGCCTTCGGTGTGAAGCAGGCCTCAGTGTGAAGTAGGCCTCAGTATGAGAAGGCCTCAGAGTTAGTTCGCCTCAGTGTGAGAGAGGTGTCGGTCTGAGAGAGCCCTCAGTGTGAGGAAGGCCTCAGTGTGAAGTAGGCCTCAGTATGAGAAGGCCTCAGTGTTAGTTCGCCTCAGTGTGAGAGAGGTGTCAGTCTGAGAGAGCCTTCGGTGTGAAGCAGGCCTCAGTGTGAAGTAGGCCTCAGTATGAGAAGGCCTCAGAGTTAGTTCGCCTCAGTGTGAGAGAGGTGTCGGTCTGAGAGAGCCCTCAGTGTGAGGAAGGCCTCAGTGTGAAGTAGGCCTCAGTATGAGAAGGCCTCAGTGTTAGTTCGCCTCAGTGTGAGAGAGGTGTCAGTCTGAGAGAGCCTTCGGTGTGAAGCAGGCCTCAGTGTGAAGTAGGCCTCAGTATGAGAAGGCCTCAGAGTTAGTTCGCCTCAGTGTGAGAGAGGTGTCGGTCTGAGAGAGCCTTGTGTGAGGCAGACCTCAGTGTGAAGTAGGCCTCAGTATGAGAAGGCCTCAGTGTTAGTTCGCCTCAGTGTGAGAGAGGTGTCGGTCTGAGAGAGCCCTCAGTGTGAGGCAGACCTCAGTGTGAAGTAGGCCTCAGTATGAGAAGGCCTCAGTGTTAGTTCGCCTCAGTGTGAGAGAGGTGTCGGTCTGAGAGAGCCCTCAGTGTGAGGCAGACCTCAGTGTGAAGTAGGCCTCAGTATGAGAAGGCCTCAGTGTTAGTTCGCCTCAGTGTGAGAGAGGTGTCGGTCTGAGAGAGCCTTCAGTGTGAGGCAGACCTCAGTGTGAAGTAGGCCTCAGTATGAGGCCTCAGTGTGAGAGAGGTATCGGTCTGAGAGAGCCCTCAGGGTGAGGAAGGCCTCAGTATGAGAAAGCCTCAGTGTGAAAAAGGAAGGGGCCTGAAGCTACTAGGAATTGTGGAAATTGAAGTCCAAAACACCCAGAGGGCCCAAGTTTGCCCATGCCCTTTTGGAGGGCATTTCCTTAACATTGCTTTCTCCTTCAGGTGCGAAAGAAGCAGCGCTGGGAAGAAGGCTTAAGCAACTGAGGGGGAAAAGGAAAGGGCCTGAGGCTGTTAGGAATGGTGGGAGTTGGAGTCCAAGACCCCTGGAGAGAAGGCTAAAGTTGGCCCATGCCTGGTGCAGATGATACTATATAATCACCCTCCGACTTCTAATGACATTCACCCAATTCATAAGTTCTGCCGTTGGAATCTGGCCCATCTTTTGTTTTGAATGAGTCATAAACAAGTCCTAAACTTCCTTGAAGTGTGTCAAGGATTTCTCTGAAGAGGAATACCTTCTGTCCGGTCTTCTCAGTCCAGCTCGACCCTCTCCTCTCGGGTAACCTCTCCAGAGAATGCTTCTCCTCCTCCTCCTCCTCCTCCTCCTCGTGGGGTTTCCCCGGCCTCTGGATCCAGCCCTCAACCCGCTCCTTGCAACCAACCCGGGCTTGCAAAACAACACAGCCAGTGCCTAGGGAGGATTCCCTGCCTGTCTCGGCTATCCAGTCCTTCCAGTATGCCTGGCACACCTGTCCATCCAGCTCCTGAGCATAGGCAGAGTCCTGAGGGCAGGCAAGATTCTCCTGCTCTCAACAGCTGGCCAAATGTTGCCCAAATGGGAGGCAGCCCCTTGAGCTGCTTCGTGAGCCAGGAGTGTAACGTGGCAGCTCACGAAGCCAATGCAATCCTAGAATGCGCAAAGAAGAAGCCAAGATCCAAGGAAGTCCAAGTCCCACTCGTTGCTGCTTTGGCTTCCTCACCTTCAATAATAACCTTGTGCCCAGTTCTGGGCAAACGATAAAGAACTGGGCATGTTTAGCTGCAGAGAAGAAGGTTGAGAGGTTGGGAGCTATGGATAAATAAGGGAAGGGGTGCCAGGAGGGTCTGGAGAACAAGCCCCATGAGGAGCGGCTTAAGGAGCTGGGTATGTTTAGCCTGAAGAAGAGAAGGCTGAGAGGAGACTTGATAGCCATGTATAAATACGTGAGAGGAAGCCACAGGGGGGAGGAGGGAGGGAGCTTGTTTTCTGCTTCCTTGCAGACTAGGACACGGAACAATGGCTTCAAACTACAAGAGAGGAGATTCCACCTGAACATGAGGAAGAACTTCCTGACTGTGAGAGCCGTTCAGCAGTGGAACTCTCTGCCCCGGAGTGTGGTGGAGGTTCCTTCTTTGGAAGCTTTTAAACAGAGGCTGGATGACCATCTGTCAGGGGTGATTTGAATGCAACATTCCTGCTTCTTGGCAGAATGGGGTTGGATTGGATGGCCCATGAGGTCTCTTCCAACTCTTTGACTCTATGATTCTATGGATGGCTGTCTGTCAGGAGGGCTTGGGTGGTGCCTTCCTGCCTGGACTGGATGGCCTTTGGGAGCCCCAACTGGAGGGGCCGGTGCAGCTTCCCTGGGTGCCTCTTTCCTGCTGGGAATATTCAAATAGGAGCCTAAGCCAGCCTGGCAGGAGGAGCCCTACTGCGGCTTCCCAAGGCAGTAGTCCATCCCGGTCCCAGTCGGGGAGCTCCCCTTCCTTCACGTGGAGCCAAACTTCCCTGGTTGGCAACCCGGGTCCTGTCGGATCCTGCCCGGCCTCCCCGAGCGAGCGAGCGAGCAAGCAAACCGCAGGTTGCGCAAACGGAGGAGGAAACCCTGCGTGGGAATGCCCTGGGTGGCCTGGGGCCAGGGTGACTCACCTGGGGTGCCCCCCCCCCACCTCCACCTGGCCTGGCCTGGCTTGGCCTGAGGATCAACCCATCCGCTACACTGACCTCTCCCTGCCCCTGCCACCTGCAGAGACCCCTCTGAGGCTGAGAGAGTGCAACTCACCCAAGATTGCCAGGTGAGTGTCTATTGCTTAGCAGGCACTCCAACCCTAGCCTGCGCACTGGCCCTCTGGCGCCATTCACTCTCATATGCCTTCCCCCAGCTTATGACAAGCCTGTCACGACCCTACCATGCAACTGTGAGTAGATCAATAGGTACAGCTCTGGTAGGAAGGTAATGGTGTTCCATGCAGTCCTGCCAGTGGCCACACGACCTTGGAGGTGTCTATGGACAACACCAGCTCTTTGACTTAGAAATGGAGGTGAGCACCAGAGTCCCAGAGTCGGACACGACTAGACTTCACGTCAAGGGGAAACCTTTACCTATCAGGATCCTATAGGCTCCAAGGAGGCTTCCTTTGAGGCTGAGACAGAGTGGCTTTTACAGTCACCCAGTGGGTTTCCATGGCTGTGGGTAGTTTCGAACCCATCTCCACCCTGGTTCTAGGGTGCCATTTGTTCTAGAATCACCCAAGGCACCATTCAATCTGTCCCAAAAGATGGCCATCTAACCTCTGTTTAGAAACTTCCAGAGCAGGTATGGTATGCCTTCTCCAATTTATGATAATATACTACTACTACTACTACTAATAATAATAATAATAATAATGTTTTATTTATACCCCAAAGGGACTCGGGGCGGCTTACATGAGGCCAAGCCCAACAACACATCAGTAAAAACAACAAAGCCCATAATGGCCCGGTTGATCACAGGGTGCTTCCTTTGAGGCTGAGACAATGTGACTTGCAGTTGCCTACCTGGCAGAAAGGGCTTGGGCTGGGTGGCCCACCTTGGGACTTCTCCTCCTTGGGTTTCATGACCCTCGGAAGCCCCCTCCCCAATGCAGATGCCTAGCTGTGACACCCTTCTTCCAGGCAGGAAGACACCACCTGATCTCTCCCGGCAGATGGCCATCCAGCTTCTACCCAAATAGCTCCAGAGAAGGAAGAGACTGCACCCTTGTCCAAGGCAGAAGCAGCAGCAGAGTCCACTCTCTTGCTTCCGAATATTGAGGAGCACATGGAGTCCACTCTTTGGAGCAGAAGGAAAACAGCTTTCCCCCTCATTCTGCTCCCCTGGAGACTAGGACACAATGGAGCTATGGCTTCAAACTACAAGAGAGGAGATTCCACCTGAACATGAGGAAGAACTTCCTGACTGGGAGAGCCGTTCAGCAGTGGAACTCTCTGCCCCAGAGGGAGTGTGGTGGAGGCTCCTTCTTTGCAGGCTTTGAAACAGAGGCTGGGTGGCCATCTGTCGGGGGTGCTTTGAATGCAATATTCCTGCTTCTTGGCAGAATGGGGTTGGACTGGATGAAGGCCCAGGAGGTCTCTTCCAACTCTTGGATTCTAGGATTCTCCTTCTTCTCTTCACGGGGACATCCTTTCAGACCCTGAAACATGGCGCTCTGCACGTTCCTGTCTCTCAGAGACATCTCCCTCCTTCCCTGAAAGGGATTCCTGGTGTCCAGACTTTTGACCTCTGGGTCTCCTTCCCTCTTGTCCATCTCCTCCTTGAACTGGGTTGCTGGGAATGTTTTCGGGCTGTATGGCCATGTCACAGTAGCATTTTCTTCTGACATTTTACCTGCAAAAGTGTTCTTGCCATACATCAAGGGAACCACTGACCACACAGGGAAGCTGATGAAGAAACACAACCTATAAACCATCTACAGACCTACTAAGACAAGAGGGATCCTCTCCCCTCTGCAGCTGTGGACAAGAAGTCTCCAAAAGGACCCCCAAACACAGCATTGCTCAAACATGCATCAAGGAACACACAAAAGGCACGGCAGACTCACTCAACCAGAGTGGTCAGACACAGCAGAGCACCTGATGAACCAACCTGGACACAACGTATTATTATTGGAGAACACAAAAATGCTGGACCACTCCAACAACCGCCACGTCAGGCTACACAGAGAAGCCACTGAAATCCACAAGAAGCAGGCGGATAATGTCAACAGAAAGGAGGAAACCATGAAATGAATACGATCTGGCTCCCAGTATTGAAAAACACCAGAATCAAGATAAAGAGCACCACTCAGAAAGAGGAGAACTCCAGACAGCAAACAACCAAGTGCCAGTGAACACTTCCCAAACAGAAGGTGCCTCCAGGCAACAACAGCCAGAAATGCACAGCTGAAAAGCTACTCATTGCTAATCAAGCTGGATAATTGCAACATTCACACTTGCTTCAAACATAGAGGGTTCTGTGTATTATCGAAGTCTTTAATGGGCTGGAATAACTGGGTTGCTGTGAGTTTTCTGGGCTGTATAGTCATGTTCCAGAAGCATTCTCTTCTGATGTTTCACCCATATCTATGGCAGGCATCCTCAAGGCTAGTGGGGTTGGTCTATCTATCTATCTATCTCTCTATCTCTCTATCTATCTATCTATCTATCTATCTATCTATCTATCTATCTATCTATCTTTCCCTCTCTCTTTCCCTCTATCTATCTATCTATCTATCTATCTATCTATCTATCTATCTATCTATCTATCTTTCCCTCTATCTATCTATCTATCTATCTATCTATCTATCTATCTATCTATCTATCTATCTATCTATCTATCTATCTTTCCCTCTATCTATCTTTCCCTCTATCTATCTATCTATCTATCTATCTATCTCTATCTATCTATCTATCTATCTATCTATCTATCTATCTATCTATCTATCTATCTTTCCCTCTCTCTTTCCCTCTCTATCTGTCTATCTATCTATCTATCTATCTATCTATCTATCTATCTATCTATCTATCTATCTATCTCATCTATCTTTCTTTCCCTCTATCTATCTATCTATCTCTCATCTATCTATCTATCTATCTATATATATTCATCTATCTATATATCTATTATCTATCTATCTATCTATCTATCTATCTATATCTATCTATCTATCTCTATCTATCTATCTTACCCATCTATCTATCTATCTATCTATATATCTATCTATATCTATCTATCTATCTATCTATCTATCTATCATCTATCTATCTATCTATCTTTCCCTCTCTATCTATCTATCTATCTATCTATCTATCTATCTATCTATCTATCTATCTATCTATCTATCTATCTATCTGTGTCTGTGTGTGTCTGTATCTCTGTCTATCTATCTATGGAATAATGTCCTGAGTGGGAAAAAGAACTCTTCTCCTAGGCAGCAATCAGCCAGGCCTTGAAGCTACAAGGCTACTCAATGCTAATTGCAAAGCTAATTGCAACATTCATACTTGCTTCAAACATACACAGTTCTGTGCATCGTCGAATGGAATAACTGGGTTACTGTGAGTTTTCTGGGCTGCCTGGCCATGTTCCAGAAGCATTATCTCCTGACGTTTCACCCACATATATGGCAGGCATCCTCAGAAGTTGTGAGGCCTGTTGGAAACAAGGCAAGTGGACTGTATATATATGTGTGTGGAATGATGTCTAGGGTGGGAGAAAGAAGTCTTGTTTGTTGGAAGCAACTGTGACTACTATGATTATCATTGAATAGCCTTGCAGCTTCAAAGCCTGGCTACTTCCTGCAAGGCTAGTAAATTCTAAGGAAGCTGGCCAATTGCAGCATTCAGGTTTGCCTCAAGCAGACAAGAGTTCTTTCTCCCACCCTGGACATTATTCCACAGATATATAAACCCAATTTTCCTAGTTTCCAACAGACCTCACAACCTCTGAGGATGCCTGCCACAGATGTGGGAGGAACGTCAGGAGAGAATGCTTCTGGAACATGGCAACAAATCCCGGAAAACTCACCCTGGAGGGAGGGCCGAATTTGGCCCAGGCCTGCCATAGAGTGCTCTTCTCCCTCTCCTTACCTTTTCCCCGACCCTCACCTGGCAAGGAGGTCTCTCTGCACACGCTCAGAGGCACTCTCTCTCCGCACTCTTCCTCCTCTTCTCTTCCTCCTTTTCTTCCTTCTGCCTTTCTTCCTCGCCTGGCTTTGGGCCCGGATCACCTCATCCCCCGCCCCCCTCCCCTTCCCAAATTGGGGGGAGAGGATGGGCTGTGACTCACCTGGGCTGCCCTCGTGGCTCTTCCTCCCTCTCTCCCTCCTTCTCTTCTCTCCTTCCTTCCTTCCTTCCTTCCCTCCTTCTCTTCTGTGGAGCCGCCTGGCAGCCGGGACCCTTTTTATAAGAGCAAAGGAGGGAGGGAAGAAGAAAGGAAGGAAGAAAAGAAGAGTTGCACAATCCCTCTCCTCCTCCTCCTCCTCCTCCTCCTTCTCCGCCCCAAGGCAACCCCAAACACTCAGGGAAGGAGGGAGGGAGGATCCTGGGAGAGAACCCCAAAGGACATCCAAACCCTCCCCACAGAAAGACAGGCAGGCAGGCTCCTCTTTACAACATATAGAATCATAGAATCAAAGAGTCGGAAGAGACCTGGCATGGGCCATCCAGTCCAACCCCATTCTGCCAAGCAGGAATATTGCATTCAAATCACCCCCGAAAGATGGCCACCCAACCTCTGTTTAAAAGCTTCCAAAGAAGGAGCCTCCACCACACTCTGGGGCAGAGAGTTCCACTGCTGAACGGCTCTCACAGTCAGGAAGTTCTTCCTCATGTTCAGATGGAATCTCCTCTCTGTAGTTTGAAGCCATTGTTCCGCATCCTAGTCTCCAAGGAAAACAAGCTTGCTCCCTCCTCCCTGTGGCTTCCTCTCACATATTTAAACATGGCTATCATATCTCCTCTCAGCCTTCTCTTCTTCAGGCTAAACATGCCCAGCTCCTTAAGCCGCTCCTCATAGGGCTTGTTCTCCAGACCCTTGATCATTTGAGTCGCCCTCCTCTGGACACATTCCAGCTTAGAGTCAATCTCTCTCTTGAATTGTGGTGCCCAGAATTGGACACAATGTGATTCCAGGTAAAGTGGTCTAACCAAAGCAGAATAGAGCATGGGGAGCAGGACTTCCCTGGATCTGGACACTAGGCTCCTCTTGATGCCTGAGGCCAAAATCCCATTGGCTTTTTTTGCGGCCACATCACATTCCTGGCTCATGTTTAACTTGTTGTCCACATATAAACAACAATAACAAATAGCGAAGGAAGGAAGGAAGGAGAGAAAGAGAGAGGAAAGGAAAGAAGGAAGAGAGAGAAGGAAGGATAGAAAACAAAAAAGGAAGGAAGGAAGAGGAGAGGGAGGGAGGGAAGAAAAGGAGAGAAGAGGGAGGGAAGGAAGAAGGAAAAGAGAAAGAAGGATGGAAGCAAAAAGCGAGGGAAGGAAGGAAAGAGGTAGAGAAGGAAGAAAAGAGAAGAGGGAAGAAAGAAAAGGAGGGAGGAAAGAGAGAAGGGGAGAAGGAGGAAGGAAGAAAAAAAGAGAGGAAGGAAGGAGGAAGGAGAAGGAGGAAAGAGGGAGGGAAAGGAAAAAGAGAGAAGAAGGATGGAAAAAAAGAAGGGAAGGAAGAAGGAAGGCAGAAAGGAAGGAAGGAAAGAGGTAGAGAAGGAAGAAAGGAGAGAGAAAAGAAGGAAAAGCAAAATGGAGGGAGGAAGGAAAGAGATAGAGAAGAAAGGAGAGAAGGAAAGAAAAGGGGAAGGAAGGAAAGAGGGAGGGAAGGAAAGAGAGAAGGAAAGAGAGAAGGGAAGATGGAAGCCAAAAGCGAAGGAAGGAAAGAGGTAGAGAAGGAAGAAAGGAGAGAGAAAAGAAGGAAAAGCAAAATGGAGGGAGGAAGGAAAGAGATAGAGAAGAAAGGAGAGAAGGAAAGAAAAGGGGAAGGAAGGAAAGAGGGAGGGAAGGAAAGAGAGAAGGGAAGATGGAAGCCAAAAGCGAAGGAAGGAAAGAGGTAGAGAAGGAAGAAAGGGGAAGGAAAAGAAAAAGAGGGAAGGAAGGAGAGAAGGAAAGAAGAAAGGAAAGGGGGAGCGAAGAAAGTAGCGAAAGAAGGAGAGAAAGAGGGAGGGAAGGCTGAGCCTGGTGGGTACAGCTAGTAATCATAATCATAATCATAATCATAATAATAATGCTTTATTGATTTCTATCTATCCCGCCCTGCTGTCTCCCCAAAGGGACTCAGGGCGGAAGCAAGAGATGTTGTTGTTGTTGTTGTTGTTGTTATTATACTATTCTTCTTTCTTACCCACCTGTCTTTTCGAAGGAGGCAGGCAGGCGAGGAAGACACCATGCAAGCCTTCTAGGAAGATGGCCATCCCGCCTCTGCTCAAACCTTTGTATTCGGAGGGGCTTCTGAAGAGGAAGGTCTTCCAGATCCCTTCGGCGGGGGCGCTGGTGTTTCGCTTTCAATTCGGTTTTAAACTCGGATTTTAAAAAAATACGGTTTATATTTCACCCTGTTTCAATGTCCCAATATTTGTGTGTTTTTAAAATAGTGGTAATGATGCTTTTCTGTAAAGCCACTTGGAGTTCCCTTCGAGGGAGGTGAAGCCGGGAATCCATAAATACAATCGCAACAACAACAACAACAACAACAACAGGATGTGTTTCCTCCTTTTGTGGCAGAACCTTGGAATGGGAAGAGACCTCAAGAGGCCATCCAGCCCAACCCCTTTCCTCCCACAAAGGAAGACAACAACAACAACAACAACAACAGCAGCAGACTTTTGGAAGTAAAGTGCGTGTCAATAACCCTAAACATTGTCGTTGTTCATTCGTTCAGTCGTCTCAGACTCTTCGTGACCTCATGGACCAGCCCAGAGCTCCCTGTCGGCCGTCACCACCCCCAGCTCCTTCATGGTCAGTCCAGTCCCTTCAAGGATTATGATTATAATAATCATAACCGCCTCTGCTTTGCACAACCCAAGATGCATTTCGCCGAGAACGAAATGGGGGCACCCCGACCCCCAAAGCCGCCCCCCCCCCTCCTGCCCTCCCCTCCCCCTCCCTCAGGGGTTTTGGGGTTCAACTTTCGACCCCAAAAAAGCATCACCTGCATCACCGGCGCATAGTGCCTTTTTGTGGCAGCCCTCCCTCCCTCCCTCCCTCCCTCCAAGGTGAGAAGGGGTGGGGGTTCTTCCTCCGCCGTGGAGCCCCCCCCCCCCCCCCCCCCCCTTGCCCCGTTTCCATTCCAGAAAAAGAGCCGGGTCTCGAAAGCGGGAGGTCCCAATTCTACCCGCACCCCGTTTCCATCCAGAGAGGACGGGTGGGAAGGTCTGCCTTGCCTGGCTCTGCCTTTGGGGTGCCTGGGGCCCCGCCGGGAGGGGCCACGAGGGGCCCGCAAAGGATGGTGGGGGTGGTGGCCGGGGGTGAGTCAGGGGAGACATCCGGGCGGAGACCCTTCCACGAGGGGCCCGCAAAGGGTGGTGGGGGTGGTGGGGCAGGGGAGACCCTTCCGGAGCAGCCCTCCCCTCCTGGCCCTGCTTCAGCCCCCCCGCTGCAACTTCCCTTCCAGTTCTACCTACCTACCTACCCACCTACCTAACTACCTCTCCATCTCGATCAGGCCGGGGAGTTGTTAGGAATTGTGGGAGTTGAAGTCCAAAACACCTGAAGGACCCAAGTTGGCCCAGGCCTTGCTCTCTCTCTCTCTCCATCAGTATCTACTCTGTCTATCTTATCTATCTATCTATCTATCTATCTATCTATCTATCTATCTATCTATCTATCTATCTATCTATCTATCTATCTGTGTCTGACTGTGTGTCTACCTATTCTTTCTACCTACCTACCTAGCCATCCATCCATCTCTATCTATCATTTGCTTAACCGCCTATCTGTCTATCTATCTGCCTATCTATCAATCAAGCTCACTAGCTAGCTATTTACCTCTCTGTCAGTCTAACTGTGTATTTCTCTCTCTCTCTCTCTCTCTCTCTCTCTCTCATCTCTCCTTTTATCTACCTCCATCTATTCTTCTGTCTGTCTGTCTGTCTGTCTATCTGTCTATCTATCTATCTATATCTATCTATCTATCTATCTATCTATATCTATCTATCTATCTATCTATCTATCTGTTCTCATCTATCTATCTATCTATCTATCTTGGAGTCCTCGTGGACAGCAAGTTAAACATGAGCCAGGAATGTGATGTGGCGGCAAAAAACGCCAATGGGATTTTGGCCTGCATCAAGAGGAGCCTAGTGTCCAGATCCAGGGAAGTCATGCTCCCTGCTCTATTCTGCCTTGGTTAGACCACACCTGGAATATTGTGTCCAATTCTGGGCACCACAATTGAAGGGAGATATTGACAAGCTGGAATGTGTCCAGAGGAGGGCGACTAAAATGATCAAGGGTCTGGAGAACAAGCCCTATGAGGAGTGGCTTAAGGAGCTGGGCATGTTTAGCCTGAAGAAGAGAAGGCTGAGAGGAGACATGATGATAGCCATGTATAAATATGTGAGAGGAAGCCACAGGGAGGAGGAGGGAGCAAGCTTCCTTTCTGCTTCCCTGGAGAGAGACTAGGACGCAATGGAACAATGGCTTCAAACTACAAGAGAGGAGATTCCACCTGAACATGAGGAAGAACTTCCTGACTGTGAGAGCCGTTCAGCAGTGGAACTCTCTGCCCCAGAGTGTGGTGGAGGCTCCTTCTATGGAGGCTTTTAAGCAGAAGCTGGATGGCCATCTGTCAGGGGTGCTTTGAATGTAACTTTCCTGCTTCTTGGCAGAAGGGGGTTGGACTGGGTGATGGCCCAGGAGGTCTCTTCCCACTCTAGGATTCTAGGATTCTATGATTCAATCAAGCTAGCAATCAAGCTACCTCTCTGTCCGTCTATCTGCGTATTTCTTTCTCTCTCTCCTTCTGTCAGTATCTACCTACCTACCTATCTTTGCCTGCCTGTCTGTGTGTCTACCTATTCTATCTGTCTGTCTGTCCCTCCACCCACCCACACATCCATCCATCCATCTATCTATCCGTCATTTGCTTAACCGCCTATCTGCCTATCAATCAAGCTATCTACCTATCTGTCTATCTGCGTATTTCTCTGTCTGTCTATCAGTATCTACCTAACTACCTACCTAACTACCTATCTTATCTATCTATCTATCTATCTATCTATCTATCTATCTATCTTGGCCTGGGTAACAACGGAAAAATTTGTTTCTAAAATCGATTCGTTTTTTGGGGTTTTTTGCGTTTCGATATTTAAAAGAATTCCGAAATTTTCCTTAAAAAAAGTTCGATATTTACGAAATTTCGTAAATGGTAAAAAAATTACAAAACAATAACGAAACAATAACGAATCGATTCGTTAATGGCGGCCGCGATCGCGCAATACGCTAAAAAAACTTCTGAAGCTTCCCTCTCCCTCTGTTGTTGACTGTTGGTGTGATATTATAATTTTTTTTCACTAATTAAACAAAAAACAACTATAAAACTTGCCCCAGACATGCGGAAATAATAACGAAACGACCTCAAACCAATAATGAAACGAATACATAACGAAATACGAAGCATTTACGAAACGAATTGAAAAATTCGTTTCATTTTTAAGTTGCTCCAGAATGGTTCGTTATCGCTTCGTTAACAAAAAAAATAACGATTTTTTAACGAATTACGAATTAACGAAATGAAACCGCCCAGCCCTACTATCTATCTATCTGCCTGCCTGCCTGCCTGCCTGTCTACCTATTCTATTTATATCTATCTATCATATCTACCTATCTACCTACCTATCAATCAATCAATCAATCAATCAATCAAGCTAGCTAGCTAGCTATCTCCCTATCTGTCCGTCTATCTGGGTATTTGTCTATCTCTCTCTCTCATCTGCCTTCCTTCCTTCCTTCCTCTTCCACCTCCTCTTTCCTACAGAAGCTGCCCCGCGACTTTTTCCAGCGACTTTCCCCTCAAGTTCTGCCCCAGTTCCCCAAAAGCCGCCCCCCCCCAAATCCCACGAAAGGGATCCGTTCCCACGTTGGCGGGCTGAACACGCGCCTGCTGGGGAAGGGGGAGGGGGGAGGTGGCGGGGGCGTCCAATTGGGGGAGGGGCCGGCTTGGTCGAGGACGGGGCGCTACCTTCGGCTTTTTTTGGAGACGAGGAGGGGGCAGAGACCCCCAACCAGGCCTGGGCCAACTTGGGCCCTCCCTCCCTCCCTACAGGTCTTTCGACTTGAACTCCCCCCAATCCTAAGAGCCGGTAGGAGTTGAAGCCCCAAACCCCTGGAGGGAAGGAAGGAAGGAAGGAGGGAGGGGGGGCCCCAGGTTGGCCCCTGGCTGGAAGAGTGGCTACCCTCAGGCGGAAGGGTCTCCCCCTCTTTTTCAACCTCAGGGGGAATCTCCTTTCTTTCTGCCTGAGGGGCTGCCAGCCTGGAGAGCCCCCCCCCCCCAAACTAATGAAGAGGACATAACACAGGCCTGCGAGGAGGATGGAACCCCAACACTAGGGGTGTAGTGGGGGGTAGGCACAGCTGGGAGGGGTCCCCAGGGGCCACCTAGTCCAGCCCCTCCCCAAGAAGGAAGGCAGAAGGCCAGGCCTGCTCTAGGGCAAGACCTTGGAATTGGAAACACACCTGAAGACTGGCTGGATTGGAGTTTTCAGTGCTGTATGACTCTGTTCCAGAAGCATTCTCTCCTGACGTTTCGCCTGCATCTGTGGCAAGCACTTCAGAAGTTGTGAGGACTGTTGGAAACTAGGACAACAGGGTTTGTATATATCCCTATGGAATGATGTCCAGGGCGGGAGAAAGAACTCAGGTGTGACTATTGCCATTGGCCACCTTGCTTAGCATTGAATGGCCTTGCAGCTGCAAAGTCAATCAGTGAGGGTCTCTGCATAGAGGTCTGTTGGAAATGAGGCAAGTGGAGTGTGTATATCCCTGTGGAATGATGCCCAGGGTGGGAGAAAGAACTCTTGTCTACTTGAAACAAGTGTGAATGTCGCCATTGGCCACCTTGGTTAGCATGGAATGGCCTTGCAGCTTCAAAGCCTGGCTGCTTCCTGCCTGGGGAAATCCACCTGAAGACCTCTCTCTTCCAGCAGGAGAGTTTAATCATGCATTTTAAACCCTTAATATGTATTTTGTACAAAGATATTTTAATATGTGTATTTTACAGAGTGTTTTTAGATGATTGTATGCTTTTAGCAGTGTTGTCACCCACCTAATGCCATGCGGAGAGGAAATAATATGATAATGATTACTGCTCTTATTCTCTAGCTGTGCTTCTGTTTTCTCTTGATAGATGACCAGGGCCCGGTCAGCGTGCTGGAAGAAGCCAAGACCGCCAGCATTGAAGCGATGCTCCTCCGCCATCAACTCCGCTGGACCGGCTCCGTTGTCCAGATGCCCAAAGATCACCGTCTCCCGAAGCAGTTGCTCTACTCCGAACTCAAGAACGGAAAATTGAATGTTGTTGGACAGGAAAAGAGAATTAAAGATGGCCTCAAAGCCAACCTTAAAAACTCTGGCAGAGACACTGAGAACTGGGAAGCCCTGGCCCTTGAGCACTCCAGCTGGAGGTCAGCTGTGACTAGCAGTGCTGTAGAATTTGAAGAGGCATGAATAGAGGGTGAAAGGGAGAAAAGTGCCAAGAGGAAGGTGCATCAAGCCAACCCCAACCAGGACCGCCTCCCACCTGGAAACAGGAGAACATGCAGATCAAGAATAGGGCTCCACAGTCACTTACAGACCCACCGCCAGAACACGACACTTGGAGGACTATCATCCTCAGGCTGATATATGCGGTATACAAATAGAGTAAATAAATAAATAAATAAAATCTCCTAAGTAGGAAGAACTTCCTGACTGTGAGAGCCGTTCAGCAGTGGAACTCTCTGCCCCGGAGGGAGTGTGGTGGAGGCTCCTTCTTTGGAGGCTTTTAAGAAGAGGCTGGATGGCCATCTGTCAGGGGTGATTTGATTGCAATATTCCTGCTTCTTGGCAGAATGGGGTTGGACTGGGTGATGGCCCAGGAGGTCTCTTCCAACTCTAGGATTCTAGGATTCTAAGGCAATGTTGTGGTATGATTGTTGGACCAGGAGTCCTTGAACCCTGGACTGACTGGAAGCAGCAACAGCCACACTTTCTCTCCATTGAAACCCAAACAGGTCAAACTGAATAGGTCAAGGCCAAGGCCTGGCATCTTTATTCTGAATTAATATAGAATCAATGCAGTTTGATGCCACTTTCCATGGCTCAACGTGGCACAGAATCCTGGGAGTTCTAGTTTCATGAGACCTTGGATCTCCACTGTAGAATGAATACAGTTTGATGCCCCTTTAATTGCCATGCCTTCATGCAATGAAGTGATGGGAGTTGTGGTTTGGTGGGACCCCAGGCCTCTTTGGCAGAGAAGATGAGAGACCTTGGAAAACCACAACTCCCAGGATTACATAGCAGTGAGCCAAGGCAGCCCAAGGAGTATCAAAATTTACTATTCCTACAGTGTAAATATATCCAGAGAAAGGCTGTTGGCCTTGGAAAACTAGAGCTCCCAGGATTCTGTAGCACTGATCCAAGGCAGTCCAAGGGGTATACTATTCCTACAGCGTAGATGCACCCAGAGGAAGGCTGTTGACCTTGGAAAACTATAGCTCCCATGATTCCATAGTACATTGTACTATTCCTACAGTGTAGATACATCCAGAGAAAGGCTGTTGGCCTTGGAAAGCTACAGCTCACATGATTCCGTAGCACTGAACCAAAGCAGTCCAAGGGGTATCTATATATATTATTCCTACAGTGTAGATGTACCCAGAGGAAGGCTGTTGACCTTGGAAAACTACAACTCCCAGGATTCCGTAGCACTGATCTGAAGCAGTCCAGGGGGTGTCTATATATATTATTCCTACAGAGTAGATGTACCCAGAAGAAGGCTGTTGACCTTGGAAAACTACAGCTCCCAGGATTCCGTAGCACTGATCTGAAGCAGTCCAGGGGGTGTCTATATATATTATTCCTACAGAGTAGATGTACCCAGAAGAAGGCTGTTGACCTTGGAAAACTACAGCTCCCAGGATTCCGTAACACTGAGCCAAGTCAGTTGAAGTTGTCTCAAACTGTGTCTATTCTACACGGCAGAGGAGGCCCCATACAATGTTTAGGGACAAAGAAACATTTTGCCGCTGATTTCTGACTGCTGCTCTTCTTTTTGAGCCTGGATTTGTCACCGTTTCGCCAAAGATTGAGGCAGAAGCCACAAACCGTTCTTTGCAGCGTCTGCTCATGAGCTGAGTGCCTTGGGCCTGCTTCAGCTGCATGTGTGAAAGCAGCCTGGAAGGGGATTAGGGAGGCAAGAGGGAAGGGAAGCTCACTGCAAGCGACTCCCCGCTGCTGGGTGTGAGCGTGTGCTTGGCTGGATCCGAGCCTTGAGCCTTGAGCGGCCGCATTCCAGCCACAGGCCCCACTTCCCCCCAGGGAAGAGTCACCAGGAGCCGGGAAGCAGAGCGAGTGCCTTTCCGAGTCATGACTGCTGTTGATTCACAGGCTTTATGGGATGTTCCAGAGATCGGTCGTAAATCCGGTGCTTGGTCACTCTGCAGATCGGCCAAGATCGTCCTGAAGAACCCTTCCGCTCGCCCTTCATAATAGTAATAGTAAAAAGCCTGAATTTGGACAGACAGTCAGTCCACAGGCTTGATGCAGAAGGAAGGCGGCACTTCTCAGAAATGTGCCCATTCTATGAAAATACTTCTAATATCCCAAGCCCTTATCAGGGGAGAGCCTGATATTCAGAGACTAACCCCAGACACTTTGCCCTCATGTGCATGTGTGCTGTGTTGTTATGTACATGTAAACAACAACAACAACTCTGTGAGTGGCGCCACCTATGTGTAGAACTGTTTCGACGGGCCTTTGATCTCTGTTTTTAAATTGTTTTAAATTGTTTTTAAATTGTGTTCGATTTTAGCCTGTTCTTGTAAGCCGCTCCGAGTCCCAGAGGAGTGGCGGCATATAAGTTCAAATAATAAAATACAATAAACTGTTAGTTGCAAGATTTAAACTGTTGTATCATGCTTAAGCCTGCCTTTTTACCTTGCTTATGTATAGTTGGATTGATTGGTTATTTATAGCTGTCAATCAGTGTTGTTTACACCAGTTGAATTGCCTTCTCAGCTCAATTGTTTGGCTCCACCTCTTCCTGGAGGAGGGGAGTGCTTCCCTTTTTTCATTCTGCCATCAGAGTGTCTATCAGATGGACGTGAGTAAGAGACTTGGCTCTAAAAGCCCCTGCTTAAATTACCTCTCAGCACCAATTCTAAGGTTTTTTACCCTTGGGACTCATGCTTTATGTCCAGATCGTCCTGGACAACATTGAGGAGACCCAAGCGCCTTCAAACCGGTTCTTTTGGCCCCAGAGGAAGGTCTTGTCCCTTCAACATAGGCCATTGGACTGCGGTTGTGTTTACTCCGGTATTCACAGCCATTGAGGAAAGAGGAAACAGGAAAAGCTTCTCAGCTGCAAACTCTTTGGACTTCAGAGATTGTAAAGTATATTTCCTTTATCTCTGTTGAAACATCAAGCTTATGCCTGAGAAAGATAACTCATTGTGAACAACAAATACCATTTTGAGTTATCTGTTGTGTTTTGGTCTTTGGGAGTTCCAGTTTCCTATAGGAGGGCAAGAAGCAATCCCCTGGGGAAAGATGCCACGCCCATGCCTCTCTCATTAAGAGTTATAGCCACCAGGTGCGAAGGCACACTCTCCTCACAGCTCAGTGGCTCAGGAGCTAAGGTGGGAGCTGCCACTGATGCCAGTTCATACTGTTGTCGAATGATTAAATTGATAAACTTGGCAGTGCGGCAGAGAGTTCCACAGGTAGTGAGATCCCTTTTTGGTTTTAAAGTCCACTTTTACGGATGTTCAACAGTCTGGAGGAGCCCAGCAGCAGCTACCAGCAGCCGGGAGACTTTTTGATATTTTTCAGCAAGTATCTCCCATTTTATTATTTATTTATTTACTTACTTACTTACTTACTTACTTACTTACTATATTTGTATACCGCCCTTCCCAGCCCTCAGGCGACTCAGGGCGGTTTACAGAGGCAACAATTCAATGCCCAAAACACCATAAAACATTTAAAAACATTACTATATAATATAAAACCATCACAAAAGCAATAAAGACATAAACCATTTGCGTCTCCTAACTGTCCAATCTCATCATCCAGTCGTTCCATATTCCTATGTCTATTACATTGCATTTTCAAATGCTTGCTCAACAGCGAAGTCTTGACTCTTTTCTGGAATGTTAAGAGGAAGGGGGCCAAAGTAATGTCCCTAGGAAGAGCATTCCATAGCCGAGGGGCCACTGGGGAACAACAACCCAGAACTCCCTGCCTTCAAGCTGATCTGACCTGCAGCAGGGAGTTCCGCAGTTCTCTGTTGCCCACTTGGGCCAGCATCCATAGAATGTGGCCACAGCAGCAGCTTCAACCAAAAGACTCTCCTTCAACCAAATACTCCACTTTGAAAGGAAAAACGAAATGCAAAGATACAGAATGGGGGACAATGCCTGGCTCGAGAGCAGGACGTGTGAAAAAGATCTTGGAGTCCTCGTGGACAACAAGTTAAACATGAGCCAACAATGTGATGTGGCGGCAAAAAAAGCCAATGGGATTTTGGCCTGCATCAATAGGAGCATAGTGTCTAGATCTAGGGAAGTCATGCTCCCCATGCTCTATTCTGCCTTGGTTAGACCACACCTGGAATATTGTGTCCAATTCTGGGCACCACAATTCAAGAGAGAGATTGACTCTAAGCTGGAATGTGTCCAGAGGAGGGAGACTCAAATGATCAAGGGTCTGGAGAACAAGCCCTATGAAGAGCGGCTTAAGGAGCTGGGCATGTTTAGCCTGAAGAAGAAAAGGCTGAGAGGAGATATGATAGCCATGTATAAATATGTGAGAGGAAGCCACAGGGAGGAGGGAGCAAGCTTGTTTTCTGCTTCCTTGGAGACTAGGACTGGAACAATGGCTTCAAACTACAAGAGAGGAGATTCCATCTGAACATGAGGAAGAACTTCCTGACTGTGAGAGCCGTTCAGCAGTGGAACTCTCTGCCTGGAGTGTGGTGGAGGCTCCTTCTTTGGAAGCTTTTAAATAGAGGCTGGATGGCCATCTGTCAGGGGTGATTTGAATGCAATATTCCTGCTTCTTGGCAGAATGGGGTTGGACTGGATGGCCCAGGAGGTCTCTTCCAACTCTAGGATTCTAGGATAAGATTAGAACTTCCTGACTGTGAGAGCCGTTCAGCAGTGGAACTCTCTGCCCCGGAGTGTGGTGGAGGCTCCTTCTTTGGAAGCTTTAAGCAGAGGCTGGATGGCCATCTGTCAGGGGTGATTTGAATGCAATATTCCTGCTTCTTGGCAGAATGGGGTTGGACTGGATGATGGCCCAGGAGGTCTCTTCCAACTCTAGGATTCTAGGATTCTATGATTCTAATTCTAAGACAAATGGCTATCTTGCTTTTGCTCCACTTCCTTCCTGCTGCTTCCTTCCTGCCTTCCTTCCCCCTCTTTCTGTTTTCTTTCTTTCTTTCCTTCCTTTCTCCTTTCTCTCTCTTTTTCTCTCCCCCCTTCCTTCCTTCCTTCCTTCTCTCCTTTTCCTTCCTTCCTTCCTTTCCTTCTTTTCCTTCCTTCCTTCCTCTTTTCCTTCTCCCCTCCCTTCCCTCCTTTTCCTTTCTTTTCCTTCCCTTCCCTTTCCCCCTTTCTTCTCTCTTTTCCCTTCTTCCTGTTTCTCCTTCCCTTTCTCCCTTTGAATCTCCTCCTTCTCCTCTCTCTCCTTCTTTTCACCCAGGGAAGAACCCTTTCTTTGCCCGCAAAAACTCAACACGGAGCCCAGCTGGCTCCCCGTTGCCACCACATCGCTGCCACCATCTCGTTGATGCCTGAAGAGCCTGTTGATCTGGGGAACCTGCTGCAGTCATCCCTTGAGACCTCCAGGAAACCGACGGGCCGTCCTGGTCCTTGACAAGATAGGATCTGTAGTTTTCTTCATGTCCCGACATGGATCTCGACCTCCAGTGATTTTGGCTTTTTGATAGGAAAGCACCTCATCAGGTGTAGCGCAGCTGCCTGGCACGTCCTGGGCAGGGAAGGGCCGGTGGCCTGAGTCAAAGGGCATCTTGACCTTTTGCAGGAACAGAAAGGACCCCTTGCCCATCCTTTCCCCCCAGTTCCCCAATAAGGGTGTGTCCTTCTGCTGGGCTGGCTGGAGAGTGGCGTCTCTTTCATCTCCATGTGTATCATCATCTGTATTTATTTATCTATCTATCCATTTATCTCCTTTATTAATTAATCATCTCTCTCTCTCTCCCTCCCTCCCAAACTGCCCTTGAGGGTGACTCACAGGCTGCAGGTAATGCAAAATGCCTCCACTTACACTTAGCTGCTGGCAGGTCCTCCCTCCAGACACCTCATCACAGCAGCTTTAAGGCAACGGAATTGGCTGCCAACGCACTCTTGATCTGAGTCCAAGCTGCTGCAGGTGACACCGAGAGGCCCGCATGGCTCTCCCTTTACCTGCCTGTCTGCCTACCTGTAGCAGGATGAAGGTCAGTTGGATTGCCCCCTTCCTATGCCCCTCCCTTGGGGAAACAAGGTGCTGTAGGTTGTTGTTGTTCATTCGTTCAGTCGTCTCCGACTCTTCGTGACCTCATGGACCAGCCCACGCCAGAGCTCCCTGTCGGCCGTTCCCACCCCCAGCTCCTTCAAGCTCAGTCCAGTCACTTCAAGGATGCCATCCATCCATCTTGCCCTTGGTCGGCCCCTCTTCCTTTTGCCTTCCACTTTCCCCAGCATAATTGTCTTCTCTAGGCTTTCCTGTCTCCTCATGATGTGGCATTCAAAGGACTTCAACTTTGTCTCTAGTATCTTTCCCTCCAGTGAGCAGTCGGGCTTTCTTTCCTGGAGGATGGACTGGTTGGATCTTCTCGCAGTCCAAGGCACTCTCAGAACTTTCCTCCAGCACCACAGCTCAAAAGCATCTCTCGTCGGAGTGCGGTGTCATCTGTACGCAGATGATGTCCAACTCTGTCACTCCTTTCCACCTGCTACTAAGGAGGCTGTCGAAGTCCTGAACCGGTGCTTGGCCGCTGTGACGGTCTGGATGGGGGCGAACAAATTGAAATTGAATCCAGACAAGACAGAGGTACTCCTGGTTAGTCGCAAGGTTGATCAGGGTACGGGATTACAGCCTGTGTTGGATGGGGTCGCACTCCCCCTGAAGACACAGGTTCGCAGTTTGGGGGTGATCCTGGACTCATCGCTGAGCCTGGAACCCCAGGTTTCGGCGGTGACCAGGGGAGCATTCGCACAGTTAAAACTTGTGCGCCAACTGCGACCGTACCTTGGGAAGTCTGACTTGGCCACGGTAGTCCACGCTCTGGTTACATCCCGTCTTGACTACTGCAACGCTCTCTACGTGGGGTTGCCTTTGAAGACAGTCCGGAAGCTCCAGTTAGTCCAACGGGCGGCAGCCATGCTTCTAACAGGAGCTGATCGCAGGGAGCATACAACTCCCTTGCTGAACCAGCTCCACTGGCTGCCGATATGCTACCGGGCTCAATTCAAAGTGCTGGCGTTGGCCTTTAAAGCCCTAAACGGTTCTGGCCCAACTTATCTATCCGAACGTATCTCAGCCTATCAGCCCACCAGGACCCTAAGATCTTCCTGGAGAGTCCCTTCTCTCTATCCCTCCAGCTTCAGAAGTGCGGTTGGCGGGAACGAGAGATAGGGCCTTCTCTGTGGTGGCCCCTCGGCTTTGGAATGCCCTCCCTACAGAGGTACGTTCAGCCTCGTCGCTGATAGTGTTCAGAAAAAGACTCAAAACGTGGCTATTTAAACAAGCCTTCGGCTAATTTGTAACAATCAAGTCGAACCTTGTGACTATGGACAGGAATATGGACTGCGAATTTTGGAATGTGACTTCAACTGAGCTATACGAGATTATTATTGGTGGCCCAATAATTTGCTGTTGTACTGTAATTGATTTTTATATTTTTATATGTTTTTAAACTGGAGGTTGTTTTTAAAATGTTGTAAACCGCAACTGAGTCGCCGTCCAGGCTGAGAAGTTGGCGGTATACAAGTGTACCAAAATAATAAATAAAATAAAAAAATCTTCCTTCGCTCAGCCTTCCCTAAGGTCCATCTCTCACATCCGTAGGTGACTACAGGGAAGACCATGGCTTTGACTAGGCAATGGATCTTGGTTGCCAGTCTGATGTCTCTACTCTTTACTATTTTATCGAGATTGGACATTGCTCTCCTCCCAAGAAGGAAGCGTCTTCTGATTTCCTGGCCACAGTCTGCATCTGCAGTCATCTTTGCACCTAGAAATACAAAGTCTGTCACGGCCTCCACGTAGGTAGCTATCCAGAAAATGGAGCCCCTACATGAGAAACCCAAAATAACCATGAAGGAATGTATATTAACTGTCTTTTCCAGACATTCTCACAATGCCAGTAGATCGTCTCCCAAGGTCATGCCAATTCAATAAAGTCAAGTGTTTTCAAACACTACTACCCCCACCCCCTGATAAAAAGGGATTTAGAGCTAGGAATTTATAGTTTCCCAAGGGCAACAAGCCAGAATGAGATAAGCATTGTAATAACAATAACAACAACAACAACAACAACAACAATAACCTATATAAATAAAAATGTAATGTTAGTTTGTGGTAGTCACAGAACTCAAAAACCACTGGACGAATTCACACCAAATTTGGACACAAGACACCTAACAACCCAATGTCCTTCACTCAAAAAATTGATTTTGTCATTTGGGAGTTGTAGTTGCTGGGATTTATAGTTCACCTACAATCAAAGAGCATTCTGAACTCCACCAACGATGGAGTTGAACCAAACTTGGCACACAGGACTCCCATGACCAACAGAAAATACTGGAAGGGTTTGGTGGGCATTGACCTTGAGTTTTGGAGTTGTAGTTCACCTACATCCAGAGAACTGTGGACTCAAACAATGATGTATCTGGACCAAACCTGGCATGAATACTCAATATGCCCAGATGTGAACACTGGTGGAGTTTAGGGGCAATAGACCTTGACATTTGGGAGTTGTAGTTGCTGGGATTTAGTTCACCTACAATCAAAGAACATTCTGAACCCCACAACATATTGGGCCAAACCTCCCACACTGAACCCCCGTATTTGCCACGGCAATGCAGGATTTTGGCCTGCATCAATAGGAGCATAGTGTCTAGATCTAAGGAAGTAATGCTCCCCATGCTCTATTCTGCTTTGGTTAGACCACTACCTGGAATATTGTGTCCAATTCTGGGCACCACAATTCAAGAGAGATATTGACAAGCTGGAATGTGTCCAGAGGAGGGCGACTCAAATGATCAAGGGTCTGGAGAACAAGCCCTATGAGGAGCGGCTTAGGGAACTGGGCATGTTTAGCCTGAAGAAGAGAAGGCTGAGAGGAGATATGATGAGGGCCATGTATAAATATGTGAGAGGAAGCCACAGGGAGGAGGAGGAGCAAGCTTGTTTTCTGCTTCCCTGGAGACTAGGACGCAATGGAACAATGGCTTCAAACTACAAGAGAGGAGATTCCATCTGAACATGAGGAAGAACTTCCTGACTGTGAGAGAGAGCCGTTCAGCAGTGGAACTCTCTGCCCCGGAGTGTGGTGGAGGCTCCTTCTTCGGAAGCTTTTAAACAGAGGCTGGATGGCCATCTGTCAGGGGTGATTTGAATGCAATATTCCTGCTTCTTGGCAGAATGGGGTTGGACTGGATGATGGCCCAGGAGGTCTCTCCCAACTCTTTGATTCTATGATTCTATGATTCTATGGCAGGGGACAGCTAGTAGTAGTAGTAATAATAATAATAATAATAATAATAATAATAATAATAACAATATATTTATAACCACCCTCTTTCCCCAGGGAGATGTTCTCTCTTTTGCATGGTCTCCCAGCCCCCCCCCCCCCCCCCCCCCCACCTTGAGACCCTTGCTTCTCTCCTCTCTCGTCCTAACCATAAACTATATTTTATTCCACTCTTTTGCCTATAAATTATATATTTATTTATTTATTTATTTACAGTATTTATATTCCGCCCTTCTCACTTTGCAGGGGACTCAGGGCGGATTACAATGTACATATACATGGCAAACATTCAATGCCATAGACACACAACATATATAGACAGACACTCAGAGGCTATTTAACATTCCAGCTTCTGACCACCAGGGGAGCTGCTGCTTCCTCATTCTTTACTTGCATACTTCCTGGAGATTTTTTATGGCCTCGTAAATCAGTTAATTTACCCTCCCCACAAAGTGGTACCTAATCTTCCTACTTGACAAATGCAACTGTCTTTCGGGTTGCAAAGGTCGACAACAAGCTACACAATTTTGGTCGGGAGCTCACTCCGACCCGGGCTGGCTTCGAACTCATGACCTTTCGGTCAGTAGTGATCTTAATGCAGCTGAATCCCAGCCAGCTGCGCCACAGTCCATTAAACACCTTCTGTTTGCTTCCGGGACAGGAAACATTGAGGTCTACCTGACCCAGCCCCAGGCATGGGTTGGAAACAAAGGAGACTTTGGCCATTTCAACATTATTTATTTGGCCTGGAAAAAGACATCATCGCTGAGCCTGGAACCCCAGGTCTCAGCGGTGACCAGGGGAGCATTTGCACAATTAAAACTTGTGCACCAGCTGCGCCCGTACCTTGGGAAGTCTGACTTGGCCACGGTGGTCCACGCTTTGGTTACATCCCGCATAGACTACTGCAATGCTCTCTACGTGGGGTTACCTCTGAAGACTGACCGGAAGCCTTAACTAGTCCAATGAGTGGCAGCCAGATTACTAACAGGAGCAGGGTACAGGGAGCATACGACTCCTCTGCTGCATCAGCTCCACTGGCTGCCAATTAGTTTCCAAGCACAATTCAAAGTGCTGGTGCTGACCTATAAATCCCTAAACGACTCCGGCCCAGTTTACCTGTCCGAATGGATTCTTCCTTATGAATCATCAAGGTTGTTGAGATCTTCAGGAGGGGCCCTGCTCTCGGTCCCACCTCCTTCGCAATTGCGTCTGGTGGGGATGAGGGACAGAGCCTTCTCGGTGGTGGCCCCTCGGTTATGGAACTCTCTCCCGATGGAGATCAGATCTGCCTCTTCAGTAACGGCTGACCACACTGGCAGATGGTGATAAATTTGTGATTTTACTCTGACGACCTGCAGACAAGCTGTAAGGTGTCATGAGTTTGAAGCCAGCCAGTATTGGAGTGGGTTTCCAACCAATTATGTGTAGCCTGTTGTCGACGTTTGCAACCTGAAAGACAGTTGCATCTATCAAGTAGAAAAATTAGGTACCACCTTAAAGTGTGGGGAGGCTAAATTAACTAATTTATGAGGCCATAAAAAAGACTCCAGCAAAGCACTCCAGCAAAAAGCATGCGGGGAATGCGGAAGTGCTTCATCAGCATCGCAGATGAACGAGGAAAGCGACAGCTCCCCTGGCGGCCAGAAAAGTTAAATAGCCTCTGTGTATGTCTGTATATGTTTGTATGTCAAAATTGGCATTGAATGTTTGCCATATATGTGTACACTGGAATCCGCCCTGAGTCCCCTGCTATGGGGTGAGGAGGAGGGCGGAATAGAAAAGCTGTCAATACATAAATAAATAAAGCGATTTTGCTTTGGGGTCTGCTGCTGAAGGTCCATTATGGAGTCTTGGGGACCCGTTGGATAATGGTGGAGACGGACAATTTCATCTGGTTACATGTGGTTGTACCTGATGTACCACAAATCCCAGGGATGGAGTGTCGTGTCCAACCACAGTATTGCTTCCATTCTGCTGCCGAGTCAAAAGATGGTGCTGTAGTAAAGCCTTTGCAGTCTGATGCCTTTATCTAGTATGGCTTTAAATTTCCACCTTGCTTAATATGCTCTAAAATTACTCCTTATTATCTGGATTTAATTGCAAGCGCCCATAAGCTCTTGTTATGCAGAATGGGATGCAAATATTTTAACCTTGTCTCTTCACCGGCAAATGTAACCCAGTCTCTACCTGTTTGCTTGAGTCCAAACCAGGGGAGAATCCCAAAGCGGTGCCCATCTCAATGTGTCCGGTGCATGTCTGCCATTCCCAGGTGGGTTCCCATAGGATGAGGCTGTTGTCCCCAAAACCCAGAAAGATTGAGAAGCGCCACCCGCAAAAGTAATTACAAGGCCCATTAGCCCAAGGGAGTCTGGCTGTTTCGATAATTACTTTCTGCAAGAATCCTTGCCGCTCAGAGAAATCGGGGATGAGAAGCGCCTCCAGAGAATCCAAGACAGGCTCAGAAAAGGACCTTTCGAGATGCAGCTGGAACCACAAAGAAGTCTGAGGAGGGGGCATTGGGTTGTTGTGGTTGTTGTTGTTACTTTTGGACAGAGAACACATCACTCCCTGTGACCTGATCTCCCTGCAAGAGCCAAAGGGTCCTTCCCTTTTCCTGAAACAATAATAATAATAATGCAGGAGTCTACCATTGTATACCATGCAGCTGTGGACAAGTCTACATAGGGACCACCAAACGCAGCAGCATTGCCCAGACACGAATCAAGGAACATGAAAGGCACTGCAGACTAACTCAACCAGAGAAGTCAGCCATAGCAGAGCACCTGATGAACCAACCTGGACACAGCATATTATTTGAGAACACAGAAATGCTGGACCACACCAACAACCACCATGTCAGACTACACAGAGAAGCCATTGAAATCCACAAGCATGTGGACAATTTCAACAGAAAGGAAGAGACCATGAAAATGAACAAAATCTGGCTACCAGTATTAAAAAACTCTAAAATTATAACAGCTAAACAACAGAGAGGAAAAAACCAGGCACAGATTAACACCTCCCAGCAACAGATTTTCCCAGGCTCAGGCAGGCCTTCACAATGCTAATGAAGGTGATCAGCTAAACATTCACACCTAACTGCAGCAGGGAAGAGCTCCTTGCCCCACCCCAGCCATTCCACAGATATATAAGCCCATTTTTCCTACTTCCAACAGACCTTCTCAACCTCTGAGGATGCTTGCCATAGATGCAGGCGAAACGTCAGGAGAAATGCCTCTAGAACATGGCTCTATAGCCCGAAAAAACCCACAAGAACCTAATATAATAATAATAATAATAATAATAATAATAATAATTTATTTATACCCTGCCCCATCTCCCCAAAGGGATTTGGGGAGGCTTACATGAGGCCACACCGATCAATACAATATACACAATATAACACATTATTGTAACAATATAACAATAATAATAACCTATTATTATTATTATTATTATTATTATTATTATTATATGTTCCATCTGAACATAAGGAAGAACTTCCTGACTGTGAGAGCTGTTCAGCAGTGGAACTCTCTGCCCCAGAGGGAGTGTGGTGGAGGCTCCTTCTTTGGAGGCTTTGAAACAGAGGCTGGATGGCCATCTGTCAGGGGTGCTTTGAATGCAATATTCCTGCTTCTTGGCAGAATGGGGTTGGACTGGATGATGGCTCAGGAGGTCTCTTCCAACTCTAGGATTCTATGACCGTGAGAGCCGTTCAGCAGTGGAACTCTCTGCCCCGGAGGGAGTGTGGTGAAGGCTCCTTCTTTGGAAGCTTTGAAACAGAGGCTGGATGGCCATCTGTCAGGGGTGCTTTGAATGCAATATTCCTGCTTCTTGGCAGAATGGGGTTGGACTGGATGATGGCCCAGGAGGTCTCTTCCAACTCTAGGATTCTATGACCGTGAGAGCCGTTCAGCAGTGGAACTCTCTGCCCCGGAGGGAGTGTGGTGAAGGCTCCTTCTTTGGAAGCTTTGAAACAGAGGCTGGATGGCCATCTGTCAGGGGTGCTTTGAATGCAATATTCCTGCTTCTTGGCAGGGGGTTGGACTGGATGGCCCAGAGGTCTCTTCCAACTCTTTGATTCTATGATTCCCCTTCGGGGTGAGAAGGCTCTGCCGCGGAGGGAGTGTGGTGAAGTCTCCTTCTTTGGAAGCTTTGAAACAGAGGCTGGATGGCCATCTGTCAGGGGTGTTTTGAATGTGATTTTCCTGCTTCTTGACTTCAAACTATAAGGAAGGAGATTCCACCTGAACATGAGGCAAACCCGGCCCCTGAGTGTCCTGAAGGGGACAACACCCCACTCACAAAGTTAATGTGTGATTGGAAGGCATGAGGTCCTTCCTCCTGTTGCCAGGAGAGTTCTCTGTTGAAGGCCTTATCTTCTGCACAGATAAGGAGGACCCGAGAGCCAAGGGAAAACCCCAGCTCAGCACAGCTTGGCCAAACCTTCCACACCAGGCCTCCCTGGCAAGCAACACATGTTGTTCCTCCAGGTGTACGGTTGTGTGGGGCTTCCCTGGTGTCTCCCTCTGTGCGCTGCCGGGAGTGGCTGTCCTCCTCGTCCAAGGGGTGAGTCAGGGATTCCTGCCGGTGACGCAGGAGGCGCTCCCGGGCCCAGCCTCGCCCTCCAGGGGCTTTGAACGCCATGCGTGCTTACTCATTCTCGCATGGAAAAAATACCTGCAGACAAGCTGGAAGGTGTCCAGAGGAGGGCAAGTGGAATGATCAAAGGGCTGGAGAACATGAATAATCCCAATGAGGAGCATCTTAAAGAGCTGGGCATGTTTAGCCTGCAGAAGAGAAGGAGACATGAGAGGAGCCATGGAGAAATAAATATGTGAGAGGAAGAGGGAGCAGGCTTCCTTTCTTTGCCCTGGAGACTAGGATGAAGATTACAAGAAAGGGGATTCCATCTGAACATTAGGAAGGACTTCCTGACTGTAAGAAGAGCTATTCTTCTTACAGGGATTTTGGCCTCAGGCATCAATAAAAGCATAGTGTCTAGATCTAAGGAAGTCATGCTCCCCATGCTCTATTCCGCTTTGGTTAGACCACTTTACCTGGAATATTGTGTCCAATTCTGGGCACCACAATTCAAGAGAGATATTGACAAGCTGGAATGTGTCCAGAGGAGGGCGACTAAAATGATCAAGGGGCTGGAGAACAAGCCCTATGAGGAGCGGCTTAAGGAGCTGGGCATGTTTAGCCTGAAGAAGAGAAGGCTGAGAGGAGATATGATAGCCATGTATAAATATGTGAGAGGAAGCCACAGTGAGGAGGAGGGAGCAAGCTTGTTTTCTGCTTCCCTGGAGACTAGGACGCAATGGAACAATGGCTTCAAACTACAAGAGAGGAGATTCCATCTGAACATGAGGAAGGACTTCCTGACTGTGAGAGCTGTTCAGCAGTGGAACTCTCTGCCCTGGAGTGTGGTGGAGGCTCCTTCTTTGGAAACCTTTAAACAGAGGCTGAATGGCCATCTGTCAGGGGTGATTTGAATGCAATATTCCTGCTTCTTGGCAGAAAGGGGTTGGACTGGATGGCCCAGGAGGTCTCTTCCAACTCTTTGATTCTAGGATTCTATGATTCTAAGGACTTCCTGACTGTAAGAATAGCTGTTCAACAGTGGAACTGAGGTCGGACACAGAGACCCCTGCTTTCAAGTTGATCTGACTGCGGCAGGGAGTTTCACAGTTCCTGGAAGCATGAACTCTCAAAGTATCCTACATCGAGTCTTTTACAGACTCTAACCTCACTATAACTATGAACCTTCCTTTTCTGAGCCGCGGAACTCCACTGGCTCACCTGGGACGCTCCTGCAGCGCCCCAGGGAGGCCAAAACTGTGATTCTTCAAACTGCGGATATGGAAACCAGCCCAGTCCCCATATCCACGGGTTGACTGATCAGGGGCTTTGAACACCATACGTACTTACTCATTCTCATATAGAGCCTGGAACCCCAGGTTTCGGTGGTGACCAGGGGAGCATTCGCACAGTTAAAGCTCGTGCGCCAGCTGCGCCCGTACCTTGGGAAGTCTGACTTGGCCACGGTAGTCCACACTCTGGTTACATCCCGTTTAGACTACTGCAACGCTCTCTACGTGGGGTTGCCTTTGAAGGCGGCTCGGAAGCTCCAACTAGTCCAACGCTCGGCAGCCATGATACTAACAGGAGCAGAGCGCAGGGAGCATACAATTCCTTTGCTGCACCAGCTCCACTGGCTACCAATTTGCTACCGGGCTCTATTCAAAGTGCTGGCATTGGCCTATAAAGCCCTAAACGGTTCGGGCCCAAGTTACCTGTCCGAACGTATCTCTGCCTATGAACCCCCCAGGACTCTAAGATCTTCTGGGGAGGCCCTGCTCTCGATCCCGCCTGCATCACAAGCACGGCTGGCAGGGACGAGGGACAGGGCCTTCTCTGTGGTGGCCCCTCGGCTGTGGAACGCCCTTCCCATGGACATTAGATCAGCTCCTTCGCTAATGGTGTTTCGAAGAAAACTAAAAACCTGGCTGTTTGAACAGGCATTCGGATAAACAGCGCAATGAATATGATGAATATAGGAACGGAATTATGGCTGACGAATTGGATCACGACTCTAGTTATGAGACGTTAATGTGTTGTTATTGATGTGTCATTACTTTGTATACTATGCTGTCAATGGTTTTTAAATTGTATGTTGTTATGATTGACTTTTGCTCTTGTTGTGAACCGCGTTGAGTCGCCTACGGGCTGAGAAACTGCGGTATACAAGCAAAGTAAATAAATAAATAAATAAATAAATAAATAAATAAAATACCCATGGACATGCTGGAAGGTGTCCAGAGGAGGGCAAGTGGAATGATCCAAGGTCTGGAGACCATGAATAATCCCAATGAGAAGCATCTTAAAGAGTTGGGCATGTTTAGCCTGCAGAAGAGAAGGAGACATGAGAGGAGCCGTGGAGAAATAAATATGTGAGAGGAAGAGGGAGCAAGCTTCCTTTCTCTGCCCTGGAGACTAGGACGTAGATTACAAGAAAGGAGATTCCACCTGAACATTAGGAAAGACTTCCTGAATGTAAGAAGAGCTGTTCAACAGTGGAACTGAGTTCGGACAGCTGATCTGACTGCGGCAGGGAGTTTCACAGTTCCTGGAGGCATGAACTCTCAAAGTGACGGCAGGACTGTGGCTCCAGCAACAGCTTCAACCAAGAACCCTTTTCTTTCTCCCTGATAACTTCCCTCTGCTTCACTGTAACAATCCCCCAATAAATAGCATCCTTTCCTTTAACTTTTTCTCTCTCTGAAGTGATACATTGAATCTTTTACTGACTCTAACCCCACTACAACTATGAACTTTCCTTTTCCGAGCCGAGGAACTCCGTTGGCTCACCCGGGACGCTCCTGCGGCATCACAGGGAGGCCAAAACTGTGATTCTTCAAACCGCGGATATTGTTGCAACTCAGAGTAGGCTTCACCTTGCTTCTAAACACCACCACACAAGAGTTGTAGTTTTATAGTTTATTGAAGAAAAAATCCAAGTCAAAATAAAGAATAAGCATTGCAAAGTCCCAGAGATTAAGGTTAAATGCAGGATACAGTTCCAAAGATCTTCAGGTAAAAGCACGAGACATAATCCTATTGGCAAAGTTCAAACCAGAGTCCCAGGTACAAGCAATGAAACTTTTGCCCTAAGAATCACAATGCAAGAAATCCCAAGCGTACTGTTTTCCAGGCTAAGGTTATTCCATGAAGCTTTCAGGCTAATAAGCTACATTGAACTGACACTTTCACAGAGTTTCCAGGAGGCCTAAATACCTTTCTAACATCAAAACATTAGGCTCTCAGCATCATAAAAGCATTGCGATGACCTCTCACTGAGCTAGCCTCCCGTCTGCTTGCCAGACATGAACTCCGCCTGACCCAGAGATCAAGGCGAGCTTCTTGGGTTAAATCCTTATCTGCACTTTCGGTATCATCGTGGGAAGGCACCTGCTCGCTATTCCCTTCGTTAACATTCCTTTCTGGTGAAAACAGCTGTGTTGACACTGCACTGTCTGTGAGAGCCTCGGAGGCAGGCTCGGAGATTTGAGGCATAGTCAAAGAGCCAGGAAGCTGAGACCCAACAGGAATCTGAATCCCATCATCCTCATCATCAGAAACTAGCTCAGCCACAACAGATATGGAAACCAGCCCAGTCCCAGTATCCGCGGGTTGACTGATCAGGGGCTTTGAACGCCATATGTGCTTACTCATTCTTGCATGGAAAAATACCTGTGGACAAGGTGGAAGGTGTCCAGAGTAGGGCATGTGGAATGATCAAAGGTCTGGAGACCATGAATAATCCCCATGAGGAGCATCTTAAAGAGCTGGGCATGTTTAGCCTGCAGAAGAGAAGGCTGAGAGGAGACATGAGAGGAGACATGTGGAAATATGTGGAAGGAAGAGGGAGCAGGCTTCCTTTCTCTGCCCTGGAGACTAGGACTCAATGGAGCCTTGGCACAGACGAGAGGCTTATGGTCATAGCTGCTTTCTCCCTTGATGCGTGCCACAATTTATCTAATGGTATTTGCTCACCTTGTGTGCCTAACTCATCATTCTCGTATTTATAGAAATATGAATGCTCTGTCCATTAGCAAAATATCTCTCGGGGTCTGGCCCATTAATGGTGCCACTCATCCTCTTGTTGAGCGGCAGCTTTGCGCAACTTAAACACATCTGCAAATATTTAGCCAGATGCTCAGGCATGGCCGGTGTGTTGTGCACCGATCCCTAATGCACAACTTCAACTTCAAAGCAAATGCATACCTTCTGCTGCATCTCTTTCCAATGGTTTTGATAGAACCAGGAAAAAAATGTTTCACAAAGCAGGGTTCACAATATTCATAAATATGTTGCAAACCCATAGAAGCCAACGGAGCTTTTCCAACATGGCCAAATACACAGACTTTAAAAGCCAACTGAGATGGAAAGAGCAATGTGTTCGTGTCGGCTTGTCCTGACTAAGTGGGTCCATTGAATCACTGACTGAATGGTGAGTCAACATCTAAGCAAATTCCATTCATGATTCTATTCATTTGCTAGGACAAAAAAAAAAAGGCGGACCCAGGCCATCGTTTCTGTCTTTGGTCATGTTTCTCCGGCATGTTTTCCTTTTCCGCTCTAATTAATTCCACCAGTGTGCTTTGATGTCATTAGAATACGCAAGACAGGCCTTCCTCTGGCCCAGTTCCTGAGCATTTACTGGAATTGGTGCTCTTGAGAAATCTGGAATCCCGCCTTGGACTTGGCACTTTTGAGTTTCTCCATCTTCAGCAAAGAAGGAGAAGAAAACCACCAAATACGTTTCTGTTGACTGTGCCTGGCTTGGAAGGAGATGTGTGAGCCCAAGGGAACAGATATTCACAACACCAGAAATGCTCCGGCCCTTTTCTCCTAAGAGCCAAAACCACAAACTGGCAAAAGACGGGCAAGAGCCGGATGCGACTGAGACGGAAGATCTCCATTTCTGGATGGATTCCTCCTGGATGGATTCCATGGAACCCAACACGTTTCAAGGAAGGAAATGCCTAAGTCGTAAGAGAAACCCTCATTCTTCACAAAACAGCCCTCCATGGCAGTCTGGGCTTCTTTCCACGGCCTGCATGCTCGGACTTGGCATAGAGATGGATCCAAGAAGGACACCGGGTCTTCTGCTAGCCAGCCCTGGGAGTTCTTGGAAGAGAAGGCCTCTGCCACCTTCTAGTTCTTCCAGGTGTATGCCTTTTAATAGTGTTTTCTCTCTTGTTTTAATGATGTTGTGTCCCACCTTGAACCACAGGAAAAGGCAGGTAATACATTCATTATTATTATTACCAAAAACCAGGACCCCAAAACCCGCGACACAGAGGGCCCTGATCAATTGGCCATGGAGGGTCCCACCAGCTGATGACCTTTCTCCAGCAACACAGTTGGACAATCACCCAGAAGGGCACAATTCAAAGTGCTGGTGTTGACCTATAAAGCCCTAAACGACTCCGGCCCTGTTTACCTCTCCGAACGTATTCTCCCCTACGAACCATCAAGATTATTAAGATCATCTGGAGAGGCCCTGCTCTCGGTCCCACTGGCCTCGCAAGCGCGCCTGGTGGGGACGAGGGACAGGGCCTTCTCGGTGGTGGCCCCGCGACTCTGGAACTCTCTCCCTCTGGAGGCCAGAACCGCCTCATCCATCCTAACATTTAGGAAACAGGTGAAGACGTGGCTGTGGAGTCAGGCCTTCGATGAATGAGACAACACCATAGGACCCTGGATGGAAGTTGATGTAGAAAGGATGTAGAAAGCAGACGGGAGGCTAGCTCGGTGAGAGGTCATTGCAATGCTTTTATGATCTTAATAGGACGACTGACCACTGTAGTTTTATATATAGTGTTTTTAAAGTTGTTTTTGTAATTGTGATATATGATATTTTAATGAGTGTATGTTTTTTATGGCTGGAAACCGGGCTGAGTCCCTCAATGAGGTTGAGAAGCTCGGTATAGAAAACTGTGAAATAAATAAATAAATAAATAAATAAATAAATAAATAAATAAGGGATGGGGCAAGGACCCTTGGACAAACGAAGGTCCCCATTGACCCAGGAGCCAACACAGCGGTGGAGAAAAGGGAATCTCTACTCCAGGCACTTGGCACAATCACCCGGTAATAATCCTTCCTGGCCAACAATGAACCCTTCCACCCATCAATGGATCAATTCCTGACCTGCCCGTAAGGTGACCAAGTCACCCAGGGCCCTGTCTTTGTCTCTCCCTGGAAATCCGCCCATCAAGGTGGTTCGGCACCCATGGTTTCCTCAGCCAGACCCACAGTGACCAACCCCTTGACCCTGCTACCAAACGAGGACCATCCAGCTGATGCATAAAGCTCCCCCGCCCAAAAAAAGAGAATCCACCATCCTATTGTTATCGAGCCACAATACTCCCCTAAAAAGATTTATAGTTTATCAAGCAAATAATATCATTTTTCCCTTTATTAAAAGCTTTTCTGGAGACCCAGAGTTGTGAAATGCTAAAGTGCTAGAGTGCCAGGAATGGACCGAGCAGCAGCTGTACCCTTCACACTCTATCAAATCTAACCCTTTAATAAAATGTATCAATTTGATGATTTTTGTATCACTTGCATCTTTTATACTGTGTACGGTGTCATCAGCCCCATACCGTGCCCACATTCATCAGCCCCAGACCTTGCCCACAATCCTTTCCTTAAGCACCCAAAGGAGGTGGACACAGAAAACGACCACGAGCTTCAAACTGAGCAATGACGGTTTATTAAATTTCTTGCCAGAGAAGGAAACCAATCAGCAGCAGCTTTGGACAGAACACTTCCACCAATGCACGGATCATAATTTGCACCAATCAGCACCCAGAGAGAAAAAAGTCTATTATTTGAACTGCCGCCAAGTCTCTAGAAATGCCTCTGTATGTACCCATTGCTTTTATGTTTGATTTGAAAGTGCTTTCTCTCTGAAATCTACTTTTGGCCAAATTGAATAAAACCTCAGATCCTTGCTTTCACCCTGTTTGGGTCTGATTCGGACATTCAGAGCAAAGGAACACAGGGACCCTGAACCTGCGTTTTCTATGCAGTTTCTGTCCCATAACACAGGGCCCCATTGAATCACCATCATCTGAAAGAAGACTTAATGCCAAAGGCATGTGCATCTATCACCGAGAAGAAACCCCATGCCCTTGGCCCTTATGGCAGGGTGTCTGCCCAGCTGTGTAGCCCTTGGGTTTCCAATGGTGTCTAGAAGTCCAGATGAAGGGCCACTCAGTCTCTGGAAGACATGGGAGAGGCTGGAGGGATGTCTGTTGGGATGGCTTTGGTGGTGTCTTCCTTCCAGGCAGAAGGGGGCTGAAGTAGATGACCCTGGAGGATCCCTTCAGCTCTATTTTCTATGGCTTGGTCATTCCTTCTCTTGGACATTTCAGTTGGAGAGACCCTGCGGACCCACCAAAAAGGGCTCGCTACAATGGTGAGCAAAGAGAAGCCCAATTTAAAAGGTTTTTCCTAAATTCCCAAAGGAAATCTCACCAAAGTTGAAGGAAGCGCCACCGAGATGATTTTATTGCGATTCAGCTGAAAAGGATGCAAAGCAGAAATATTTTGCCAAGCTAAGCATACAGTGTACAAAAATAAAGGCCTTTTTATACATAAAACAGAGCTGCCTGGTTTGAATCTCCTATTCCTCACCCCTCTGCCAGCTCAACGATGATTGGCTGGCGCTCTTCAGCTGGGAGGAGGCTTGGCCTTCTCCTGAGCACCTGGGCCAATCGCTGGGCTTCTGCCGCCTCGGCGTCCTGATGAATCAGGAGAGAAGGAGGCGGGATGAGAGGAAACAATGCATTCTTGAGTGGATTATGAAGATTAGGAAATGTCCAAGTGACCAGCGAGTCCTAATGGCCTGCGAGTCAGTCTGGCTACTGTCACTGAACAATGGGGGAACTTTGGTGGAAGTTTCAATGAGGAAAAAAGTTGAATGGGTGACAGATTAGGACGGTGTGCGGCTTTCCTCATATATCTCAATAGGCCCCCTCCGTCCTATTGAGATATGATCAAAATCCCAAGTGACCGCTTCCTCTGGGGGGCCAACTCTGAGGCCAGAGGTCACGATTCTTTGTTATTGTCCATGCAAAGAGTGTCTTTTGATAAGGGTCTTTTCCAACTGAGGATTTCCTACTTTCCAGGGTCATGCAGGGGTGGCTGCCTTGTATTTTTATACATTTTTCAATAAAGGGGAATTGGGCAAAAGGGTCAGGAAAAGGTCAGATACACAAGGAGGAATATAGAAATATAGAAATCATGATATAGAAAACATACCCACTTATTCCTCCCACCAGAGTCCCATAGAAGTTCAAGAGAGTGCATAAGTGTAAAGGGAGGGAGAGGGTTTCTCAGTAATAAATGTGCTACCTTCTGCTATATATGAAGCATAGGGCATAAAATCTTGATTAAAGGTACACATTATCTAACATGGGAAGGGTCCTTGTTGTTGTTAGTGTCTTGGCAAATGGACCAAGGCTTAACCCTTATTATCCAGTCTGGTGTCCTTGTCCTTAGCAAAACGACAAGTTACTATCTTTTATGGGAGGGTCCTGTTTGACTTCAAGAGTAGCAAATGCTGTGGAGACAGAAGGTGATTTGGAGGTGAAGACCAGAGCAGACCCCAAAGCAAGCTGGAGGCCGCAATCCCTGGAACTGGCAATGTATGTCCTGGGGGTGGCAGCTAGCCTCAGTTGCTCCCACCTTGAGGACAGGAGAACCAGTAAGGCAGGTTTATTTTGAGGAAGCCCTGAGGGATCCATGGCTCTTGGTCTGACCTCTTTGGGACCAAAAGCAGGAGGTGCTTGTAAATGGGGTGACTAAGGGGTCCCCTTCCCAGCCCTGCCCTGGCCTTGGAATGGGAGGGAGGGGGCTTCCTTAGGGAACGGTGTGCATTGTTGCAAGGGTGACTGGATTCCCCTCCTGGGCAGGGAGGAACTCGTCTCTTTCTAGGAAAAGGTTTGTCCAGAAAGAGCAGACGGGGCCTTTCTGGGGAGTGGCCACTCTCTCAGGACTTCTGACCCGGCTGTCCCTGGCCTCAGGACAGAGAGGCCTCACCCTTGGACAGCGGAAGGTCCCCGTTGACCCAGGAGCCCACACAACAGTGGAGGAAAGGGCATTGTGAGTTTGTGCCTGCCCTCCTCTGGCCCCCTGCCCGCTTCCCGTAATGGGATCATCTGTCTGCAGGTGCTGCTTAATCCTTACTGGCAAAGCAGGAGGCAGCCAAGCAGAGCAGCCAGCCAGGAATTGCAGTCAGGCTGCTGCCAGCCTTATTGCAAAATTATAGGCTCACGGAACCTCAGAGGTGGAGGCCATCCAGGGAGCCATCTAGACCAACCCCTTGACCCTGCTACCAAAAGAGGACAGTCCAGCTGATGCATAAAGGCCCCCAAAGAAAGAGAATCCACTGTCCACAATACTCCCCTAAAAAGATTTATAGTTTATCAAACAAATAATATCATTTTTCTCCTTTTTATTKAAAGCTGTTCTGGAGATCCAGAGTTGTGAAATGCTAAAGTGCTAGAGTGCCAGGAATGGACCTAGCAGCAGCTGTACCCTACAAACTCTATCAGATCTAACCCTTTAATAAAATGTATCGATTTGATGATTTTTGTATCACTTGTATCTTTTACACTATGTCATATTTTCCTCTTTATTAAAAGTTTTCCTGGAGATCCAGAGTTGTGAAATGCTAAAGTGCTAGAGTGRCAGGAATGGARCTAGCAGCAGCTGTACCCTACAAACTCTATCABATCTAACCCTTTAATAAAATGTATCYATTTMATGATTTTTGTATCACTTGMARCTTTTACACTYTGTRATTTTTTCCTCTTTATTAAAAGTTTTCCTGGAGATCCAGAGTTGTGAAATGCTAAAGTGCTAGAGTGCCAGGAATGGACCTAGCAGCAGCTGTACCCTACCAATACAGAAGGAACATCATGGCTCCATCTTGGGGATTCTGGGAGCAGCAGTCCAAAGAGAAGCCCCTTCCCCAAGTCCAGAAGGACGGCCAAGGGTGTAAAGGGTTGTGCCAAGGTCATGGGAAACTCTGAAGGCCAAAGTCAGGCAGAGCCACATTGAAGAACGAAGCGCCTTCTAACAGGGGAAGCTGCAAAAAGAGCAGCATTGCTCAGTCTTAGGAATCCCTGATAAAACATTTCCCGCACATTCTGACCCATTCTGGTGCTTTCTACCTGTAATTGGAAACGTAATGGAAATGTTCACCATGAATGGTTTTGCTTAGGGCTGGCTTTTTCCATTACGGCTTAATGGTTGCTATTTCTTGATTGGCCAAAACATCTCTAGTGCCCTAATGAGGTTTGCTGAATTTGTCAGCTGTTGCCGGGCGGATTTCCCAAAATATCCATAAAGGGCAAGGTGTCTGTGCTTGGGTGCCAAATTGCTCCGCTCTTTGGCACCTGGACCAGCATCCTGGCAAATAAGCGACCGCCTTCGGATCATGAAGGCTGCCGTTCTTGGAACCAAAAAGGGGGCAGATTTCCCTTGCCGGCACCGCCTTCCTCAGAAGGAGGCACCACACAAGCCTCCAGATGTTCTTAGACTGCAACACTTTATGTGCCGATGGAGCGGATGCTGGGAGGCACAGTCCAACAGCGCCCGGGATCCAAATGTTTATCCTCTCTGGACTGATGACATATTTTAGGGGCACTTTTGTTGCTCCTAATGAACTCTGGCTTGCACTTTATGCATGCTCCGTGCCACTTCTGGTCAACCTTGCAAGGAACAATAACCAGAAGTGGCATGGAGCATGCTCCACACAAGCCTCCAGATGTTCTTGCCTTACAGCCAGTCTCACACCTCAGTGGGGATTTTGGCCTTTTCAGTGCAGACCCAATGGGCCAAAGGCTTGCTTAATTTTCAGCTCTGCTAGCATGTAGCTCAGTGTACTCTGTAGACTTAATGCAGTTTGACAACACTGTCATGGTTCAATGCTATGGAATCCTGGGAACTGTAGTTTTGCAAGGTCTTTAGTCATCTATGCAACCCAGGAGTCCATATGAAGTTGAACATGACCGCCCCCCCCCCCCCAATAAGAGATAATCTATATATATAAAAATGCTCTGGTCATAATGAGTACCTTAAAAACGGCGAAATCACACCAAATTTGGCAACAAAACATCTCACTACACAAGGAGTGACCATCACTCAAAAAATTATGATTTTGTCATTTGGGAGTTGTAGTTGCTGGGATTTATAGTTCACCTACAATCAAAGAGCGTTCTGAACTCCACCAATGATGGAATTGAACCAAACATGGCATACAGGACTTCCATGGCCAACAGAACACACTGGAAGGGTTTGGTGGGCATTGACCTTGAGTTTGGGAGTTGTAGTTCACCTACATCCAGAGAGCACTGTGGACTCAAACAATGATGGATCTGGACCAAACTTGGCACAAATATTCCATATGCCCAAATATGAACACAGAGTGGAGTTTGGGGAAAATAGACGTTAACATTTGGGAGTTGTAGTTACTTGGATTTATAGTTCACCTACAATCAAAGAGCATTCTGAATCTCACCAAATGACAGAACTGAGGCAAACTTCTCACACAGAGCCCCCATGACCAACAGAAAACACTTAAGGCCATCCAATCCAACTCCCTTCACCCGGGCAAGAAAACATATTCAAAGCCCTCCTGACAGAGAGCCATCCAGCCATAGATAGAGATAGATATATATATGATTCACACACACACACACAGATAAAGTATTATAGATTTGAAATTGACTCCTAAAGATGGACAATTATATGTTGCATGTTCCAGAGTAGGCAAACCAGACAATCATCAAGAAATACATAAAGAAATACTGTTTACCCACAAGCATAAAGACATTACATATATTAGAAACCAGCACTTTCTAATAATTTCCATATCACCAGACTGGGCCACAGCAACGAGTGGCAGGGGACCGCTAGTAACTTATAGTTTTGCTAAGGGCAAGGACACCAGGCTGGATAATAAGGGTTAAGCCTTGGTCAGTGTGCTGTGTATCATTGAATCAAGGCTTTATGCCCTATTTTCATATGTTTACAGCAGAAGGTAATCAATTTATTACTGAAAATCATGCCACAAAAGTATTTGAATTTTCCCACCTGAGGCACACCTGGGCTCCTGATGGTCCCCCACCTCACAAGCAAGGGACTCTCTTTCCCCCTCGTGGAGATATTTCCCTTTATGGACCTTCCTATGAATAATATGAACTATGGACACTGGGGGAGGGTAGTTGGGTTTACTCTCGGTATTATGATTTCTATATTTTCATATTTTCTCTTGTATTTCTATATTTCCCTTCATGTACCTGACCTTACCCTGACCCTTTTTACCCCCTTCCCATCTCCTCGAGGAAAAATGTGTCAGGAAGTTGCCCTGATCCTGGAGGGGCAGAGATTAGCCATCACAAAGAACTCTTCTCTATAGGCATCCCTTGCATGGACAGTGACAAAAGGTGATATTCTTTGGCTTCGGAGGTACTCGGCCACCAAGGGAGTCCCCAATTAGCCAACTCTTAATCATATCTCCATGGGATAAGGGGAAACCCTCGAAAAGCTTCCCCCTCCCAACCTATCACCCATTCAGCCTCTCACTAAAGACATCCACCTAAGTTTGCCCCCATTGTTCCCCTGTCTGTTCTGTTAAAGAAAACCCGAATTATGCTTATTGCCACCCATCACAGGACAATAGACTAGACTAGACTCGCCAGGCATTTGGACATTTCCTGAGTTTCCATAATCCACTCAAGTATGCATTGTATTCCCTTGTCCTGCCTCCCTCCCTCCTGATTCGCCGACGCATCAAAGTGGCAGGAGCCTTCTGATTGGCCCAGGTGCACCGCAGCAGCCCTATGATTGGCCCACACACTCAGAGGGCAGCCGAGCCCCCTCCCAGCTGTTGGGGCATCAGCCAATCACTTTTCAGCCAGGCGGAGGGTGGGGAGCGGGGAGATTTGAAACCCACAACTCTGTATTTTTTATAAAAATGCCATTTATTTCTGTAACCACATGCTCTGCTTGGCGAATGATTGCTGCTTTGCATCCTTTTCAGTTGAATCGCTATTAAACCTCAGTGGCGCTTCCTTCAACTTGGTGAGACCCTTTATTGGGAAAATCTGGGAAAAATATTGGGTGTTTCTCTGTCTCGCCAGGGCAACAAACTCTTTGATGAGTTTGATTGGTCTCTGCCTCCTGGCAAAGACCCCTAAATTCCAGCTCCATAACACATACATCTGAACCATGATGGTTTAAGTGGTACCAAACTACCCAGAGAGGGTAACTGGCATGTGTATCCCCTCATCAAAATGGCCAAGACCCCCCAGGATCAAAGTGTTTGTGACCCCAGACCCCCCTGGACCCCCACTGGTCCCTCTTTGCTCTCTTTTCCCTGGCGTTTTTGCTCAGAGAGGCAGAAAAACACAGGCCGGCACAATGGAGTTGGCCTGCATTTGCACCTGACTACCAGTTCTGGGAAGGTGGTGAGATGCCCAGGATGCACCTCGGATGTGCAAACCCCCATAGAAAGAGGCCCAGAGCGCTTCCAATCCCGTGGTCTTTGTTCCCGGCAAAAGACAGAGGAGTCAATGTCTGCTGAGCTGGATCCCGGAAAGAAAGCTTTGTGCTGTCGCGGGGAATTAGCTCCTTCCCGGCCAGGTGCCCAGCCAGGCGCAGTAATTGCTCCTTTGGAGGCACATGCTTCCCATTTGTCGGAGCCCCGGGCATCTCACAAGTGGGGGGGGGGGGGTGCAGGTGGGCCCTGGCGGCTGGTGCATCGGTCAAGCGGGGCCAGGTGACGCAGCGGCTCTCCCTTGAGCAACACCTCCTGCCAGCCTGGCTCGTGCCACCTGCGCCATCTGGAAGAGGCAGACAAGGAGGAGGAGAAAGAGAGAGAATAGGAAGAGGGGGAAGAAGCACAGAATCCTAGAATAATAGAATTGGAAGAGACCCCATGGGCTATCTAGTCCACCCCCTTCTGCCATGCAGGAAAAGCACAATCAAAGCACCCCCGACAGAAGCCCAATCAGCCTCTGTTTCAAAGCTTCCAAAGAAGGAGCTTCCATCAGACTTCAAGGCAGAGAGTTCCACTGTTTAACAGCTTGTACAGTCAGGAAGTTCTTCCTAATGGTCAGGTGGAATCTGACCATTAGGGCCAATGTGGTCCCAATCTTCAAGAAGGGAAAAAAGGATGACCCAAACAACTACCGTCTGGTCAGCCTCACGTCGATACCAGGCAAGATTCTGGAAAAAATTGCGAAGGAAGTGGTCTGCAAACATTTAGAAACAAATGCAGTCATCGCTAATAGTCAACATGGATTTATCAAAAACAAGTCATGCCAGACTCATCTGATCTCTTTCTTCGATAGAGCTACAAGCTGGGTAGATGCGGGGAATGATGCCGTGGATGTGGCGTGTCTGGATTTCAGGAAGGCCTTCTTTGACAAGGTCCCCCATGACCTTCTGGCAAGGAAACTAGTCCAAGGTGGTCTAGGCAAAACTACGGTGAGGTGGATCCGTAATTGGTTAAATGGACGAATCCAGATGGTGATTCTCCCCAAGGCTTCCTCTTCATCCTGGAAAGAAGTGACGAGCGGAGTGCCATCAGCAGGGTTCCCCCCTGGGCCCGGTCCTGTTCAACATCTTTATTAACGACTTAGATGAAGGGCGAGAAGGCAGGATCATCAAGTTTGCAGGTGACTCCAAATTGGGAGGGAGAGCCAAGACTCCAGAGGACAGGAGCAGGACTCAAAACCATCTTGAGAGATTAGAAAGATTAAAGACCAAAACTAACAAAATGAAGTTCAACAGGGACAAATGCAAGATACTCCACTTTGGCAGGAAAAAACAAAAGTGCAAAGATACAGAATGGGGGACAATGCCTGGCTCGAGAGCAGTACGTGTGAAAAAGATCTTGGAGTCCTCGTGGACAACAAGTTAAACATGAGCCAGGAATGTGATGTGGCGGCAAAAAAAGCCAATGGGATTTTGGCCTGCATCAAGAGGAGCCTAGTGTCTAGATCTAAGGAAGTCCTGCTCCCCATGCTCTATTCTGCTCTGGTTAGACCACACCTGGAATATTGTGTCCAATTCTGGGCACCACAATTCAAGAGAGATATTGACTCTAAGCTGGAATGTGTCCAGAGGAGGGCGACTAAAATGATCAAGGGTCTGGAGAACTCTCTGCCCCGGAGTGTGGTGGTTTTTATGGCTGTAAACCGGGCTGAGTCCCTCAACGAGGTTGAGAAGCTCGGTATACAAAACTGTGAAATAAATAATAATAATAAATAATTTTAAACAGAGGTTGGGTGGCCATCTGTCAGGGGTGATTTGAATGCAATATTCCTGCTTCTTGGCAGAATGGGGTTGGACTGGATGATGGCCCAGGAGGTCTCTTCCAACTCTTGGATTCTAGGATTCTAGGATTCTATGATTCCTTCTTTTCCTGTCGCTTGAACCCATGGTTCCAGGCCTGTAGCCAGGATTTCATTTCTGGGGGGGGGGGGGGCCGGAATTTTTTTCAGGGGGGTTTTTCGGCGGGGGGGGGGGGCTGAGTTTGGGGGGGGGCTGAGTCTGAGTGAAAGAGGGTCTACCCTAGCAAACCTTTTGTATCATTACCCCAATACCCCATCATGCATATGGGATATATTGAGTATGGTGATCAGATCATGATATGAATAAACATAACAGTTTAAATAATGTACCAGTAAGGCCTTCTCGTGGACCACCCTGAGAATTTCGGGGGGGGGGGGCTGAAGCCCCTCAAGCCCCCCCCCCCCCCCGCTACATGCCTGCATTAATGTCTCTTGTAGAATGAAAGCCGTCGCTCATAGAATCATAGAATCATAGAATCAAAGAGTTGGAAGAGACCTCATGGGCCATCCAGTCCAACCCCCTGCTCCTTCTTCCTTAGAACATCCTTTCACATACATATCCTCGCATGTCTCCCCTCAACCTTCTCTTTTGCAGGATAAACAAACCCAGTTCTTTAAGACAGTTCTCAGAGGGCAATGGTTCTCCACCTGTGGGTTCCCATGTGTTTTGGCCTACAACTTCCAGAAATCCCAGCCAGTTTACCAGCTGTTGGAATTTTTGGGAGTTGGGGGCCAAAACATCTGGGGACCCATAGGTCGAGAACCACTGTCATAGGGATACATGGTCTCCAGAGCTTTGATCATTTTCATTGCCCTCCTCTGGACACCTTCCAGTTTGTGAATATCTCTTTTGAACTGTGGGTCCCAGAACTGGAAAGACTGTGATTCCAGGTCTAATGAAAGGAAAATAGAGAAGCACCAGGACTTCCCTCGATCTGGACACTCAACTCCTTCTGATGCAGCCCAAAATCCCATTGGCTTTTTCAGCTGCTGCATCAAACTCTTGGCTCATGTTAAGCTTGTTCTCCATGAAGACTCCAAGGTCTCTTTCACATGGACTTGTTGTGGAGCCAGGTGTCCCTCATCCTGTATCTTTGCATTTCATTATTTTCCTGCCTAAGTGGAGTATCTTACATTTCCTCTTGTTGACATTCCTTTTGTTAGTTTTGACCAATCTAATCTGTTGAGGTCCTTTGGAATTCTGATCCTGTCCTCTGGAGTCTTAGCTCTCCCTCCCAATTTGGTGTCACCTGCAAACTTGATCAGAACACCCTCTAAACCAGTGTTTCTCAACCTGGGGGTCGGGACCCCTGTGGGGGTCGCGAGGGGGTGTCAGAGGTATTTTCTGTTGGTCATGGGGGTTCTGTGTGGAAAGTTTGGTCCAATTCTATCGTTGGTGGGGTTCAGAATGCTATTTCATTGTGGGTGAACTATAAATCCCAACAACTACAACTCTCAAATGGCAAGGTCTATTTTCTCCAAACTCTACCAGTGTTCACATTTGGGCATATTGAGTATCCGTGCCAAGTTTGGTCCAGATCCATCATTGCTTGAGTCCACAGTGTTGTCTGGATGTAGGTGAACTACAATTCCAGAAACTTAAGGTCAATGTCCACCAGACCTTCCCAGTATTTTCTCTTGGTCATGAGAATTCTGTGTGCCATATTTGATTCAATTCCATCATTGATGGAGTTCAGAAAGCTCTTTGATTTTAGGGGAACTATAAATCCCAGCAACTCCAGCATTATCAAATGACAAAATCAATCCCCCCCAACCCCACCAGTATTCAAATTTTGGGCATATCGGGTATTTGTGCCAAATTTGGTCCAGTGATTGAAAACACATCCTACATACCAGATATTTACATTACAATTCATAACTGTAGCAAAATGACAGTTATGAAGTAGCAATGAAAATAATGTTATGGTTGGGGGTCACCACAACATGAGGACCTGTACTAAGGGGTCGCGGCATTAGGAAGGTTGGGAAACACTGCTCTAAACCTTTATCCAAGTCATGAATACTAGAGATAGGGAGCTCTGAAGCTGTCCCGGCCCACATCCCTCCTCCTTGGACAGCCATTCTATCCATGGAGCAGGTGAATGGGAGAGGCCTCTGGGGCAGGGCGGGTGTGGGGAAGGGCTTGCAGAGCTTCATGGACTGCAACAGAAGGCCTTCCCCGCTGGGCCTATGTCCAGCACCACCCAGGGCCACACCGGAGCTGCCCACTGCTTTCCCAGATCATGCAGATGTGGAGTCTTCTTCTATGGATGCTTTGCAGGGAGGATGGGGTCCCTGCCCCCAGGAGAGGCCCTCAAGGCTCAGCTTCCTCGGCCTCATTGCTTGGGGACAAATGGCATGTCACCCTGGCTATTACATCTGTAATATGGCGGGGGACGAGCCAGGCCTGTGATGGATCTCTGTGTCGCTCCGGGATGAGAGGCAAACAAGCCGGACACTTGGCGCAAGCCCTCCGCTCTGCCATTTGATAATTAGCGGGTCGTTAGCCTGCCATTTGGAAATGGCTGTGCAGCAGAGCTTGAAGGAAGCGCCTGGCAAGGGAGCCGGCGATGATGATGATGGGGAGAGGGATGCCTCGCCGGCCGGCCGGCCATGGGCTCCGCAGAGGGCTTGTCCACTTGGCAGGGTCCGCACTCAGGCCATTGCAGAGGCCAGTCGAGAGACACGGGGAAACAGAGGGGCTCGGGGGCCTGTCCGAGCTGTCACGGAAACTTTAAAATGTTCTTTAACCCATTTTCAGTGGGACGGAGTGATGAATAAAACTATATTTGCATAATCTGGCAGTCGTTACAACACCAGAAAATAATAGCCTTTAATGTACACAGCAGGAAGCGTGCGGAAAACAGAGCTAAAGTAGAGAATGCCAGCGGCTGCAAAGGTACACGGTCACCCCCCTTCTTTCTCCCTTTAGAAAATACGCAGTTAAAAATCAAAAGTATTTACTTACTAAGAAAACTTGCATGATGTAAATTCATACAGGTAACAGATCTTGTGGTTACATTCACAGCAATGAGTAGAAGGCCTTGAATGGATGGCAACAGGCCTCTCTTCCCAAAGCGGTTACATCCCAAAAGTAGAGCAAAAAAGAGCAGATGGGCAAAAATGGTGAACTGGGCAAATGGGGAGAACAAAAGGATGCACCCCCCTTTTATACCCTTCCAAACATGTGGTCAGACATACGTGACCCAAACATCTTCAGAAATGGTGGACAACTCATTAGCTTACATGCATATTTAAATCAGGGGCAATAAACTTTGGAATTTCAGCAGATCGCATTACAGCATGGCACAAACACAGGAATGTGTGTGAGATTGCATTTACCCAACACGGAGCACGTCAGGCACTTTCAGGGAAAGAAGTAGACACACAGACAAAGGGAAACATCGCACTTACTCCAGCATTCACTCACATACATTCATCATTTGTACTCACCATCCCTCCTCCGTTCAGGCCTAATGACCGCATCTCCATCTACGAACCCACGCATTCACTTCGGTCATCTGGAGAGGCCCTGCTCGTGATCCCACCTGCATCACAAGCGCGTTTGGTGGGGACACGAGACAGGGCGTTTTCCGTGGTGGCCCCCCGACTTTGGAACACCCTCCCCAAAGATCTTAGACAGGCCCCTACCTTGGCAGTCTTCAGAAAGAGCCTGAAGACCTGGCTGTTCCGATGTGCCTTTCCCGAATAGGAAACCTCCAAGACCAAGTCCCAGAAGCACTTTATTAAAGCGAAGACTGCCGCACACTGCACACTGCACTTGCCCTATCATGCCTTATAGACCTCCCGCCACATCAGCACTTTTAACCTTGTACCCTTACTCTGGCCCGGCCCAGTTTTATTGTGTCTTAGTGTATTGTTATTGCCTGTTGTTTATTTGCTTTAATTGTTTTTAATTTGCCTCAGGTTTTGTATTGTTGTGTTGTGTGTTGAGGCCTTGGCCTTTGTAAGCCGCATCGAGTCCTTCGGGAGATGCTAGCGGGGTACAAATAAAGTTTAATAATAATAATAATAATAATGATACGGGGAGAAGAGACAGGGGTGGAGAGACGTTGCATCCCTGCAGTTCAAAAAAAAAAGAGAGTGTATCTTCTGTCAAACTTTTGTGTATCCATTATTTGGTTGTTTAGATAACCCTCTGTCATTCCGCTCAGACCTGCGGGAGACTTGCCCTGAACCATTGTCTTATATTAACTTTTGCTCCCAAAGATGCGCTAGGTCTTATTTTCAGGGGATGTCTTATTTCCCATGAAGAATAATTCACATTTATTGTTGAACCAAAAAAAATGAACATTTATTATATACTGTACAGTAGTTGTCAGTAGGCCTGGGCGGTTTCGTTCGTTAATTTTGTAATTCGTTAAATATTCGTTAATTTTAGCAATTACAAAACGATTACAAAACTTATTTTTAAACCCGGAAGTGTTTTTAAATATCGAAACGGCATGCGCCAAATATTTTTGTATTTCCGTCCATTTCGGAAATACGTAAGATGGCTAGATGCTTGCTGGGAGCTCTCCTCTCTCTCCTCTCCTTAGCCAGTCAGAGCCTGAAAGAGGAGGAGGAGGGGGAGGAGGAGGAGGAGGAGAGGGCGGGGAAGGCGCCGGCTGAGCAAGCGAGCGAGAGGGCGAGCGACCCTCAGCGGGAAGGCGGCCCGTCCCTCCTTCCTCACCTTTGCGGTGGGTGTGCTTCGTTCTCCCAATTCCGCACTGAAACCTTAGCGGAGGGCTGGGCTAGATGGCCTTTGGGGAGCCCCTTCTCCCAATTCCGCATTGAAACCTTAGCAGAGGGCTGGACTAGATGGCCTTTGGGGAGCCCCTTCTCCCAATTCCGCATTGAAACTTTAGCAGAGGGCTGGACTAGATGGCCTTTGGGGACCCCCTTCTCCCAATTCCGCATTGAAACCTTAGCTTCGGAGGAGCCGGGCCCGACTCGGCGGCAGCGCTTGAGGGCCCGCCAGAGTGAGTGCCTGCCTTCCCTCCTTAATAATAATTTCTCCTCCCTATTCTACTAAATTAATAATTAAATTAAAAAAATATTGAAAAAAAAAGGGCGCCATCTTTACAAAATGTTTTGTAAATATTAACGAAATTTCGTAAATACCGAACTTTTTTAAGGGAAAATTTTGTAATTATTTTAAATATCGAAGCAAAAAAAACCCCCAAATACAAATCGATTTTAGAAACAAATTTTTGCGTTGTTACCCAGGCCTAGTTGTCAGTATATACCCTGTATTGTCGAAGGCTTTCATGGCTGGAATCACTAGGTTCTTGTGGGTTTTTTCAGGCTATAGGGCCATCTTCTAGAGACATTTTTTTAATATAAATTTTTATTGAGTTTCAGTTTTTACAACATTGTGAAGGGCAGGAGGGGGGTATCGGGGGATGGGGGTGAAGGGGGGGATCCCTTGTGAGGTATGGAAGAGAGGGGGCTATGGGTTGAGGGTTGATGGGGGGAGGGGGGGGTTTGTGAGAGCCCGTCACCAGCAGTTCTGTCCATAATTGTGACTTCCCAGGGTCTTCTACTGTGGAGGCCGTCGTGACAGACTTTGTATTTCTAGGTGCAAAGATTACTGCAGATGCAGACTGTGGCCAGGAAATCAGAAGACGCTTCCTTCTTGGGAGGAGAGCAATGTCCAGTCTCGATAAAATAGTGAAGAGTAGAGACATCAGACTGGCAACCAAGATCCATTGCCTAGTCCAAAGCCATGGTCTTCCCTGTAGTCACCTACGGATGTGAGAGCTGGACCAGAAGGAAGGCTGAGCGAAGGAAGATCGATGCTTTTGAGCTGTGGTGTTGGAGGAAAGTGCTGAGAGTGCCTTGGACTGCGAGAAGATCCAACCAGTCCATCCTCCAGGAAATAAAGCCCGACTGCTCACTGGAGGGAAGATACTAGAGACAAAGTTGAAGTACTTTGGCCACATCATGAGGAGACAGCAAAGCCTAGAGAAGGGAATTATGCTGGGGAAAGGGGAAGGAAAAAGGAAGAGGGGCCGACCAAGGGCAAGATGGATGGATGGCATCCTTGAAGTGACTGGACTGACCTTGAAGGAGCTGGGGGTGGTGACGGCCGACAGGGAGCTCTGGCGTGGGCTGGTCCATGAGGTCACGAAGAGTCGGAGACGACTGAACGAATAAACAACAACAACAAAGGGTCTTCTAAAGAGTCTTCATCTTCAATAAAAAGTAGTCCATTTCTTCATTTCATACGCTGACAATATTTCTTTTTCTTATTTCTTCTAAAAATTGGTCAGGTCTATTATAATTGAGATTTCTTTTGTTCTTAGGAAATCCTTAAAGCCAGTCCAGTCTGTTTTTTTGGTCACTCCGTTTATTCTTTGGGACAAATTGTCCATTTGTATTATATCAAAAAGCCGGGTTGCAGCTAAACGTCAAAAAAACCAAGATTATGGCAACAAGAATGATTGACAACTGGAAAATAGAGGGAGAAACCGTGGAGGCCGTGACAGGGTTTGTATTTCTAGGTGCAAAGATGAGTGCAGATGCAGACTGTGGCCAGGAAATCAGAAGACGCTTCCTTCTTGGGAGGAGAGCAATGTCCAGTCTCGATAAAATAGTGAAGAGTAGAGACATCAGACTGGCAACAAAGATCCATTGCCTAGTCAAAGCCATGGTCTTCCCTGTAGTCACCTACGGATGTGAGAGCTGGACCTTCGGGAAGGCTGAGCGAAGGAAGAGAGATGCTTTTGAGCTGTGGTGTTGGAGGAAAGTGCTGAGAGTGCCTTGGACTGCGAGAAGATCCAAGCAGTCCATCCTCCAGGAAATAAAGCCCGACTGCTCATTGGAGGGAAGGATACTAGAGACAAAGTTGAAGTACTTTGGCCACATCATGAGGAGACAGCAAAGCCTAGAGAAGACAATTATGCTGGGGAAAGTGGAAGGCAAAAGGAAGAGGGGCCGACCAAGGGCAAGATGGATGGATGGCATCCTTGAAGTGACTGGACTGACCTTGAGGGAGCTGGGGGTGGTAACGGCCGACAGGGAGCTCTGGCGTGGGCTGGTCCATGAGGTCACGAAGAGTCGGAGACGACTGAACGAATGAACAACATTATATCAAAAGCCTTTATAATCCAGTCTTCTTGGGTTGGTGCTTCTTTTTGCTTCCACTTTTTCGCAACCACCGTTCTGGCCACTGTGCTTAATAAAAATAGAATTTTGTCCTGATTTTTATTCATTTTAGTTTCTTTTGTTATTCCTAATAGGTAGGTCTCTGGCATTAGTGGGAACTTCATTTTTATAATTTTTTGAGAGGCCTGATGAACTTTTTTCCAAAATTTTTTAATTTCTTCACATTTCCACCATTGGTGGAAGAAAGTACCTACTTTTCTTTTCGCATCTCCAGCATTTGTCTGAAATGTAGTGGGTTCTTTTTTGAAATTTTGCTATTTTTTCTGGCGTGTAATGCCAGCGGTAAAACATTTTAAACCAATTTTCTTTTATGTCACTGGCTATAGTATATTTTATTTTTGTTGTCCAAATTTCTTCCCATTGGTTTATCATAATATTGTGTCCTAAATCTTGAGCCCATTTTATTTGGCATTCTTTGACTTGTTCCTCTTCCGTGTTCCATATTTGTAGTTGTTTGTATAATAGCTTGATTATTTTTTTGTTTTTCTCCATAACTGTATCCCATATCCCCCTTTCTTGTTCAAAACCTAATTTTTCATCTTCTTTAAAACTCTCCCGAATCTGAAAACAATTTAACCATGTGATTTTTGGGTTTAACTTTTGGAGTTCTTCATAAGATTTTGGTATCATCTTTCCTTCCTCATTTTTCTTCCGTGCCTGGTTATAGGTTAGCCAGATTTCTGCCCCTATTTCTTTTTTATGTTTTGCCTCAACTGACGAAATCCAGAGTGGGGTATACCTAAAGAGTCTGCTTTTACATTTTTCCCACGTTTTTATCAGGGCTGCCCTAATGAAGTGATTTGTGAAATTTTTTTCTATTTTTCTCCGATCGTACCATAAATAGCTATTAGGCCTGGGTAACAACGCAAAAATTTGTTTCTAAAATCGATTTGTATTTGGGGTTTTTTTTTGTTTCGATATTTAAAATAATTACAAAATTTTCCCTTAAAAAAGTTCGGTATTTACGAAATTTCGTTAATATTTACAAAACATTTTGTAAAGATGGCGCCCTTTTTTTTTCAATATTTTTTTAAATTTAATTATTAATTTAGTAGAATAGGGAGGAGAAATTATTATTAAGGAGGGAAGGCAGGCACTCACTCTGGCGGGCCCTCAAGCGCTGCCGCCGAGTCAGGCCCGGCTCCTCCGAAGCTAAGGTTTCAGTGCGGAATTGGGAGAAGGGGGTCCCCAAAGGCCATCTAGTCCAGCCCTCTGCTAAGGTTTGAATGCGGAATTGGGGGAAGGGGCTCCCCAAAGGCCATCTAGTCCAGCCCCCTGCTAAGGTTTCAATGCGGAATTGGGAGAAGGGGCTCCCCAAAGGCCATCTAGCCCAGCCCTCCGCTAAGGTTTCAGTGCGGAATTGGGAGAAGGAAGCACACCCACCGCAAAGGTGAGGAAGGAGGGACGGGCCGCCTTCCCGCTGAGGGTCGCTCGCCCTCTCGCTCGCTTGCTCAGCCGGCGCCTTCCCCGCCCCTCCTCCTCCTCCTCCTCTTTCAGGCTCTGACTGGCTAAGGAGAGGAGAGAGAGGAGAGCTCCCAGCAAGCATCTAGCCAAGCCATCTTACGTATTTCCGAAATGGACGGAAATACAAAACTATTTGGCGCATACCGTTTCGATATTTAAAAACACTTCCGGGTTTAAAAATAAGCTTTGTAATCGTTTTGTAATTGCTAAAATTAACGAATATTTAACGAATTACAAAATTAACGAACGAAACCGCCCAGGCCTAATAGCTATGCCACCCTGCTCTTAAATCGTGGCCCTCCAGAGTTAGTATGTGATTATTTTTGAGTGTTGTCCAATCTTTGATGGCTACTAAGTTGCAGGCTTCATAGTAACTTCTTAAATCTGGTAATCCCAGGCCTCCTCGTTTTTTATCGTCTGTTAAGATTTTTTGGCTAATCCTCGGTTTTTTATTTGCCCATATGAATTTAGAAATATCTGAGTTCCATTTTTTGAAGAGGAAATTGTTCCTGATGACTGGGATAGTCTGAAAGAGGAATAGTAACTGTGGTAGTATTATCGTTTTCACTAATGCAATTTTGCCCATGAAGGAGATGTTTTGCTTTCCCCATTTTACCATATCTTTTTGAATTTTTTCCCATAGAGTTACGTAATTGTTTTTTATTAGTGCTGCGTTGCTTTTGGTAATATCAATTCCTAGATACTTTACTTTGGTTGCAATTTGAATTCCTGCTATTTTTTGTAGAGTGTCTTTCGCTTCCCCATCCATATTCTTGATTATCAATTTTGTTTTTTGCTTATTTAAGTAAAATCCCACTAAAGTTCCAAATTCCTGGATTTTTTTTAACCAATTTTTAATATTTTCTATTGGGTCTTCAATGAAACATACCACGTCATCTGCATAGGTTTTGAGTTTATATTGTTGTTTTAAAATTTTTGGTCCTTTTAAATTTGCATCTCCATTTATGTTTCTTATTAAAGTTTCCATTATGAGAATAAATAACAATGGGGATAGTGGGCATCCTTGCCGCGTGCCTTGGGAAATTTGGATCATCTTTTGGGTTTCTTGTCCATTAATTATTATGGTGGCCTCTTGATTTTTGTAAATTGCATCTATTACATTTCTGAAGTGGAATCCCATGTCTAACTCTTTTGCTAATAATTTCAAATATCCCCAATTTACTTTGTCGAATGCTTTCTCGGCATCTACGAAAAGTAGTGCCAATTTCTTTTCATTATGTCTTTCATAGTATTCGATTATATTAATTAATGTTCTGGTGTTGTCTTTAATTTGTCTGTTGGGGAGAAAGCCTGATTGTTCTTTGGAGATCCATTCTTTTAAAAATTCTTTTAGTCTCTCTGCTATGATGAGTGTAAAGATTTTGTAATCATTATTTAAAAGTGATATCGGACGGTAATTTTTAATTTCGGTTGTATCTGTGTTTTCTTTATGTATTAAGACTATATTTGCTTTCTCCCAGGATTTGGGGACAATTCCTTTTTTCAATATATTGTTTGAGATCTCCTGAAAAAGGGAGCCTAATTCATTCCGGAAGGTTTTGTAGAAGATAGCTGAGTATCCGTCTGGTCCAGGCGCCTTGTTATTTTTTAATTTTCTAATGGCCGTGTCAATCTCGCACATTGTTACTTTTCCATTTAATATGTCTCTTTGTTTATCTGTTAATTTTGCCATATTAAGCTCGCATAAGTATTTTGTTATTTTCTCCTTATTTACTTCTGAGCCTTTATATAATTCTTTGTAAAAAGTGGTAAATTCATTAGCTATGTCGGTATCCTCGGTGTAAGTTTTATCTTTGACTTGTATTTTGGTTATCAGTTGTTTTTGTTTTTGTTTCTTGACTTTGTTTGCTAACCATTTGCCTGTTTTATTTGCGTTTTGGAAGTAATTTAACTTTGCAAATTTCATTTGTTTTTCTAAATTTTTGTTTTGTAATAACTGTAGTTGTTTTCTAAGTGTGTTGATGATGAGAATTCTTTTTTTTCCCCTAGGCTTTTGTTTTAGTAAGTTCTCGTTTTCAGTTAGTTTTTCTAGAATCTCCTTAGTTTCTTTGTTTCTATTTTTTATTTACCGCATCTTGTTGCATGAGATATCCTCTCATGACAACTTTCATGGCCTCCCATTGTGTATATTTAGATGTCTCTTCTCCTTTATTTAATTCAATATATTCTTTTAATAGTGCCCTATTCTTTTCAATATCTTCCTCTTTTTTTAATAGATAATCTTTTAGCCTCCATCTGTATATTGTTTTCCTTCCTTTAATTGCGAACTCAATTGCACAGTGGTCCGAGAGGGTTCTGGCCAGTATGTCTATTTTTTTAATTTTTAAATTTAGAGAATTTGTTGCCCAAACCATATCAATTCTGGACCACGTAAGATGTCTCCCTGAAAAGTATGTGTAGTCTCTTGTGTTCCCATTATGTTGTCTCCATGTATCCTGCAGGTTTAGTCTTTCTAGTTGTTGTATAAAGACCTTGGGCAGCTGGCTAGTTTTATTTTGGTTTTTTTCCCCTGATTTGTCCAAATTGATGTCCACTACCCCATTGAAATCACCCAATATTATTGATTCATCCCAACTTTGTTTATCTATTTCTCTTTTTAAATTTTTTATAAATTTACCTTTTGCCCCATTTGGAGAATAAATATTACAAATAAGCCATTTTTGATTTTTTATTTCAATTAGTATTCCCACATATCTCCCCTCCATATCTTTGAAGGCTTGCTCTGGGTTTAACCAATCTTTCGCATAAATCACAACCCCTTTCTTTTTTCCACAGTGTGATGAATAAAATTCATTGCCTAATTTCTTGTTCACAAGGTGCTTTGTGTGTCTGCTTGAGATGTGCGTTTCTTGGAGAGCAATTAAGTCCAAAATTTTCTGTTTCAAAAAGTTAAAGGCTTTTTGGCGTTTGCTTGGAGAATTAAGACCGTTGATGTTATTAGAGTATATTTTGATGTCCCTATTCATGGCTGTTCTCTGTCATTTCCCATTGGAGAATTTCTTGTGGTATTAGTTGATAATTTTCTGGAGAAAACTCCCTTAATCTTTTGTTTTCTCTTTCATTTTGTTCTCTCCATGGGATCCCATCTTTGTTTCCTCCTTCTTCTCCTTCTTCCTCTATGTTCTCTTCCCCGTCATCTTGACGTTCTTGATTTATATCTGATCTTTCTTGCCTTTTGAGGTCTTTCGTTGTCTGTTTGTCCAGGAATTTCCTTTGTGGAGTTTCACATGGTTTGGCTTTGATGTGTTCTGTGTAGAAGATTTTGGCTTTCTCTTCTGTGTTCAACCAATATCGTTTATCATGTAGTGTGACGGTGATGCCCTCCACTTTTTCCCATTTGAATTTTATTTTCCTTTTCTTGAGTTCTTCAGTTAGGAAAGCATATTTCCTTCTTTTTATTAGGGTTTGCTGCGTCACTTCCTTCATTATCGTTACTTTTTTATCCTTGTAGAATACAGTTTTTTTGGCATTTTCTTTCAGTATCTCATCCCTGGTACTCTTCCAACAAAAGGTAATTACGATGTCTCTTGCTGTTTTATGTTTTTTAGCGTAGCCAGTGGGAACACGATATACTCTGTCCACATCGTTGCCTATGATTTCGGTGCTGACGTCCATTAAGTCTGCTAACAGTTCAATCAGAATTTGTTTTACGTTTTCATCTTTGGCCTCTTCTAGATTTCTGATTCTCAGTTGATACTCCAGTTCCCTGTTCTCAATCATTTCCGTTTGTTGCTGTATCTTTTGGTTTATATTTTCCAATTTTATTTTCCATTTTCCCATGTTCAGTAGTGATTTTTTGGTTTTCTTTTTTCATTTTGTCTAGGTCTTCTTGGAGTTTATTTATGTCCTTTTTGAGATCTGCTTTCATGCTTTTGATTTCTTCTTGCAGTTCTTTATGTTGTGTGTCTTGCTTTGTGGAGATCTTGATAATTTCTGCCAGTATTTGGCTAAGTGTGTTCTCGTCGGTCAGGGTGTCCTTCTTCGTTTGGTTTTGGGTCTTTATTAGGGGTGTGCTTTTCCCTTTGGAGCTTTGCGTTGCCATGTTCTTATCCTTATTCGTTTATCTTTATTTCTTCTCTCTTTCTTTATTTTGGTTTCTTTAGTGTATTCCTATTTTCTTCCTAGATTTATTTTGCCTTTCTGTGGTTATTCTATGTTGTATTTGCTTCTGTTGTTATGCTCTTGTTGTAGTTATTTGTTATATGTATAATTCCCTTCAATAATATTTGAGTGGAGGCTCTAATTTGTATCTTTAATTATTTGCTTTATTCTCTGTTTTGTTTCTTTTTTTCCCTACCTTTTATTGCCTCTTAGTTTTCTTTTATTGTTTCTTATTTATTATTATTTATTATTCTTTCAAGTCTTAAAGTCTTACCTTCCGCTCCCTTTGATTCCTTTGAGTTGTTTCTTTTCTTTTTTCTCTTTATTTCTTTTAATTATTTATTCGTGCTGTTTCTTTCTGTTGTTCTTTCCTGTCTTCCGCTTTCTGTCTTCCGGATTCTACGATTCTTTTGTCCCTTCCTGGTTTACATTTGTGCGTCGTTGCGTCTTTGCGTCGGTTACGCCTTGGCGCACTCTCCTCTTCTCTTCTCGCGTGAGGTTCCGACTCTCGTTTGTTCACCTCTCGTCCGGTCTCGCGAGATGTACCTTCCGTATTCTCTCCAGTCACGCTGCCACGCGGGTGGTGTCCTGGCCGCTCTGCGTCCTTCGTCCTTATCTTTCACTCCTCTGTCTCCTCAAGGACGTCGCCTGGCACCCAGCCAGTGCCGAGGGTTCCTTGTTCAAGGTCAGCTGCTGCTTTCCAATATAATGCAGTATATTTTACTCCCTTCTTAAGCCTTCTTATGAAGGTTTTCTTATAAAGTACCTAATGGGCAGGGGTAGCTTGGTGGAGGGTCCCCAAAGTCCCTTTGCTCCTTATGTTATTTTAAGTCGTTTTCTGTAAAGGTTCTAGTCCCTTTTTTGGTCCCTTTTCCAGCCCGCTGTACCCTTAGCCTTAGGACTTCCGGTTGGTCACCGCTTAATGGAGGACACGCTTCTGTGAGCTCCCTGAGCTAGACGCAGAAACGGCTTGGTTTTGATAGCTTTGGGGACCACAAATGCAACCCAACCTTCATCTGACGGACTGAGGTCGTGGAGGCGAGACCCCAAGGCATGTTCTAGAGACATTTCTCCTGACGTTTCGCCTGCATCTATGGCAAGCATCCTCAGAGGTAGTGAGGTGTTGAGTATGTTGAGTATGTGTGTTGAAGACTCTTTCTCTGAAGGTATTGAAATAGAGCCTGAATGGCCCTCTGTTGGGAGTGCTTGCCTGGTTGGAGATGGACTGGATGGCCTTTGGGAGTAGTTTTCAACTCTAGTGGAATGAACTGCTTTGGAGTCTGGTGGAGTCTCCTTCTCTGGAGGTTTTGTAACAGAGCCTGGATGGCCATCAGTTGGGAAGGCTTGGATTGTGCCTTCCTTTTGGGCAGAAGGATTGGATGACCTCTGGGGTTGTCTTCCAGCTCTGCACCTCACTACTTCTGAGGATGCTTGCCATAGATGCAGGCGAAACGTCAGTAGAAATGCCTCTAGAACATGGCCCTATAGCCCGAAAAAACCCACAAGAACCTAGTATATACCCTGTTTCCCCTAACAGTAGATGACCCCTGGACGAACTGACACCAAATTTGCTGGCCTTTCTGCAAGGGATACCTTCCCTTCGTGGTTGCCTGTGCAGCGTAGTGTTGCCGTAACACAGGGATTTGTGTATTCTTGGACGGCGCCAAGGATTACAGTGCTTCTGTGTATAATCCTTGGGATTCCAGGAGCAGCGCATGACTCTCTCTTGCAGAGAGCGACACAGAAGAACAGGTGCCTTGGCAAGAGTGGCAGCAACAAGACCGCCATCAGAGCAAAGGGTCCCTTCCACACGGTACCATCACAGCACGAGGATTCCACCAGGAAATCCAAGCACATCAGTGCAATGCAGAGATTGAGCAGCCAACGCAATTCTAGGCTGCGTCATGAGGAATGTTGTGTCCAGGAAAAGGGGTTCCGACTCAACCTTAGGAAGAATTTCCTGAAGGTAAGGCTGCCTAGCATCAGAGACAGAGAAGAGAACTCCAGGGCAGTGGTTCCCAGCCTTCCCAATGCCGCGACCCCTTAATACAGTTCCTTATGTTGTGGTGACCCCCAACCATCACATTATTTTCATTGCTACTTCATAGCTGTAATTTTGCTACTGTTATGAATCATCATGTAAATATCTGATATGCAGGATGGACCAAATTTGGCTCAAATACCCGATATGACCAAATCTGAATACTGGTGGTGGGGTTGGGGAGTGTGTGGATTTTGTGATTTGGGAGTTGTAGTTGCTTGGATCAAAGAGCATTCTGAACTCCACCAATGATGGAATTGAACCAAACTCAGCAAACAGAACTCCCATGACCAACAGAAAGTATTGGAAGGGTTGGTGAGCATCGACCTTGAGTTTTGGAGTTGTAGTTCACCTACATCCAGAGAACACTGTGGACTCATGATGGATCTGGACCAAACTTGGCACAAATACTCAATATGCCCAAATGTGAACACTGGCAGAGTTTGGGGAAAATAGACCTTGACATTTGGGAGTTGTAGTTGCTGGGATTTATAGTTCACCTATAATCAAAGAGTATTCTGAACTCAACCAATGATGGAATTGAACCAAACTTGGCACACAGAACTCACATGACCCACTGAAAGTATTGGAAGGGTTTGGTGGGCATTGATCTTGAGTTTTGGAGTTGTAGTTCACCTACCTCCAGAGAACACTGTGGACTCATGACGGATCTGGACCAAACTTGGCACAAATACTCAATATGCCCAAATGTGAACACTGGCAGAATTTGGGGAAAATAGACCTTGACATTTGGGAGTTGTAGTTGCTGGGATTTATAGTTCACCTATAATCAAAGAGTATTCTGAACTCAACCAATGATGGAATTGAACCAAACTTGGCACACAGAACTCACATGACCCACTGAAAGTATTGGAAGGGTTTGGTGGGCATTGATCTTGAGTTTTGGAGTTGTAGTTCACCTACCTCCAGAGAACACTGTGGACTCATGATGGATCTGGACCAAACTTGGCACAAATACTCAATATGCCCAAATGTGAACACTGGCAGAATTTGGGGAAAATAGACCTTGACATTTGGGAGTTGTAGTTGCTGGGATTTATAGTTCACCTACAATCAAAGAGCATTCTGAACTCCATCAACGATGGAATTGAACCAAACTTGGCACACAGAACTCCCATGACCAACAGAAAATATTGGAAGGGTTGGTGAGCATTGACCTTCAGTTTTGGAGTTGTAGTTCACCTACCTCCAGAGAACACTGTGGACTCATGATGGATCTGGACCAAACTTGGCACAATACTCAATATGCCCAAATGTGAACACTGGCAGAATTTGGGGAAAATAGACCTTGACATTTGGGAGTTGTAGTTGCTGGGATTTATAGTTCGCCTACAATCAAAGTGCATTCTGAACTCCACCAACGATGGAATTGATCCAAACTTGGCACACAGAACTCCCATGACCAACAGTAAGTATTGGAAGGGTTGGTGAGCATTGACCTTCAGTTTTGGAGTTGTAGTTCACCTACCTCCAGAGAACACTGTGGACTCATGATGGATCTGGACCAAACTTGGCACCAATACTCAATATGCCCAAATGTGAACACTGGCAGAATTTGGGGAAAATAGACCTTGACATTTGGGAGTTGTAGTTGCTGGGATTTATAGTTCGCCTACAATCAAAGTGCATTCTGAACTCCACCAACGATGGAATTGAACCAGACTTGGCACACAGAACTCCCAAGACCAACAGAAAATACTGTGTTTTCTGATGGTCTTTGACTAACCCTCTGAATCCCCCCTCAGCACCCCCCCCCCCAGGAGGGAAGGCACTCAGATTGTGGCGTAGCTGGCTGGAAATCAACTGCATTAAGATCACTACTGACTGAAAGGTCATGAGTTCAAAGCCAGCCTGGGCCAGAGTGAGCTTCTGACCAATTTTGTGTACCTTGCTGTCGACCTTTGCAGCCCGAAAGACAGTTGCATCTGTCAAGTAGGAAATTTAGGTACTGCATATGCGGGGAGGCTAATTTAACTAATTTAGGAGGCCATAAAAATCTCCAGCAAGCATGCAAATAATGAGTAAGTACTTCATCAGTGTCTCTAATGGCCAGTGAAGGGACAACTCCCCTGGTGGCCAGAAGCTGGAATGTTAAATAGCCTCTGTGTCTCTGTCTATATAGGTTGTGTGGCTATGGCATTGAATGTTTGCCATGTACATGTGCATTGTGATCTGTCCTGAGTCCCCTGCCAGGTGAGAAGGGTGGAATATAAACACTGTAAATAAATAAAAAAAATAAGGCAGGTTGCCCCCCCCCCCAACTGAGCACATCTGGGTCTTCTTTCCACCCCTTCCCTTCCCCTCCCTTCCCGTGAGGAGTGTGACATTTATCACAAACTGTTTTGCCAATTAAAAAGAGATCGTCGACGTCGTCGCAATTGACCCCAATTGACACCGCTGTAGAAGCAAATGGGAAATTCATTTGGGTGAAGAATGGCAGCCCTGGGCTCCTTTTGCCACTTGGATCGACCGAATCAGCGCAGTCTCGGACGGGTTTTCCTGCTCAGTTAGCAAACAGGTTTTCCATCTTGATTTAATCTGCAACTGCAATGACATCCATCGGCACCTGTGGTTTTTCTGCAGACCCGAGATTTCCCTCAATGTGTGTAGCCGTGCACATTGCCCTGATGCTGCACCATCTGTGCAAGGAGGACACTCTTGCACCACTATTGGTGTTGATGGAGAGTAATGGGGAGAGAAGGGGCTTGAGTGGAAGGAAATGTTCAATTCCACTAGGAAACACAGTTTCTGTTCCTGGGTTGTAAATGTCATTTCCTAATTGGTTCTCATAGAATCGCAGCCAATTCATCACAGTTTGTGCCACAAAAATGAAGTTTCTGGATCAGAACAATGACCCTCAAAGTAAGGTGGAGGCTCCTTCTTTGGAGGCTTTGAAGCAGAGGATGGATGGATGGCCATCTGTCAGGGGTGCTTTAAATGCAATTTTCCTGCTTCTTGGCACAATGGGGTTTATTTATTCGGTTGTTGTAAGTTTTTTCTGGGCTATATGGCCATGTTCTAGAGGCATTCTCCCCTGACGTTTCGCTCCTGACGTTTCGCATCCTCAGAGGTAGTGAGGTCTGTTGGAACTAGGAAAAAGGGTTTATATATCTGTGGAATGATGTCCAGGGTGGGACAAAGGACTCTTGTCCGCTGGAGCTAGGTGGGAATGTTTTAACTGACCATCTTGATTAGCATATAATGGCCTGGCAGTGCCTGGAGCAATCTTTTGTTGAGAGGTGATTCTTGTTTGTTTCCTCTCTGCTGTTGTGCTGTTGTAATTTTTGAGTTTTTTTAATACTGTTGGCCAGATTGTGTTCATTTTCATGGTTTCCTCCTTTCTGTTGAAATTGTCCACCTGCTTCTTGTGGATTTCAGTGGCTTCTCTGTGTCGTCTGACCTGGTGGTTGTTGGAGTGGTCCAGCATTTCTGTTTATTTATTTATTTAAAACATTGATATTCCGCCCTTCTTCTCAACCCGACTCAGGGGACTCAGGGCGGAGCACAGCATATATATGGCAAACATTCAATGCCAGGACAATAATTCATTACACATACATAAACATTAAAAACATTTATCTCAATATTAAAATACACCATTTAAAACCGTCCTAGTCATCCACATCAAGTCTAATTGACCTGGTAATCTTTCCTATTGCCGCTTCATTGCCCTGTCCTGAAAGCTTGGTCCCACAGCCAAATTTTGACCATCCTTCTCAAGGACAGGAGGGAGGGGGGTGAGCTGATCTTACCAGGAAGGGAGTTCCATAGCCGGGGGGGCCATCACCGAGAAGGCCCTGTCTCTCGTCCCCACCAATTGTGCCTGCGACAATGGTGGGACGGAAAGCAGGGCCTCCCCAGAGGATCATAATCGTCACAATGGTTCATAGGGGGAGATGCGTTCAGACAGGTAATTTGGGCAGGGCTGTTCAGGACTTTCTAGGCCAAAGCCAGCACTTTGAATGGTGCCCTGGTAGCAAACTGGCAGCCAGTGGAGCTGGCATAACATGGGAGTTGTATGCTCCCTGTATGCCCCAGTTATTAACCTGGCTGCCTCTCGTTGGACTATTTGAAGCTTCCGAGCAGTCTTCAAAGGCAACCCCATGTAGAGTGTGTTGCAGTAGTCTATCCTAGATGTAACAAGAGCATGGGCCACCATGGCGAAGTCAGGGTTCCGAAGGTACGGGCACAGCTGGCACACAAGTTTTAATTGTGCAAATGCTCCCCTGGCCACCGCTGCCACCTGGGATTCCAGGCTCAGGGATGAATCCAGGAGAACTCCCAAGCTGCGAACCTGTGCCTTCAAGGGGAGTGTCACCCCGTCCAGCACAGGTTGCGACCCTATGCCCTGTTCGGCCTTGCGACTGACCAGGAGGATCTCTGTCTTGTCTGGATTCAACTTCAATGTGTTCACCCTCATCCAGACCATCGCAGCGGCCAGGTTCAGGACTTGGACAGCCTCCTTAGCATCTGGTGGAAGAAGTGATAGAGTTGGATGTCATCTGCGTACAGATGGCATTGAACTCCAAAACTCCGGGACAGAGAGTTCCACTGCTGAACGGCTCTCACAGTCAGGAAGTTCTTCCTCATGTTCAGATGGAATCTCCTTTCTTGTCGTTTGAAGCCATTGTTTCATGCCCTAGTCTCCACCCTGGACATTATTCCATAGGTATACATACACTCCACACAGGGGCGGCTCGTCCATTACACGAAGTAAGCGGTCGCAGAACACTTTTTTTGCCAGGGGCGCAGAGGCGCCTCTGTAAATGCCCCTCGACCGCCACTTGAGGTGCGCCCCCTCAGCTCACAACAGCCCTAGCAGTCCGGGGGGAGCCTCGGCTTTCTTGCCTCGCTGCCGGGCGATCCTCTTCCCAAAGGGGCCGGGCCCTTGAGCCTCGCCTAGCCCCTCTCGTTCCTGCTCCACCCGGCCACCGGATGCGTGAGCAGAGCCGGTGCTCAATCATTCTCCGCGTTCGATCCCTTCCCCACTGACCGGCTCCCTTTCCCAATCCCCCGGCGCTCCACCCGCCTCCTCTCCTCTCCCCAATCTGTGGGTGGGCCAAGGGGCGGAGCCGCCACACCTGGCCCGCTTCGGGTCCGGAGGCATGTCTGAAGACCCCAGCGTGCGCACCAAAAGTCGCCTCTTCTCCTGACTTTCTCTTCAGCCATTGGGACCAAGAGAGAGAGAGAGAGAGAGCCCCTCCGGCTGGAGGTATCTCCCACCTCCGCTCCCTCCTTTGTTTTTGCGCCTACCTTCAGGAAAGGTGGGCATCTCCACCTCTCTCTCTCTCTCTCTCTCTCTTCTCTCTCTTGGTCCCAATGGCTGAGGAGAAAGTCAGGAGAAGAGGTGACTTTTGGTGCACACGCCGGGGTCTTCAGGCACGCCTCCGGACCCAAAGCGGGCCAGGCAAGGGAGCAAGTGCGGCAAGTGTAGTTACTGGGATGTATAGTTCACCTACAATCAAAGAGCATTCTGAACTCCACCAATGATGGAATTGAACCAAATATGGCACACAGAACTCCCACGACTAACAGAAAATATATATCAATGATTGGTTGGGGGGGAGGGTGCCAAAATACTGTTTGCTTACCATTGAAAATTACCTAGGGCCGCCTCTGACTCCACTTGCCTCACTGCCAACAGAACCTCTGAGGATGCCATTAGCCACAGATGTAGGCAAAATGTCAGGAGGGAATGCTGCTGAAACAACACGGCCATTCAGCCCGAAAAACTCACAGCAACTCAGTGATTTCACCATCAAAACCTTCCACAACAAACCAAAGTGACCTTCGTTGCTCCATTGGGCTGCAGTTCCCGCTGTGGCCGCTGGGGGTCGGGCTTGGCCCATTCATTCCTGGAAGAGCAGCACCGCCATTCCTTTGGGAGGGAAGGTTCCCCAGGCCAGTTGTCGTTGGCGTCATCATCATCATCATCATCATCATCATCATCATCATCAATGTTATTTGTTCCCAGCCATTTTTTTGTAATTCATTTTTTATTTAGATTAAAACAAAACCTAGATAAAAACATACAAAACACAAAACAAAACAACCAAAGATTAACAATATTTTTTCTAGAATGAGACTCCTATACCCTAAACATAGAAATCCCCAATAACTATGAACTACATACAACCCATGTGATCTAATCTCAGGGCTTTCCATTCTCTGTCTGGTGGTTCTATTGTCACAGTTTTCTCACCCATTCAGCATTTTATTTATCGTATCAGGAGCAAACCAATGTATTTGAGAAAACACAAAGTTAAAAAACTTTGCATTCTATGAAATGTCCTTTTGAAGTTGAGCAGGAATTTAGAAGGGTCTGGCCCTGAAGGGGAGAACCTGCGGACCCACCAAAAAGGGCTCCCTACAGTGGTGAGCAAGAGAAGCCATAATTTAAAAAGATTTTTCCCTAAGTTCCCAGAAAGAATCTCACCAAAGTTGAAGGAAGTGCCACCGAGATGATTTTATTGCGATCCAGCTGGAAAGGATGCAAAGCCGCAATATTTTGCCAAGCTAAGCATAACATGAGTACAAATAAAAGCCATTTTTATACAGAAACAGATTTGTCAGTTTTGAATTTCCCGCTCTGCCAGCTTGACGGTGATTGGCTGGTGCCTGAACAGCTGGGAGGAGGCTTGGCCACCTCTGAGCGCCTGAGCCAATCGCTGGGCTCCTGCTGAATCAGGAGAGAAGGAGGCGGGACAAGGGGAAACAATGTGTTCTTGAGTGGATTATGGAGATTTTTGGATATCCAAATGACCAGCGAGTCCTGAGGGCTTGCAAGTCAGTCTGGCTATTGTGCATGAGTGGCTGTAATAAATATTGATGTTTGGCGATCCTGCCAAGATCCAGATTTTTTCATTGTGGAGATATGGGAACAATGAGGGTGCTGTGGCTGAAGTCTTTAGTGATTACTTGGAATGCTTCTGGTGTTGCTATAAGAAGGTCCTCCATTGTGCATGTGTGTCACAATGCCAGGGCTCTGCCGTTATTCAGGCAGAGGAGAACCAAACAAACTCCCAGTTTGTGATAAACAATTTAATTAAAGTAGCACTTACTGCCTGGATGTTTAATAGTCCAAAACATAAAACATAAAGATTGCACCCAGCCACAGAATATAAAATAAAAGCTGACAGCAAACACTGTTGTAGGTTCATGATAACACTGTAGTCAAAGGGTCCAGTCCAGTGGTCAAATGCTGAGAGATCAATGAGCAAAGTCCAGGGTTCAAGAGTCTATACTGTAGTCAAAAGCCAGTCCAAAGATTCAAGGTTCCAAGAGCACAGGAGATAGGTCAGGATACCAAAAATCCACAAACTGGGGGGGGGGGGGGGACCAGCAGCATCTACCACCAAAACAAGAGAAATATTATTATTATTATTATTATTATTATTATTATTATTATTATTAAACTTTATTTGTACCCCGCTAGCATCTCCCGAAGGACTCGATGCGGCTTACAAAGGCCAAGGCCTCAATACACAACATAACAATACAAACCTAAAGCAAATTAAAAACAATTAAAGCAATATTAAACAACAAAACAACAAACAATACATTGTCGAAGGCTTTCATGGCCGGAATCACTGGGTTGTTCTAGGTTTTTCCGGGCTATATGGCCATGTTCTTGAGGCAATTTTTCTCCTGACATTTCGCCTGCATCTATGGCAAGCATCCTCAGAGGTAATGAGGTCTGTTGGAATACTGGCTACCAGTATTAAAAAACTCAAAAATCACAACAGCAAAACAACAGAGGAGAAACAAACAGGCACATAAAATCACTCTCAACAAAAGATTCCCCCCAGGCACTTCCAAGCCATTGAATGCTAATCAAGGTGATCAACTGAAACATTCACACCTAGCCCCAGCAGACAAAAGTCCTTTGTCTCACCCTGGTCATTCCACAGATATATAAACCCATTTTTCCTACTTCCAACAGACCTCACTACCTCTGAGGATGCTTGCCATAGATGCAGGTGAAACATCAGGAGAAAAATTGCCTCCAGAACATGGTCATATAGCTTGGAAAAACCTACAACAACCCAATAAACAATACACTAAGACACAATAAAACTGGGCCGGGCCAGAGTAATGGGTACCGAATTAAAAGTGCTGATGTGACAGGTGGTATATAAGGATTATAGGATAAGTGCAGTGTGCAGTGTGTGGCAATCTTAATTCTAATAAAGTGCTTCTGGGACTTGGTATTGGGGATTTCCTATTCTGAGAAGGCACATCGGAACAGCCAGGTCTTCAAGTTCTTTCTGAAGACTGCCAACGTAGAGGCCTGTTTAAGATCTTTGGGGAGGGTGTTCCAGAGTCGGGGGGCCACCACAGAAAAGGCCCTGTCTTGTGTCCCCACCAAATGCGCCTGCGACGCGGACGGAATCACGAGCAGGGCCTCTCCGGATGAACGAAGTGAGCACGTGGGTTCGTAAACGGAGACGCGGTCACGCAGGTAGGATGGTCCCAAACCATTCCGGGCTTTGTAGGTAAGCACCTGCACCTTAAATTGGGCTGGGAAAATAAACGGCCTCCAGTGGAGCTCCTTGAACAGGAGGGTTGACCTCTCTCTGTAAGGAGCCCCAGTTAACATCCTGGCTGCTGCCCGTTGGACCAGTTGGAATTTCCAAGCCATTTTCAAGGGCAGCCCCATGTAGAGCACATTACAGTAGTCCAATCTAGAGGTGACCAAGCCATGGACCACCCCGGCCAGACCATCCTGGCCAGATCTTCGGGAGAAAATACTTTCTCCCGAAGGCTATTGGAAGACATGATAAGGGGACATGATAAGGGCCATGAATCATAGAATCAAAGAGTTGGAAGAGACCTCATGGGCCATCCAGTCCACCCCCATTCTGCCAAGAAGCAGGAATATTGCATTCAAATCACCATGGATCAAGAGGTGAGAGGAAGTCCTAGGGAGGAGGGAGAAAGCTTCTTTTCTGCTGTCCTGAAGACTAGGACGCAATGGAGCAATGGCTTCAAACTACAGTGTGGAGGAGGCTCCTTTTTTGGAAGCTTTTAAACAGAAGCTGGGTGGCCATCTGTCAGGGGTGATTTGAATGCAATATTCCTGCTTCTTGGCAGAATGGGGTTGGACTGGATGATGGCCCAGGAGGTCTCTCCCAACTCTAGGATTCTAGGATTCTATGATACAGGAAAGGAGATTCCACCTGAACATGAGGAACTTCCTGACTGTGAGAGCCGTTCAGCAGTGGAACTCTCTGCCCTGGAGGGAGTGTGGTGGAGGCTCCTTCTTTGGAAGCTTTGAAACAGAGACCATCTGTTAGGGATGCTTTGAATGCCATTTTCCTCCTTCTTGGCAGAATGGGGTTGGACTGGATGATGGCCCAGGAGGTCTCTTCCAACTCTAGGATTCTATTATTCTAATGTTTAGGTGGAACCTTTTATCCTGCCATTTGAATCTATAGCTCTATTGTATCACAATCTCTGGAGCAGCAGAAACCAAGCTTGCCCTTTCCTCCTCAAAGGGGAATCCTTTCCGATAGCCAAACTCAGCGATAGTGTCCTCTTTGCCTTCAAGCAGTTTCAGCACCTTGGAGAGTTCCCTTGGCCTCCCATCTCAGCCATTCCTCAAAGGGAGCCATAGGTCCAGACCTTTCCCATTGTGGTCTCCCTTCTCTGGACATCTTCCCTCTTGTCCACCTCCTTCGTGAACTGCTTTGCCCAGAACTGGACACTGGCTATTATTATTCCAGGGGAAGGGGCCTGGGGGGCTGTGGCCTTCTGCTCCAGAGCCTCCTGCTCGCCTCCAGCCACGAAAAGGCCCTTCGGCTGTTTCTTCCAATAGAAAGTGAGTCTGTCATTACCATTGTCGTTATTGATTTTTATTCAGAAATACAGCAAAGAAAAGTTAAAGAAAACCAAAACAACACCAGGAAAATGGTTTTTCATAATATAGGAAACTACAACTGTTAGAGTTACTGTATTTACCTAGTCCAAGGTGGGCCAGGCAAGGTGAGGTGGATCTGGAATTGGTTAAATGGATGAACCCAGAGGGTGATTCTCCCCAAGGCTTCCTCCTCTTCATCCTGGAAAGAAGTGACGAGTGGAGCGCCATCCGCAGGGTTCCCCCCTGGGCCCGGTCCTGATCAGAATCTTCATTCATGACTTAGACGAAGCGTTAGAAGGCAGGATCATCACGTTTGCAGACGGGACCAAATTAGGAGGGAGAGCCAATACTCTAGAGGACAGGAGCAGGACTCAAAGGGATCTTGACAAATTAGAGAGACGATGGGCCAAAACTAACACAATGAAGTTCAACAGGGACAAATGCAAGAGACTCCACTTTGGCAGGAAAAACGAAATGCAAAGAGACAGAATGGGGGACGATGAGGCCTGGCTCGAGAGCAGGACGTGTGAAAAAGATCTTGGAGTCCTTGTGGGGAGGAAGGGGAACATGAGCCAGGAATGTGATGTGGCGGCAAAAAAAGCCAATGGGATTTTGGCCTGCATCAAGAGGAGCCTAGTGTCTAGATCTAGGGAAGTCATGCTCCCCGTGCTCTATTCCGCTTTGGTTAGACCACTTTACCTGGAATATTGTGTCCAATTCTGGGCACCACAATTCAAGAGAGATATTGACAAGCTGGAATGTGTCCATAGGAGGGCGACTAAAATGATCAAGGGTCTGGAGAACAAGCCCTATGAGGAGCGGCTTAAGGAGCTGGGCATGTTTAGCCTGAAGAAGAGAAGGCTGAGAGGAGATATGATAGCCATGTATAAATATGTGAGAGGAAGCCACAGGGAGGAGGGAGCAAGCTTGTTTTCTGTTTCCCTGGAGACTAGGAGGAACAATGGCTTCAAACTACAAGAGAGGAGATTCCATCTGAACATGAGGAAGAACTTCCTGACTGTGAGAGCCGTTCAGCAGTGGAACTCTCTGCCCTGGAGTGTGGTGGAGGCTCCTTCTTTGGAAGCTTTTAAACAGAGGCTGGATGGCCATCTGTCAGGGGTGATTTGAATGCAATATTCCTGCTTCTTGGCAGAATGGGGTTGGACTGGATGATGGCCCAGGAGGTCTCTTCCAACTCTTTGATTCTAGGATTCTATGATTCTATGATTCTCTTGAATTGTGGTGCCCAGAAGTGGACACAATATTCCAGGTGTGGTCTAACCAAAGCAGAATAGAGGGGTAGTATTACTTCCCTAGATCTAGATGATGATGATGATGATGATGATGATGATGCCAGTGAGCCTTGGATGCATCCAAAGGATCATTGCATGAAAGCCGTAGTGACTTTCTCCCCTCAAAATGGATGAAGGAGTGCTTAGGATTTGTCCAGAGTGCCAAGAGTTTCCCCAGGGGAGGCCCATAAACCCCAAATGCCCAAATACTTGGAGGGTGTCCACCTGGGTCCCCCTCCCTCCAAAGGACAGGGAGCTGAGAATGAGGGGATTGCCTTTGAGGGATGAATGCCTCTGGATTGGGGCTCCCCCCCCCCCCCGGCACTGGGCCTGCCTCCTTTGCCAAGGCTGTTTTAGTGCCAGGCAAAGCCACAGCCTTCATTTTTCTATTCGGCTCTGATTTATTCTGGCTGGAGAGCTGCGGTCAGTTGCTTTCATGCCGCTCTCAGTTGTTCACACACATCCTGCGGTTTTGAATATTTGAAATGGGTCAGTTTCACAGTGGAAACGTAAGCCTTTTTTCCTAGAGCCTGACCCATATGTGGCATTTTCCCACATGCCCTGGGCACGCACACGGGGGAGTGGGCTCTGGGGGCCCGCAAGCAAAACACATCCCGGCCACGGAAAAGGTGAAGCTGAGGGGGAGCCACAGAAAACAACAACAACATCAACAAGGCCGGGGAAGTGACAGCTGGGAGCCAAATGGATTTTCGCAGCAAGCGATGAATTGTTACAAGCCGTCCCTGTGGGAATCTGGAGCATTTTGGTGCCACATTGAGCTGAGTGGGCAAAACCCTTTCGCTTTGCAAACGACCTGCTGCCGAAGGAGAGGGAAGCTGCCAGGAACGCTTTTAGAGCCAGGCCCAGGGCTGCGTTTGGGGGCTTTCCTGCTGCAGCCCTTTGAGAGCTTGCCCTATGGAGAGAGAGAGAGGGGGGGGGGGGGCAAGAGGCCGCATTGCTGGCTTGTGGGCATCTTGCACGGCCAGCATCCCAGTCCTGCCAGCTCTCAATCCAATAAGCCACTCACCCTGGCAGAAGCAGAGGCCCCATCTACTCTGCTATACAATGCAGCTTAATGTATTATGAAACTACGTGAAATGGCAGTGCAGATGGGACCTCAGAGGTGAGGCAAAACAAGCAGTTTTGCAAGAAACAAGCCTGCAGATTATCCACAGTTTGTCCACCATCACAGTTTCCAGTCTCCAGAACATCAGAAAACGAGCCTGCCCTCAATGGGGAATCATCACATGTACTTAAACCAGACGCCCATGTCCCCTGCTTCCAGCCTTCTTTTCTCCAGGCTAAACATCTCCAGCTCCCTCAGCCTTTCCCTATAGGGCTCACTTCCCACACTTTTGCACCCTTTGGGGGATCTTCTCTGGGCACCTTCTCTGGACTATGACTTCCCTTGAGCTGGACCAGACATGCGCAAACTTGGGCCTTCCCTCCAGTTGTTTTGGACTTCAACTCCAACAGTTCCTTGCTTTGGTAGAAGAGTCCCTAAGGTTGACTCTCGTGTCTGTGTTTCAGGCATCATGAGGCAGAGAGGCCTGGTCAGGCTTCCTTCTAAGGCCTCACTGATGCCTACTCACACCAAGGCCTACTCACACTGAGGCCTTTCTCCCACTGATGCCTCTCTCTCTAAAACAGGCATGGGCAAACTTCAGATCGGAGTTTCAGGTATCATGAGGCAGAGAGAGGCCTGGTCAGGCTTCCTTCTAAGGCCTCACTGAGGCCTACTCACACTGAGGCCTACTCACACTGAGACCTACTCACACTGAGGCCTTTCTCCCACTGATGCCTCTCTCTCTAAAACAGGTATGGGCAAACTTCAGATCTGTGTTTCAGGCATCATGCGGCAGAGAGAGGTCTGGTCAGGCTTCCTTCTAAGGCCTCACTGAGGCCTACTCACACTGAGGTCTACTCACACGGAGGCCCTTCTCCCACTGATGTCTCTCTCTCTCCAAAACAGGTATGGGCAAACTTCAGATTTGTGTTTCAGGTATCATGAGGCAGAGCGAGGCCTGGTCAGGCTTCCTTCTAAGGCCTCACTGAGGCCTACTCACACTGAGGCCTTTCTCCCACTGATGCCTCTCTCTCTAAAACAGGCATGGGCAAACTTCAGCCCTCCTGKTGTTTTGGACTTCAACTCCYAGTTCCTWGCTTTGGTAGAAGAGTCCCTAAGGTTGACTCTCGTGTCTGTGTTTCAGGCATCATGAGGCAGAGAGGCCTGGTCAGGYTTCCTTCTAAGGCCTCACTGAAGCCTACTCACACTGWGGCCTACTCACACTGAGGCCTTTCTCCCACTGATGCCTCTCTCTCTCTAAAACAGGCATGGGCAAACTTCAGATCGGAGTTTCAGGTATCATGAGGCAGAGAGAGGTCTAGTCAGGTTTCCTTCTAAGGCCTCACTGAGGCCTACTCACACTGAGGCCTTTCTCCCACTGATGCCTCTCTCTCTAAAAGGAAGGGGCCTGAGGCCAGGAATTGTGAGAGTTGAAGTCCAAAACACCTGGAGGGAGGGCGCAAGTTTGCCCATGCCCGATCTGGACACTACGCTCCTATTGATGCAACCTAGATCAGCATTGGCTTTCTTAGCTGCCGCATCACATTGTTGGCTCCTGTTCAGGTTGGGGTCCGCTAAGACCCCCAGCTCCCTCACCCATTCTCTACCCGTTCCTTCCATCTTGATTCTCAGAGTGTTGTCCTGTCCATTTCTTCCACTGCAGAGTCCCCGAATCCTCGGGGTTTGCCCTCCTCTTGACTCACCCGCGACAACGCATCCCATGAGCCGCCTCTCTCTCTCTCTCTGGGGCTGATGGACGGGGTCCAGTCTGTATTTTTCCCTTTGTGTTTCCTGCTTTCTGCTCCCTCTCTCCCTCTCTCTGCTGCGCATCCCCGCTTCTTCCCTTCCCTTTCCCACATCCCTGCCATGCATCAGATGACAAAATGCCATCTGGGGTGTTCTCATAAAATTGTGAGCCTTTGCCATTTGTTCAGAGGAGAGCGGGTGGCAAGAAGACGGGTGTCAGAAGACTCCGCCGGCGTGTGACAAAATATTATTGTGGCTGCCGCTGCTGCTGATGCCACTGCCCATGCGCAGACGGCCTTGGCCCAAGGTTGGCCGGCGCATTTCGTAACCCAGCGGAGATCTGACCTTGGGCCGGCCTCTCCTTGGCTCTCCTGCCGACCGGCCGACGGGCAAGAGGCGCCAGGGCTGGAGCAGCGGCAGCATTCCCGCGCCCAATTTGCATGATATGCAAACTGCAAATGTTTGATTTGCATATTATGCAAATCCGCTTACTATATAAATTGCCGTAACGTGGCAACTTTATTGCCGACGCATACTGTTTTATGGTGCCACGCTGAAAAATGTGCAAAGGTGAATGAATTTTATGTCCTGCCGCAAAATGGGAATGCTTTGCCTCATCTGCAAATTGGGCCACTGGCATGTGGAGAATTGGCCAATGGCAACCCTGGCCAGGAACCCCCGGTGGCACAGCAGGTTAAACCGCTGAGCTGCTAAACTTGCTGACCGAAAGGTCGCAGGTTTGAATCCAGGGAGTGGTGTGAGCTTCTGCTGTCAGCCCCAGCTTCTGCCAACCTAGCAGTTCAAAAACATGCAAATGTGAGTAGATCAATAGGTACATCCTTGGTAGGAAGGTAAATGGTGCTCCATTCATTCAAAGCAGGGCCTCTCCAGACGATCTTAATAATCTTGATGGTTCATAGGGGAGAATACGTTCGGAGAGGTAAACAGGGCTGGAGTCGTTTAGGGCTTTATAGGTTAACACCAGCACTTTGAATTGTGCTCAGAAGCTAATTGGCAGCCAGTGGAGCTGGTGTAACAGTGGAGTGGTGTGCTCCCTG
>NW_026847549.1:440185-478965 GCF_025583915.1 Anolis sagrei ordinatus | reverse complement strand
CCCTCGTTGCCTCTTCTACCTTCTGGACCATGAAATTGTCTGCAAGGCAAGCGAGGAATTTGTTGGACCTTGTACTCTTGGCCGAGTTTGTTTTCCAGCAAATATCGGGATAGTTGAAATCGCCCATGACTACTACATCTCTTCTCTGTGCCTGTTTGGTCAACTGTTTGCAGAAGACTTCATCAAGTTCTTCCTCCTGGCTTGAGGGTCTGTAGTAGACGCCTACAACGACATCTTTTTGAGTCCCAGTTCCCTTGATTCTTATCCAGATGATTTCAAGCTGGTTTCCCAGATTGCTGTCTTGAATCTCTTCTGCAGCATAAGAGTTTTTGACATATAAGGCTACTCCGCCTCCTCTCCCCTTTGTTCGGTTTCTGTGAAAGAGGTTATACCCCTCGATATCTACATTCCAGCGATAGGAGTCATCCCACCAGGTTTCAGTGATCCCTATAATATCATATTTGTGGTGTTGTGCTAAAAGTTGGAGTTCGTCTTGTTTATTTCCCATGCTCTGTGCATTAGTGTAAAGACATGTGAGCCCCTGGGATCTTCCCTTGAGCTGTTTAATTGGGATTATTGTGCTTTTGGTACTTGGTCCTTGTTGTGTTTGTGCAGCCCTCCGTTTAGCCTTCTGGCGATTCCCAGACATTATGGGTAAAGTAGTGTTCGCAAGGCTGTTGTCCCCCTCCCCCGGTGGACCTAGTTTAAAGTGCATCTAATGAGGTTTGCGAGTCTGTGAGCAAAAAGGTGTTTTCCTACTTGTGTGAGATGCACCCCATCCCTTGCCAGTAGGCCATCCTCCTGGAAAAGCAGGCCATGGTCGAGGAAGCCAAAGCGTTCCTCCTGACACCATTTTCTAAGCCAGTCATTGACCTGTACTATTTTTCTGGCTCTTGTGGGTCCGTGTCTTACAACAGGGAGGAGGGATGAAAAGACCACCTGTACATTACATTCTTTTAGCTTTGCTCCTAGAGCTCGAAAATCATTTGTGATCTTTTGAAACGTATGCCTTGCAGTATCATTGGTTCCTACATGAATCAACATGAGGGGAGGACGGTGATAGGGCTTGAGGAGCCTGGTGAGCCTCTGAGTGATATGGTGTATTTTTGCCCCCGGTAGGCAGCATATTTCTCGAGCCATCCCATCTGGTCTGGAAATGACAGCTTCCGTTCCTCTAAGGAGGGAGTCGCCTACTACCAAGACCTGTTTACTTTCGGGAATGAGAGTGTTGCAGTAGTCTATACTTCAGCTCTGCTTAATGCAATGGTGCCAGTCCAGACAAACAAAAGGCTGCTTTAGGGTGTTGGGGATTTCAATGGGAGCCCCAGGGATGGGTCTGCTTTGATGACAGGGATGAGGAGGCATTCCCAGGCATAACTCAGATCATATCAAGGAGAAATAGGTAAATGGCATAAAGCCGTTGTGTGAAAAGGCCACTGCAGGACAAATAGAAAAGTCAATGTGGACTGGAGCCGTGTCTCGTAGTTAATAGTTGGCGTTTATGGACTGAGTTTAAAAAGGCCTGAATAAAGGGGAATAAAATCCTCTTCTTCACTAGAGGGCTTAAGGCAGTGTTTCTCAACCTGGGGGTCAGGACCCCTGGGGGGGGCTCACGAGGGGGTGTCAGAGGGGTCGCCAAAGACCATCAGAAAACACAGTATTTTCTGTTGGTCATGAGGGTTCTGTGTGTCAAGTTTGGTTTAATTCCATTGTTGGTGGGATTCAGAATGCTCTTTGATTGTAGGTGAACTATAAATCCCAGCAATTACAACTCCCAAATGTCAAGGTCTATTTTCGCAGTGTTCACATTTGGGCATATTGAGTAGTTGTGCCAAGTTTGGTCCAGATCCATCATTGTTTGAGTTCACAGTGCTCTCTGGAGGCAGGTGAACTACAACTCCCAAACTCAAGGTCAATGCCCACCAAACCCTTCCAGTATTTTCTGTTGGTCGTGGGAGTTCTGTGTGCCAAGTTGGGTTCCATTCCATCCTTGGTGGAGTTCAGAATGCTCTTTGATTGTAGGTGAACTCTAAATCCCAGCAACTACAACTCCCAAATGTCTAGGTCTGGACTGGATGGCCATCTGTCAGGAGGGCTTGATGGGCCACCAGGTCCCTTCCAAATCTTGGATTTAGCATTCTAAGCAGAACTGGATGGCTGTCTGTCAGGAGGGCTTGAATGGTGCCTTCCTGCCTGGAAGAAGTGGGTGATAGAGGCTCCTTCTTTGGAGGCTTCTAAACAGAGGCTGGATGGGCATCTGTCGGGGGTGCTTTGAATGGGATTTTCCTACTTCTTGGCAGGATAGGGTTGGAGTGGATGGCCCAGGAGGTCTCTTCCAACTCTAGGATTCTAAGCAGAACTGGATSGCCATCTGTCAGGAGGGCTTGATGGGCCACCAGGTCTCTTCCAAATCTTGGATTTAGGATTCTAAGCAGAACTGGATGGCTGTCTGTCAGGGGGGCTTGAATGGTGCCTTCCTGCCTGGAAGAAGTGGGTGATAGAGGCTCCTTCTTTGAAGGCTTCTAAAGAGAGTATGGATGGCCATCTCTCAGGGGTGCTTTGAATGGGATTTTCCTTCTTCTTGGCAGAATGGGGTTGGACTGGATGATGGGCCACCAGGTCTCTTTCAAATCTCGGATTCTAGGATTCTATGATGTCATTTTGCATGCATAGAATCCATCATCGAGTTGGAAGGGCCCCAAATCCCACTGTGCCATGCAGGGTGGCCCAATCAAAGCCCTCCTGAGAGATAGCCACCCAGTTCTGTTTAAAATGCTGCAGAGAAGGAGACCATCAGACTCCAAGGAAGCTTCCTATTCCATTGCAGAGAGCTCTGGCAGTCATGAGGTCCTTCTTCCTATGTGGAATCCCTTTCCCTTCAATTTGAACCCATGGCTCCATTGTGTCCCAGTCTCCAAAGCAGCAGAACACAACGAGAGTGCTTCCCAAACAGTTCAACGTGGCTCTTCTGCCCCCCTCCCCCCGCCTTTCGTCTTTGCGTGGCAGGGAGTTGGTTGATGCCGCCTGAGGGGTCCCTTCTGACTCCCTCCTTTTGCATGTTTAAATCTACCGTATGTGTGTGTATATATATTTAAAACCCATCTGTTCTAGTTTTGCCAGCCACGTGGAGCCCCAGGGCTGGGATTCGCAGCAGCAGCAGCAGCAGAAGCCGTGGAAATGCCACCAGACCTACCATCATAGATTCCTCCAGCCGGAAGGGGCCCCCAAAGGCCATCCAGCAGCACACAAGCAAAGCACTCCTGACAGAAGGAAGGGCATCCAGCCCTTGCTTTCTAAAGCCTCCCAACTCTATCCTTGGCTCGGATCCATCCCTTGCAAAGCTGGGACTCCTGATGCCGGTCCCCCCACCTGGTCAAGGGGAAGAAGGTTCAGGTGGATGTCCTGTCCCTCTTGTGCATGCGCTCTCTCTCTTTGTCTCCCCAAAATCAGGCAGAGCTTGTGAGCAGAGAGAGAATGTGCATATTAGAGAAAGAAAGTGCATAGGCATGAAAAAGAATATGTGCATGAGAGAAAGAGAGCATGAGAGACGGAGTAGCACATGGGGGAAATGCACAGAGAATGCATGCACATGAGAGAGCAGGTGCATGAGGGAGAGTATGCACATGGAAGAGAGAGGACTTGCATAGGTGAGAGGAAGTGCATGCATGGGACAGAGTATGCCCACGGGAGAGCATGCACATGCAAAAGAAGGAGCATGAGAGGGTGCATGCACACAAGAGAGCAGGTGCATGAGAGAGAGCACCCATGAAAGAGAAACAGAGAGCATGAGAGACATAGATAGTGCACATGAGAAAGAGAGAGCTCACTCATGAGAGGAGAGCACATGGCAGAGGAAGAGAGGGAGCATTCACAGGAGAGCAAGAGAACGCATGAGAAATCACACATGAAAACAGAGAGAATGGGTGTGTTTTCATGTGTACAATCACACATGAAAACAGAGGGAATGGGTGTGTACTGTTTTCATGTTTTCACACATGAAAACAGAGAGAATGAGTGCACCTGAGAGCATGAGAGACACAGATTGTGCACATGAGAAAGAACACACTTATGAGAGGAGAGCACATGACAGAGGTAGAGAGGGAGCATTTGCAGGAGAGCAAGAGAACGCATGAGAAAGCATACATGAAAAACAGAGAGGATGGGTGTGTACATGAGAGAGTGCATATGGGAGAGAAAGAAAGAGTGTGAAAGAGGGTGTGTGTGCAGGAGAGTGAGCATGTAAACGAGAGACAGTGCATAAAAGAACATGTGCATGAGACCAAGCCCATAAGAGTGGCTGAGCATGCACATGAGAGAGCAGGTGGATGAGGGAGAGTATGCACATGGAAGAGAGAGGACTTGCACAGGTGAGAGGAAGTACATGCACTGGACAGAATATGCACACGGGAGAGCATGCACATGAGAGAGAGCATGAGAGGGTGCATGCACACAAGAGAGCAGGTGCATGAGAGAGAGCACCCATGAAAGAGAAACAGAGAGCATGAGAGACATAGATAGTGCACATGAGAAAGAGAGAGCTCACTCATGAGAGGAGAGCACATGGCAGAGGAAGAGAGGGAGCATTCACAAGAGAGCAGGTGCATGAGAGAGAGCACCCATGAAAGAGAAACAGAGAGCATGAGAGACACAGATAGTGCACATGAGATACAACACATTCATGAGATGAGAGCACATGACAGAGAAAGACAGGGAGCACTCACAGGAGAGCACGAGAACGCATGAGAAAGCATACATGAAATCAGAGAGAATGGGTGTGTACATGAGAGTGTTCACATGGGAGAGAAAGTGTGTGTGAGAGAGTGTGTGCAGGAGAGTGAGCCTGTATATGAGGGACAGTGCATAAGAGAACATGCACATGAGACCAAGCCCATCAGAGCAGCTGAGCATGCACACGAGAGAGCAGGTGCATGAGGGAAAGAATGCACATGGAAGAGAGCAGGTGCAAGAGAGAGAGCACCCATGAAGAAGAAACAGAGAACATGAGAGACACAGAAGTGCACATGAGAAAGAGAGAGAGCATGAGAAAGAACACTCATGAGAGAAGAGCACATGACAGAGGAAGAGAGGGAGCATTCACAGAAGAGCAAGAGAACGCATGAGGAAGCATACATGAAAACAGAGAGAATGAGAGAGTGCACATGGGAGAGAAAGGAAGTGTGTGAGAGAGTGTGTGTGCAGTAGAGTGAGCCTGTACATGAGGGACAGTGCATAAGAGAGCATACACATGAGACCAAGCCCATAAGAGTGGCTGAGCATACCCATGCAAGGGCTCTGCTGCTGTGGCGCGAACCGGCCACCCTCCGGAGCCAGAGCTGTGCATGAGACCAAGCCCATAAGAGCATGCACACGAGAGAGCAGGTGCATGAGGGAGAATATGCACATGGAAGAGAGAGGACTTGCATAGGTGAGAGGAAGTACATGCATGGGACAGAATATACACATGGGAAAGCATGCACATGAGAGAGAAGGAACATGAGAGGTGCATGCACACACAAGAGCAGGTGCACGAGAGAGAGCACCCATGAAAGAGAAACAGAGAGCATGAGAGACACAGATTGTGCACATGAGAAAGAGAGAGAGCATGAGTAAGAACACACTTATGAGAGGAGAGCACATGATAGAGGAAGAGAGGGAGCATGCACAGGAGAGGAAGAGAACGCATGAGAAAGCATACATGAAAACAGAGAGAAGGGGTGTGTACATGAGAGTGCACATGAGAGAGAAAGAAAGTGTGTGCAGGAGAATGAGCCTGTACATGAGGGACACTGCATAAGAGAGCATACACATGAGACCAAGCCCATAAGAGTGGCTGAGCATGCACATGAGAGAGCAGGTGCATGAGGGAGAGTATGCACATAGAAGAGAGAGGACTTGCATAGGTGAGAGGAAATACATGAATGGGACAGCATATACCCAGCTGAACTGTTTAAAATCTTAAAAGATGATGCTGTCAAAGTGATGCATGCCATTTGCCAGCAAATATGGAAAACACAAGAATGGCCATCAGACTGGAAAAAATCAACTTATATCCCCATACCAAAAAAGGGAAATGCGAAAGACTGCTCAAACTTCCGTACAGTGGCCCTTATTTCTCCTCATGCCAGGAAGGGAATGCTCAAGATCCTGCAAAGAAGACTCCAGCAATACATGGAGCGAGAGTTGCCAGATGTTCAAGCTGAGTTTAGAAAAGGCAGAGGAACGAGAGACCAGATTGCCAATATCCGGATGCTGGAGAATGGAGAAAGGCAGGGAGTTTCAGAAAAACATCTACTTCTGCTTCATTGACTCTTCTAAAGCCTTTGACTGTGTGGATCATAATAAATTGTGGCAAGTTCTTAGTGGGATGGGCATCCCAAGCCCCCTTCCCTCTCTCCTGAGGAATCTGTACAAGGACCAAGTAGCAACAGTCAGAACTGACCACGGAACAGGAGACGGGTTCAAGATTGGGAAAGGCGTCCGGCAAGGCTGCATCCTCTCACCCAACCTTTTTAACTTGTATGCAGAACACATCATGCGAGGATGTGCGGGGCTGGATGAATGCAAAGCTGGGGTGAAAATTGCTGGAAGAAACATTCACAACCTCAGATATGCAGATGACACCACTCTGATGGCTGAAAGCGAGGAGGAGCTGAGGAGCCTTCTAATCAAGGTGAAAGAAGAAAGCGCAAAAGCCGGGTTGCAGCTAAACATCAAAAAAACCAAGATTATGGCAACAAGAATGATTGACAACTGGGAAATAGAGGGAGAAAATGTGGAGGCCGTGACAGGGTTTGTATTTCTAGGTGCAAAGATTACTGCAGACGCAGACTGTGGCCAGGAAATCAGAAGACGCTTCCTTCTTGGGAGGAGAGCAATGTCCAGTCTCGATAAAATAGTAAAGAGTAGAGACATCACGACTGGCAACCAAGATCCATTGCCTAGTCAAAGCCATGGTCTTCCCTGTAGTCACCTACGGATGTGAGAGCTGGACCTTCGGGAAGGCTGAGCGAAGGAAGAGAGATGCTTTTGAGCTGTGGTGTTGGAGGAAAGTGCTGAGAGTGCCTTGGACTGCGAGAAGATCCAACCAGTCCATCCTCCAGGAAAGAAAGCCCGACTAAAGCTCACTGGAGGGAAGGAGACTAGAGGGAAAGTGGAAGTCCTTTGAATGCCACATCATGAGGAGACAGCAAAGCCTAGAGAAGACAATTATGCTGGGGAAAGTGGAAGGCAAAAGGAAGAGGGGCCGACCAAGGGCAAGATGGATGGATGGCATCCTTGAAGTGACTGGACTGACCTTGAAGGAGCTGGGGGTGGTAACGGCTGACAGGGAGCTCTGGCGTGGCTGGTCCATGAGGTCACGAAGAGTCGGAGACGACTGAACGAATGAACAACAACATGCACACGGGAAAGCATGCACATGAGAGAGAAGGGGCATGAGAGGGTGCATGCACACACGAGAGCAAGTGCATGAGAGAGAGCACCATGAAAGAGAAACAGAGAGCATAAGAGACACAGATAGTGCACATGAGAAAGAACACATTACATGGGAGGAGAGCACATGACAGAGGAAGAGAGGGAGCATTCACAGGAGAGCAAGAGAACGCATGAGAAAGCATACATGAAAAACAGAGAGAAGGGGTGTGTACATGAGAGAGTGCATATGGGAGAGAAAGAAAGTGTGTGAGAGAGTGTGTGTTTGCAGGAGAGTGAGCATGTACACGAGAGACAGTGCATAAGAGAACATGTGCATGAGACCAAGCCCATAAGAGTGGCTGAGCATGCCCATGCGAGGGCTCTGCTGCTGTGGCACGAACCGGCCGCCCTCCGGAGCCAGAGCTGCCTCGGCGTCAAAGGCGCTTGTGCCCAGAGAGAAGAGATGAATAAAGCGGATGTGAAGTTTCTAGGCCGAGCCATTTGTCAGAGATTACCTTCAGCGCATGAACTGCCAGCACTGGCTGCTGCCTCCGAAGGCCAGGAGCCCCTGCCCTCCTGCCTCGGGCCCACTCCCACCCACACCCCCCAAGTGCCGCTGGAGCAGGACTGGGGCCTCCATCCACGACAGACCCTCCCCAGTGACCATGGGTCAGTCTGCGTCCCTCTCAGGCCGCAGTGGCAGGCACCCCCTCCCCAAATGAATTTTGGCATTTGAGAGTTGGCATTCATTGGAAACAATGAACAACAGTCACGCAGCAACGAAAAGACTAAACCTATTGTGTCGTATTGTTTATCACTTAAAAGCAGACAATGTAAAACCAGTCAAAACCATGTAAGACAAGGCCAGCCACATGTGCCCATGCGCATTGTGTCTCGTTAAGAGAAGGAAGCGGGGCATTAATAATAATAACAATAATAATAATAATTGTTATCGAACACGGCACCCCCCCCCCCCCCCCCCAATAAAAAGGAGCTATAGTTGAGGATCTATAGCTTGCTAAGGACACCAGGCTGAGATGGTATTCAAGAGTTAAGTCTTGGTCATCCTACAACAGGACGAGCAGCAGCATGGACTCCCTTTCTCTCTGGCTATATCTATATATGAGGTCGAACCCGGAACTCCCTGCCTTCAAGCTGATCTGACCTGCAGCAGGAAGTTCCTCAGTTCTCAATTGCTTGGACCAACCTACATGAACGTGGCCACAGCAGCAGCCGCAACTCAGAATCTTTCTTATTACTTCACTTTCTTTCCCCCTCCTAACATTGTAACTAATCCCCCCCAATAAAAAGTATCAATTAATTGTAACCTTTTCCCTCTCCATAGTGTTACTTTGTGTCCTTTCATTGGCTCTAACTTCTCTCTACATAAACCTCTCTTCTCCCGGGCTGCAGATAGCTGCCGGCCCATCCGGGATGTGATTTTTGCGTCCCAGGGAGGCCGAAACTGTGTTCCTTTAAACCGCGGATACGGAAACCCATCAGGTCTCCATATCCGTGAGTCAACAGATCTCTGGGAAATTGGTGTCATTCTTCTCCTGGGAGAATTCTAAGACTAATGGCTATCTCGGTTTACTCCGCTAACCCCACTACCATGGGAATAACCCTTTTTGTCCCCCAAACCAAGACTTGGAGCCCAGCTGGTTTTATGAAGACACTGCTTCGTTGCCACCATATTGTGGATGCCCAGAGAGCCCACTGATCTTGGGAAACTGTCACAGTCACCCCATAGGATCCCTAAGATGTCGGCGGTCCGCCTTGGTCCTTGGTAAGGAGGGATCTGTAGTTCTCTCCACGGATCTTGCTCTCCAGTGCTGGCAGTCGCCTCATAAGAACACTATGGACTCTGGGATGCCTTTTCCAACTTGCCTCCCATAGATTTTACAACTTTTATTAACTTTGATCATCTTTGCCAACTTTTAAAAACTTTTGAAAACTTTCTGGAATTCTTTCCTCGAACCCCATGGACTCCCCATCATGACTTGGGGGCTATATGATTTCACAATATTGGACTCTCTATGGACTTTGGTGGGTGGGATGAGTTTATATGAATTTCCTTTTCCCCTATTTTTCCCTTGTGCATGCTTTATGAATCCCATATATGTGCTTATGTGTAAAATATGGAAAGCCACCCTTTCATGACCCCAGCATGAAAAAAACCTTGGGAAATTCTTTCCTATTTCCTGAGGCGAATCCCTATTGACATAAGGGTTCCATCAAGGACTTATTGCATGATAATAACAATGGCGCGTCTTGGGTCTCGGAGCGTGTCCGCCCAGGAAAGCACCCCATGGTGAACTGGTCACTTGTCAACGATGGGACATCTTGTCTTCAGGGAAGATCAGGATGTCCCAACCGTCTCTCTCATTGTCATTTCCCCTTGGACTGAAACTCACACTGATAGCATCAATTAATCCCATATCTGAGACAGAAGGATATCAGAGCTTGGCAGCCATGCCAGCCATTTTTGCACATTTCAACTTTTCAGGTCAATGCCAGGCCGGCTTGAGGAATCTCCGGATTATCGCTGGCCATCAGGACACACATTCATTGTTTTTCCTTTGGACTGCCTCCTCCTCTGCCATTGGTCAAGAGCCCGAAGTGGCGCTGGCTCCCTGATTGGCTAAGGTGTGCCTAAGCTGACCGCGCCTCCCCTCCAGCTGATGGTGACAGCCAATCAGAAGGAAGCCGGCAAGGGGGTGGGGAGGGGGGATTTGAACTTTGACAGCTCTGTTTCTCTATAAAATGTACTGCAATGTATTGAATGCATGTCTCTCCTGATGAACTATCGTGGTTTGACATCCGTACTAGCTGGACGCAATAAATACAACTTGGTGGCTTTTCTTCAACTCTGGTGAGATTTATTTGGGAAAGAACCAGGGAAAATTCTTTTGGGTCTCTCCTTTCGCTCGCCAGAGTACCGGATCCTCGTTGGTGAGTCTGTGGACTCCCCTCTCCTGGGCGGGAGCCTCCAAATTCTAGCTCGATATCATATACATCTTATCCAGTTACTTACTCACTTAGGTGATCCCTCATTGTCCGAGTAAGATTGTCTTCCAAGATTGGTGTCCTGGCGGTGGGTCCGTAAGTGACTATGGAGCTCTACTCTTGATCTGCATCTTCTCCCACAGGTGAGGTTATTGGTTTCCAGGTTGAAGGTGGTCCCAGTCTGGGTTGTTTCTCAGCCAATCCCAGGCCAGGGAGGGAGGATTCCAAGTGTCACTATGAAACAGACCCTATTTAGCTGCTTACAGGAGCACATCTTTCTCAGAATTGTCCTTTGGGGCAGGAGACCACAACTGTCTCCATCTCTGATGAGGATGAATGATAAAACACCTCTGTCTTTGTGCTGGTACATCTGTACCAGGAGCTCCAACTTTATTTTCTTTCTATTGTTTGCATGCATTCCAAAGTTTCAGGGATTCTGCAAAAAGGTGGCTTCCTTTGGTTTGCAGTCATAGGGCAAGCCATCTGTCTATCATCGTTAAGTTTTGGCTCCGTCCCTTGTTCAGGGCAATGGGAAGGGAGCCATTTTTTTAGTCTTAGTGAGGAAAGCTAAGTTAGAGGATGTGGACAAGCTTCACCTGCAGAAAAGCTTCATTTCTCAAAACATTCCAGGGGGAAATTCCCAAAGCTCTGGCTGGGAGCTTGCAGCCTCTCAGCCTTACAGCATCTGAGGGAAACAGCCCTAAAGTCTTAAAGAAATTCCAGAGGGAAAACAGCTTTACAGACCCAAAGAACTCCAGCTGGAGAATCTACAAGCTTTGTCTGGTAGGTTTACTCGGTACCAAGACGCAGTTTGGAATCGGTAGTAGATCCCACACCAACAAAACTTAGATAACAGACAGCCTGGGAGAGGTTAAAAAAGGGTTTTCCTCTCAAAGTATAAGAACAATTAACAAAGACAGTTGCCTGTCCCTTGTGGACAAGATTAAGGAAGCCACCAGTTGATTGAAAGCCTTGAAGCATTTGTTTGACTCATTGAAGATTTGAGAAATATCTGTTTAATTTGTTCAATAATAAAGGACTTTGTTTAACCTTTCAAGCCATCTAAAGACCATTTCTTTGGGGAAATCCTTGAGGGCCTCTTTCGTGGCGCACTGGCTTCCCACTGGGCACAAGGTGCACGTCCTATTTCAAAAGACAATTATTACAGGCCCAGTGTGGGACAGAACAGTCTTTGTCTTTGGCTGCTTGGGTGGGTTAATTTTAATCTGGAATCGTTGGCTATTAATTGCTAGCATTGCTTGCCTGGCAGAATTCTCAAAGTACTGTGGTCTAGACTCTATATCACAACAACAAGAACCACAACAACAACAACAACAACCAGCACCACTTAGGCCTTGAAGACTTTAATGAAAGGCAAAGTGTGGGCTGTGTGCAGAATGACCTGGGTGTTGTGCCAGGTCCGGCCTTGTCCTCCAGGTCCTTCCTCTGGTGCAAAGCGCTGGGCAAGGCCTTGGCTGTCCTTCTCGTTCTCCAGTCGGGGTGATGAGTTGATCCCTCGCAAATACTTTTTGGGGTAAGGGCTTCCTGACTGCTGACTGGAGGAACAGCAAGCCCAGACCGCAAAAAGATCCGAGAGAGAAAGGCGGCGGCGGGAGAGGCAGAGTCAGAGCCCGGCTGTCCTTTTGGGGAGGAGAACCTGGAAAAGGAAGCAAGAGAAGAGGTGACCCAAAGGGAGGAGGACGGAGGAGGCAACCTCCTTTTCACCAAAGACCCCCAAGTAGGCTGAGGAGGAAGCTCTACTGGGGGAAGAGGGCCCTGGCTTCTCCGTCATGGCCAAGGGCTCCATTGAGTCATGGATTTCTAGATTCGAGGCACGCGGGGCCGCCCCACCATCCCTATTCTCCAGACATGAAGACACAACTGGAGCATTGCCAAGAGACACCCATCCTGCTCCTGTCCATGCCACACACCCCCAAACTTCATTGGTCAGAACAGAAAGGTGCATTTATATTGCATTTTCTCAATGAAAAGGTAACAGTGAAATACAAATGCAGTATTTTATAACAACAACAACAATGGAAAAACAGGAAGAACAAGGCTTTCCCTTTCCCGCTATATGTGCACGCAATGCCCTCCAACGTTTCAGAAATGGAAAGGCGACAATGCGTGTAAGAATATGTGTTTAAATGTAATGAAATATTTAATAGTTTAAACTATATGGTGTAAGAATGCAATGTAAGAATTAAATGCATAGAGCTGTGCTTGATTCCTAGAGCGTAACTTTGGAGTGTTCTGGTAACATGTTAACATTCGTCAGAAATCAGATAGCCATGTGATTCCAGCTTCCAGGATGTACAGCTAGTGAATGGACGTATTTTATTCTGCTCCTGTAAATAGTGTAAATTGCAATAAAACATAAGAGCTGCTCCAGGCTTTGGAGCTGACTGAGGGAGCAGGCTTCATTATTTGCTTTGGTGCCTTTGAGCGGACGCTCAGAGGTCAATAAATCAACATATGCAAGATGGGCAAAGGTGCAAATGGGGAAGGAGAGTCAACAAGAAGAAAGGGCTGCAGCCGGTTGCTTTTCCCTGAAGCAACAGGAAAAGGCAAGATTCTGCCCCTCTCCCTTCTCTCCGCCCAATGAGTTCATTGCAGGGCATTTCTACACTTTGGATTCCGTTTGCAGCAATGGGAGTAAGCTGAGGACCAAGTGGGGAGTGTGCTGGTATGGCTGTACCAGGAGCTCCAAGTTTTTCTTTCTGTTGTCTGTTTTGCAGTCATAGGACAGGCCTCCTGTCCATCGTAATTAAGCTTTGGTTCCGCCCCTTGTTCAGGGCTCTGGGAGGGAACGGAGCCAATTTTTGGGCAGTCTCACACAAGGTAGCTAAGCTATAGAGCGTAGACCAGCTCGTCCCGTAGAAAAGCTTCCTTTCTCAAATAACCATCCATGGAAAATGGAGCTTCCAGGGAAAAGAAAATTGCAGGAGAAAGGTTCCAAAAGCTCTGGCTGAGAGCTCACAGCCTCTCAGCCTCACAGCAATCAGAGGGAAAACAGCCCTGAAGGTTTCAAAGAACTCTCGAAGGGAGAACAGCATTACAGGTCCACGGAACTCCTGCTGAAATATCTTCAAGCCTCGGCTGGTAGGTCTACTCGATACCCAGACGCATTTGGAGTTGGTAGTAGATCCCACACCGATGAGGCATAGATAGAAAGCAGCCTGGGAGAGGCTAAAAAGGGTTTTTCCTATAGAGAAAGTTTAGTTAATCAAAGTCAGGTTCCAGTCCATTGAGGACTAGACTAAGAAAGCCTTGAAGTGTTGTTTGTACCATTGAAGATGTGTTGTTTGTTCCACAATAAAGACTTTGTTGCATCATTAAAGACTCTAAAGACCAGCACTTCAGAGAAATCCCTGAGAACCTCTCTTTGAGGCGCCCCTGGCTTCCCGCTGGGCTTAAAGTATACGTCGTATAGAAAAGTACAGCGCGTGACAGAACAGGGAGATTCTGCCACTTTCTCTCCTTTCCACCCAATGAGTTAATGGGTGGAAGAAATCAGTCTGCAGGCATCGGAGGAAACTGCGGACAAAGGGGGGAAGTGGAAGGCAAGAGGGAACCGGTGGGTGCGTTGGAAGTGGCTGAGGAAGTGGGACGGCAGAGGGTGGCCTGGAGCTGTCCCTTCCAACGGATGGCTGCAGGGACTGACTTGGCACTCCATGTGATGGGAAGGCAGCGACAGAAGGAAGTGCCGGGGGCTGGCATTCTTGGTGGCCTACTTCTGCTGGCAAGCATTGCTTTCCCTGACTCTGCCCAGGTTTCAGAAAGTAAACGTAAGGCCTTTCCATGGGGTGCAGCTTGGCTGATTTCAACCTTCTTTTGATGGATGCTCTTGGAAAGGGTTGAAGGCAATGGCTTGTCTAATTGCATTTTAACAGTAACGTTTTGCATGCTTGTGGTTATCTCTGGATGTGATTTTTCCTGCAGTTTTTTGGGGGAAAAGGCGGAACAGAATTGAATCAGCAGCGGCAGCAGGAGCCCCTTTGGCCAAGCCTTCCTGGCATCAAGTCCAGCGTGGCATTCGAGCAGCATCACCCCACACAGGCGCGTGGAACCATGAAGCGCCAAGGCTTTTCCGCCTGCCTGGTTCTGCAAAGGCCCGAAGCCTCAAGACTCCTTTTCCAAGAGGAACCAGCGCTCTCTTCCTTGTGTTTCCTGGAGCGGTGCCTCTTCTTCTTCTTCTGCGCCAAGCCGAGGCCGGGTGACGCCAGCGCCTTGGGCCAGCCTGCCTTCTCCTCCTGCCTTCGGAGAGCCCTCGCCTGCTCCCTGGCACCGGGTTTCGGCATCCTTGGGCATCCTGCCAGCCTTGCCCACCCCGAGTGCCAGCCTCTGAGCAACCGGCCAGGAAGGCTCTTCTCTCCAGGCTGGAGATGAAGGGCCCCAAAGCGCTCCCTTCCACTCGCGGCGCAGAAAGGCTGCCCAGGTTGAAACTCAACAGCAGGTCCCTCTGCAAAGGCAGCCACCGACACCACTAAGCCTCCTCCTAAAGACGCCAAGCCTGCCTCCAAGGGACGCTCCAGGCCAAGCCTCGGATGGGAGGCCTCCAACTGGAAGGAAGGAAGGAAGGAAGGCGAGGAGAGAGAAATAAAGGAAAAATAGAATCACAGAATCATAGTCAGAAGGGACCCCCAAGGGTCATCCAGTCCAGCCCCCTTCTTTCTGCCAGGCAAGGAAGGCATGATCCAAGCACTCCTGACAGATAACCATTCAGCAGAAGGAGACCCCACTGGTCTCTGAGGGAGTCTGCATCACCTTCTTCACCTTTTCCCACTTGCACCCCTTTCTGCTTGAGGAATTTTTACACAATCCCAGATATATAGGCATATAAAACAGGCATAAGAGTGAAACATTGACTGGTAGTAAGTCAACAAAGCTTGCTAAGCAGGCCCATTTTCCATTTTGTGGATGGAGTAAGAGCTGAAGCATTGTCTGTTGTTGTTGTTGTTGTTGTTGTTGTTGTTGTTTCTCCTGACATTTCGCCTGCATCTATGGCAAGCATCCTCACTCCCTCTGAGGATGCTTGCCATAGATGCAGGCGAAACGTCAGGAGAAATGCCTCTAGAACATGGCCCTATAGCCTGAAAAAACCTACAAGAACCTAGCTGTTGTTGTTGTTGTTGTTGTTGTTGTTATTATTATTACTTGCCTGCCCCTCCTCACTGATAGAGGAAGGTTACAACATTGTAAAACACACACTCATCTAAAAACGTTGCTTAAAATACACATATTAAAATGCATTTTCACAAAATACATATTAAAATACACAAAAAGAAAGATCAAAATGCAAGTTTAAAATTAATCAATAAAACATTGCATGCTCTTGCTACTGGATTTGTGTAAATGGGTGGCATCCAGAAACAGAGCTCTGTATTCCACCAAAGTTAGAAAGGACTGCCAAAGGCCATCCAGCCTTTCGCCAGGCAGGAAGACACAATCCAAGCCTTCCCAAGAGATGGCCACCCAGCTTTTGCTTAAAAACCTCCAGAGAAGGTGATTACCAGGAAGTTCTTCCCAATGTTTAGGTGAAATCTACTTTCCGGCCATTTAAATCCTTGGCTCCATTGGATCCCAGTCTCCAGGGCAGCAGAAAGGAAGCCTTGCCCCCTTCCTCCTCCTCCGTGACAGCTCCTTTCATGTATTCATAGAATCCTAGAATCAAAGAGTTGGAAGAGACCTCCTGGGCCATCCAGTCCAACCCCATCTCCAGCTCATCCTCTGTTTGGGTATCAGCCAGCACGCCAACGACTTAAATCTAGAAATAGTTTTCTAAGATCTACAGAGACACTCGCTGGAACACCTCAGCAAGCGAGAGTCCAAAAGTGGCAGGCTCAAACCCAGAACCTCAACCAATGGCTGATACCAAATGAGAGACTCCCCCCTGGGCACACAGAAGACTGGGCGACTTGGAAGGCGCTGAACAGACTGTGCTCTGGCACCACGAGATGCAGAGCCAACCTTCAGAAATGGGGCTACAAAGTGGAATCCTCGACATGCGAATGTGGAGAGGAGCAAACCACTGACCACCTGCTGCAATGCAACCTGAGCCCTGCCACATGCACATTGGAGGACCTTCTTGCAGCAACACCAGAAGCACTCCAAGTGGCCAGATACTGGTCAAAGGACATTTAATCAACTACCAAGCTTGCAAATGTTGTATTTTGTCTGTTTGTTTGCTTTGTTCTGTTAGAAATGTAATATAAATGACTGGTTGCCCTGACACGACAAACAAATAAAATAAATAAATTATTGTTGTTGTTGTTGTTGTTGTTGTTGATTCCAGACTTCCATCTTCTTCTTGAGTTGCTTTGCCCAGCACTGGACGCAGGGTCATTTCAGGTGAGGCCTGGCCAAAGCAGGAGAGAGAGAGAGAAAGAGAAGGAGGAGGAGGAGGAGGAGGAGGACTCAAAGCCACAGGCAACTCTCTTGGGCCATCCATCAAACGGAGACATCAGCCCTTTGGGACTGAGAGAGACGTTTCTGCCAGAGCGTCCAGGGACACCGGAGGATCCAAAGAAGGACCCGAGGCTTTCCTGGCCTCTGGCCTTTCTTCAGATGGCTGTCCCTGGACATTTCGTGCTTTAGGTCCCAAGGGCGCCCGGAGAGGCCTCTCTGCCTTTCTCTAACGCTGGAACCGACGACTACGCCGGTCCCCTTGAGGCCCGAGAGAGGGCTTGATGCCCACCTTGGAAGCACTTCTCCTGCCCCGAGGGACAGACATCCAAGTGGTCGCGCACACTTTGGCAGTTACCTTCTCAGAAGTTGCTTGCTCCTTTCATACTTTGTATGCAGACAAAAGAGCGGTGGATTCTCTCTTAAGGAAGACGTTTGCTTCCTGCCTCTCCTTGCCTCTCCTTGGAATGCAACAGAGACTCAAAGTGTCTTACAATGAAGCCAATGCAATGCAATAAAAACCTAAAAATATACAAACATTGAAATAGAATGGACTATTAATGGCATGACAAACACAGGGCTGGAATGACTCCCTGGGATGGGAGGAGCAGCCCCAAGCATACTTCCCCACTGCAAGGAGCAAGGCCCCATTGAGGCCGAGGCCCCACAGACAGCACAACCACGCCATTCAGCAGATGCACAACCTGGGCGTGTTCATCTTGGCGGAGACAGCGGGGTGACACATAGACTGCACCAGATGCCCAAAAAGTGCCACGTTTTGGAGGTGCGGCCCGTCACAAAGACAACAAAGTCTGCATCCTGCAGTTGATGAATGTGAACAATATGTTCATATTATGGAGAGATCCGTGGCCAAGGGAACAGCATTTTGGTACATTGGAAATCTGTTGACAGCTACTCCCTCATTGTCAACCCTTCATGTCATGAATTCTGACTGCTCCTTATGGCTATTTTGAAAACTTGGCAACAACGCAGGTTCATCCATACAACAGTGACTAATGCGAGTGTTGACTGCTTCCCTCCCGACAATTCATTCAATGGAGGGAGATGCCCAGTGGGCAACGCGTGGCCCAAGGAGGCCAAAATGGACGAGGGGCGAGGAAGCCAGGGTTTGATTGGCTGGGAATGCTGGATGGCCAATTAGGAAGAAAATATGAAAGATTAAGACAAAAGAGGATAAGTGCAGGGAGGATAATCCCTGCACAGAGATGAAAGGAGCCAGTCCTCCCAAGGCAAGGAGGACAGCTGGCCAAGATCGGCACATCATCCAAGATGGACAGCGGCTGGTGCTGATCAAGGACGGATCCTTCACCAAAGGCTGGGACTCGTTTTTCATGGCTACGATGGGGCAACGGATGGATTTACGAATTAGAGGAATGCAGTTAAAAGCAGAAGTGTGGATAACATCGAGTGTTATCTAAAAGCAACAGGATAATGAGGGGTGACAAGCAACAGACAGCGAGCATGAGGTTAGCAATATAGTTTCTGCGGGTGTGTGTTTATTATGTCTAAAATAGTGTAGGCATGTTGTAAGTTGGTGCTTCTCTTTTAGATTTAGCTTTGTAAGGTGTAGTTGTTGTAATGGAATCTTCGAGTAGTGTTACTACTGGGAGTATTAGGAGGGGAAGAAAGACTACTTGTGAGCAAGACTCCGATGAGGAGCAACAGAGAAAGCGGATCCGGGAAATACTTATGGAATCCAGTGATGATGAATCGTTTGTGGGCTTTTTTTGTTTGTATTTATTTACTTCTGAATAACCTAGCAGTTCGAAAATCTTCAAATGTGAGTAGATCAATAGGTACTGCTCAGACAGGAAGGTAAGGGCGCTCCATGCAGTCATGCCTGTAGCCACATGACCTTGGAGGTGTCTATGGACAACGCCGGATCTTCGGCTCAGAAATGGAGATGAGCAGCAGAGTCCCAGAGTCAGACATGACTGGACTTAATGTCAGGGGACAACCTTTACCAACCTTTACACACACACACGCACACACATATATATGACAAGCAATGGACAAGAGATGGTCAAGTGATGGACAAGGAATGGACAATGATAATGAACAATGGACAGTGATAGACTAGAGATGGACAATTGATGGAAAAGCAATGGGATGGAGAAATGATGGACGGAGGATGGAGATGGACAGACAATGGACAAATGATGAACAAGGGATGGTTGACCGATGGACAAGTGATGGACAAACAATGGACAAATGATGGGTGAACGGTAGATAAGCAGAGGACAAGTAATGGAAGGTGATAGGCTAGGGATGGACAAGTGATGGAGAAGTAATGGACATGGGATGGATAAATGATGGACAAACGATGGACTCAGAATGGAGAACCATTAGGCAGGGATGGACAGACAATGGACAAATAATGAACAAGGGATGGATGCCTGATGGGCAAGTGCTTTGAATGTGATTGTCCTGCTTCTTGGCAGGGGGTTGGACTGGATGCCCCACAAGGTCTCATCTAACTCAGTGATTTCGATTCTATGACTCTAAGTGATGGACAAACAATGGACAAATGATGGATGAAGAGTGGACAAATAATGGACAGTGATAGATCAGGGATGGACGAGTGATGGAGAAGCAATGGACATGGGATGGATAAATGATGGACAAATGATGGACGGGGGATCGAGAATCAGTAGGCATGGGATGGAACAGACAGTGGACAAACAATGAACATGGGATGGATGACCAATGGACAAGTGATGGACAAACAATGGACAAATGATGGATGAACAATGGACAAACAATGGACAGTGATAGATAAGGGATGGACAAGTGATGGAGAAGCAATGGACATGGGATGGATAAATGATGGACAAATTATGGATGGGGGATGGAGAATCAGTAGGCATGGGATGGACAGACAATGGACAAATGATGAACAAGGGATGGATGACTGATGGACAAGTGGACAAGTGATGGACAAACAATGGACAGTGATAGATCAGGGATGGATGAGTGATGGAGAAGCAATGGACATGGGATGGATATATGATGGACAAATGATGGATGGGGGATGGACAACCGATAGGCACGGTATGGACAGACAATGGACTAATGATGAACAAGGGATGAATAACTGATGGGCGAGAGGACAAGTGATGGACAAACAATGGACAGTGATAGATCAGGGATGGACAAGTGATGGAGAAGCAATGGACATGGGATGGATAAACGATGGACAAATTATGGATGGGGGATGGAGAATCAGTAGGCATGGGATGGACAGACAATGGACAAATGATGAACAAGGGATGAATAACTGATGGACAAGTGGACAAGTGATGGACAAACAATGGACAGTGACAGATCAGGGATGGATGAGTGATGGAGAAGAAATGGACATAGGATGGATAAATGATGGACAAATGATGGACATGGGATGAAGAATCAGTAGGCATGAGATGGACAAACAATGGACAAATGATGAACAAGGGATGGATGACTGCTGGACAAGAGGACAAGTGATGGACAAACAATGGACAGTGATAGATCAGGGATGGACAAGTGATGGAGAAGCAATGGACATGGGATGGATATATGATGGACAAATGATGGATGGGGGATGGACAACCGATAGGCACGGTATGGACAGACAATGGACTAATGATGAACAAGGGATGAATAACTGATGGGCGAGAGGACAAGTGATGGACAAACAATGGACAGTGATAGATCAGGGATGGACAAGTGATGGAGAAGCAATGGACATGGGATGGATAAACGATGGACAAACGATGGATGGGGAATGGAGAACCAGTAGGCAGGGATGGACAGACAGTGGAGAAATGATGAACAAGGAATGGATGACTGATGGTCAAGCGATGGACAAGCAATGAGGCTGCTCCCAAGAAAGAGATCCCGGTCTCTGTGCACCCCCCTCCCATAATGATGTGAGCTGGTCCTGGGATGGATTCCGCCTCCCCCGAAGCCCTCCTCCACCCCAAGAGGGAGGGAGGAAGTGTCCAGTGCCCAGGCCCAGAGGGCAACTGGCCGAGACCCAGAGAGCGTCTTCTCCTGACTAACTGGGGCCGCTTTCTCCTGGCTCCGGATGAGAGGATCTGCACATTGGCCCCCAGGCATTTACACTGAGGAGCCAGGCTCTGGAAACCGTAAGGCGGCATTTTGCAGAAACTCCCGAGGATTCAAATGTAAAGCTCTTTTAATTTGTGTTTGGGTTTGAGAGCCTTAAACGGGGAAGGAGGCCTTTTCAAAGCTTTCCCTGCAGCCTGAAGGCGAGAAAATTGCTCCTTCTTTGAGCTTCTTCTTCTTCTTCTCCTTCCCTCCAAAGAACGTGGTCTGATGCCAGGAGCAGCCGGGGAGCTCTCTCTGCAGCGTCAGCCTTGGCAAATGTACCAACGGCGCAAGAGGCGTGATGAAGGCATTAGAGCCGGCAGCTCTGCAGGCAGAGATAGGCAGGGATGTAAAGCGCCCGCCGCTTTCTTCTGCGTCGAGCAAAGAACAAGAAGAAGAAGAAACGCCGGAAAAGCAGAATCAGGAGGAGCACTTGGCCAAAGAGGAATCTGCTTCTTCAGGCGCCACTCAAGAGGAGAGCAAGCCTGCCTTTGCCTCTCAAAAAGAGAAATATGATGAAGACATCCGAGAGAGAGAGAGAGAGATGCAGCCTCCTCCAAATACTGATAGGGGTCTGGGCTGAGAATCTTAAATTGGAGGGTTCTCTGGAGATCATCTACTCCGGCCCTCTGCTTCCCGTGCAGGGAATGCCCTCCACTCAGAGGCGGGCCTAGGTAATTTTCAACGGTAAGCAAACAGTATTTTGCCCCCCCCACCAATCCATGATATATATTTTCTGTTCGTCGTGGGAGTTCTGTGTGCCATATTTGGTTCAATTCCATCATTGGTGGAGTTCAGAATGCTCTTTGATTGTAGGTGAACTATACATCCCAGTAACTACACTTGCCGCAATTGCTCCCTTGCCTGGCCCGCTTTGGGTCCGGAGGCGTGCCTGAAGACCCCAGCCTGTGCACCAAAATTTCTCCTCAGCCATTGGGACCGAGAGAGAGAGAGAGAGAGAGAAAGGTGGAGATGCCCACCTTTCCTGAAGGTAGGCGCAAAAACAAAGGAGGGAGCGGAGGTGGGAGATACCTCCAGCCGGAGGGGCTCTCTCTCTCTCTCTCTCTCTCGGTCCCAATGGCTGAAGAGAAAGTCAGGAGAAGAGGCGACTTTTGGTGCGCACGCTGGGGTCTTCAGACACGCCTCCGGACCCGAAGCGGGCCAGGTGCGGCGGCTCCGCCCCTTGGCCCACCCGCAGATTGGGGAGAGGAGAGGAGGCGGGTGGAGCACCGGGGGATCGGGAAAGGGAGCCGGTCATGGGGAAGGGATCGAACGCGGAGAACGATTGAGCGCCGGCTCTGCTCGCGCACCCGGCGGCCAGGTGGAGCAGGAACGAGAGGGGCTAGGCGAGGCTCAAGGGCCCGGCCCCTTTGGGAAGAGGATCGCCCGGCAGCGAGGCAAGAAAGCCGAGGCTCCCCCCGGACTGCTAGGGCTGTTGTGAGCTGAGAACGCACTCCTCAAGTGGCGGTCGAGGGGCATGTACAGAGGCGCCTCTGCACCCCTGGCAAAAAACACTGTTCTGTGACCGCTTACTTCGCATAATGGACGAGCCGCCCCTGCCTCCACTAAAGCATCCCTGAGGAATGGACACGATCTCAAGAGAACCAGCTGCCTTTGGAGATGTCCCATTCCCTTCTTGAACATTTATTGTGGTCAAGACGTTCCTCCTCCACATCTACTCAAATCTCCTTCCTTGTCATTTGAGTCCTTTGTTTCTGGGCCAAACCTCCAGAGCAGCAGAAAACAAGCTCACTGTCACCACTAATCCTCTGCTGGAAGACGCAGAGAAGAAGGCAGATGGGCTGGAACCTGCATCTCCTGCTAATGGGGGTCTCTCTGAGTCCAAGAAGCCGAAGGTCCTCAGGGGGAGGCTGCAGATGCTGAAGGCTCCTTGCCATCATTCAGCGAGCAATGAGGATGCAAGGGGAGATCGTGCCATTCCCAGTGGCACCTGGGGTCTGGAGATCCTTGTCTTCACTCCCTGGAGATTCCTTGTTATCAACCCTCTTCTTGATGAAGAGCAAGTGCTTTTCATTGTTTCCATGACCGTAGGCTGGTTCTACATCTAGCTTTGTTTATCTGAACCGTTAGCTTGCTGAACAACTCCTGGACCAGGGTGTTGTGTGGTTTCCGGACTGTATGGTCCTGTTCTAGCAGCAAAGGATCCTCTGAAGATGCCAGCCACAGAAGGAGGTGAAACATCAGGAGAAAATGCTGCTAGAACACAGCCATATATTCCGTAAACCACATAACACCCCATGAAACCTTCAACAATAACTCCTGGACCGTCGGATAACTGATAATTACTTTTCATCCTGCTCTCTTCCTTCTGTGACTGACCTGGCCTGGGTTCACTTCTCAATCTCTCTTAGGCACCAACCACTTGAGTCCTGGGTCACTTGCTCACCGGAAGATAGTACAAATGGAAAGCAATGTCCCCAACACTGTCGGCATGGAGGCCTTGGCTAAACATGGACATCACAGCTGTCGCCAATCTGCTGCAGCCACAGCTGAACCACCATCAGCCGCAGACTCCACCACAGTATCCTTGGACCAAATGCCCTCCATCTCCATTGGAGACATGTTCTAGAGGCATTCTCTCCTGACATTTTGCCTGCATCTATGGCAAGCATCCTCAGAGGTAGTGAGGTCTACCTCTGAGGATGCTTGCCATAGATGCAGGTGAAAGGTCAGGGGAGAATGCCTCTAGAACATGGCCATATAGCCCAAAAAAACCTACAACAACCCAGTGATTCTGGCCATGAAAGCCTTCGACAATACATTAGATGGATCCCTAGGCCAATTCTATGTCTTTTGGGCATGTTGTCAGCTTTACATGCAGCTCAGTCTTGAAGTCTTCTCCACTGACCAGTATAAGTAGCAGTCCCTATCAGCCTACTTGGTGGTCCACCTGTACAGTGGGACACTTGCCCAACCTGGGTGACTTATTTCCTTCAGAGTGAAGTGTGGGAGGACACTCTACTGGATGGAACTGTCACCTCAGCCAAGGAAAGAGGCGGATGCCACATGTACCTTCTGGCTATTGGTTGAGGACTTCTCTTGGAAGAAAGCAGCACCGCAGGACCAGTATAAAAGACCAGTTGGCTGGTGACGTGGACACAGAAACTAATTGAGCAACACTTGTGGGTCAATTGGTGTGCAGAAACCCACTACCAGAGTCACTGACTGATGCACATCTAGGATGGAGGCTCCTTCTAGGTCCCTGCCACCTCATCAGTGGGACCTGCAACCCTTTAGCCCCTTTAGACTTGGCTCTAAAGCCCTTAATTAAGTTACCTCTCATCACCAATTCTAAAGTTTTTACTCTTGGGACTCATGCTTCATGTCCAGATCGCCCTGGACAACGTTGAGGAGACCCAAGCGCCTTCAAACCGGTCCTTTGGCATCAAAAGGAAGACTCTGTGCCTTCAACATAGGCCATTGGACTGGGGGTTGTGTTTGTTCCGACCTTCACAGGCATTGAGAAAAGAGGGAACAGGAAAGGCTTCTCAGCTGCGAAATCTCCTTGGACCCAAGACAACCAGAGACTGTAATGTATATTTCCTTTACCCCCTTTGAAACTTCCAGCTTATTGCCTTAAAGAGATAACTCTTTGTGAACAATAAAACCTATTTTGAGTTATATCCCGTTTAGACTACTGCAACGCTCTCTACGTGGGGTTGCCTTTGAAGATGGCTCGGAAGCTCCAACTAGTCCAACGCTCGGCAGCCATGATACTAACAGGAGCGGAGCGCAGGGAGCATACAACTCCTCTGCTGCACCAGCTCCACTGGCTGCCGATTTGCTACGGGCTCAATTCAAAGTGCTGGCGTTGGCCTTTAAAGCCCCAAACAGTTCTGGCCCAACCTACCTATCCGAACGTATCTCGGCCTATCAGCCCACCAGGACCCTAAGATCTTCTGGGGAGGCCCTGCTCTCTATCCCGCCTGCTTCACAGGTGCGGCTGGCGGGGACGAGAGACAGGGCCTTTTCTGTGGTGGCCCCTCGGCTGTGGAACGCCCTTCCCATGGAGGTAAGATCAGCCCCCTCGCTGATGGTGTTCCGAAGGAGATTAAAAACTTGGATGTTTGAACAGGCATTTGGTTAATCAGTGCAATGAATGTGACGATTACAGGAATGGAAATATGGACGACGAATTTGGATCACGACTCTAGTTATGAGATGCATTGTGTTGTTATTGTTGTGTCAATATTGTATATTGTGCTCTAATGGTTTTAAATTGTATATCGTTGATTGATCTTATCCTTGTTGTAAACCGCGTTGAGTCGCCTGTTAAGCTGAGAAACTGCGGTATACAAGTAAAGTAAAGTAAATAAATAAATAAATAAATTATCTACAGTGTTTTGGTCCTTGGGAGTTCCAGTTTCCTGAAGGAGGGCAAGAAGCAATCCCCTGGGGGAAAGATGTCACGTCCATGCCTCTTTCACGAAGAGTTATAGCCCCCCAGGCGTGACGGCATAACCAGAGGAAAGGAGAGCAGAGCCTTGAGTGCCGGCCTGTGTTCAGAGGCTGGGATGCTGTTCCCACATTCAAATGGCGTTCCATTTTGAGCCATTAATTGGGTCTTTATTGAGTATTTGAAGTGAACTTAATATGCAGCAGGGCTAACACATTTCGTAAGTGCCTATTTGAAATTTTTTAAAACCTGGCTCTGATTGGAGAGTCTCGTCAATGAAGGCCAGCGTTTTACAGACATTTGCGAGACGGTTTTAACACTCATTTACATACGCCGTGATTGCTCCGAGCGCCGGCTGTTTGATGTTTCCTTACTTTGTTGTTATTTCCCCCTTTCTTTCTTTCTTTCTTTCTTTCTTTCTTTCTTTCTTTCTTTCTTTCTTTCTTTCTTTTGCTCTCAACAACAACAGTTTCCTATTGATCCTCCTCTTAATGAAGCTGCAATTAGGGATGCTAGTAATGAAGTAATCAAAGTCCACTTCTTACTCCATTAAGCAAAACGGAATTGCATGGAGCTGAATTCTTGCCGCAGGGGGAGCCTGGGAGGGTCTTGTCAACGCCAGGAAAGAGACCCCAACCGGAGACCCCACAGTGACCCATGGGACCCTGAGCAGGGTCACTCGTTGGCATCACAGTTCATACAATTGTAGATTTGGAAGAGACTCCCAAAGGCCATCTAGTCAACCCCCTTCTTCCATTCTTGGTGGTGGTGTTGTTGTTGTTCATTCGTTCAGTCGTTTCCGACTCTTCGTGACTTCATGGACCAGTCCACACTAGAGCTCCCTGTCGGTCGTCACCACCCCCAGCTCCTTCAAGGTCAGGAGGACACAATTAAAGCCCCCCTGAGAGACAGCCATCCAGCCTCAGCTTAAGACCTTCCAGAGAAAGAAGGAGACCCTACTGGACTCTTGGGCAGCACTTTCAAACAGGTCTTCTTACCATAAGGACATTCTTCTAATGTTTTGGTGGAACTTCTTTCCTTGCTCTTTGAACCCATGGTTCCACTCATCTACAGACCAGCGGAAAACAGGCCTTGCCCCTTCCTCCTCCATAGGACATCCCTTTCAATATTTGAACATGGCTCCAATGCCCCCCTCTCCGCCTTTCTGTTCTCCAAGGTAAATATAGAATCCTAGAATCCTAGAGCTGGAAGAGATCTCCTGGGTCATCATCCAGTCCAACCCCATTCTGCCAAGAAGCAGGGATATTGCATTCAAATCACCCCTGACAGATGGCCATCCAGCCTCTGTTTACAAGCTTCCAAAGAAGGAGCCTCCACCACACTCCCTCCAGGGCAGAGAGTTCCACTGCTGAACGGCTCTCACAGTCAGGAAGTTCTTCTTCATGTTCAGATGGAATCTCCTCTCTTGTAGTTTGAAGCCATGGCTCCATTGCGTCCTAGTCTCCAGGGAAGCAGAAAGGAAGCTTGCTCCTTCCTCCCTGTGACTTCCCCTCACATATTTATCCATGGCCCTCATCATATCTCCTCTCAGCCTTCTCTTCTTCAGGCTAAACATGCCCAGATCCTTAAGCCGCTCCTCATAGGGCTTGTTCTCCAGACCCTTGATCATTTGAGACGCCCTCTTCCTCTGGACACATTCCAGCTTAGAGTCAACATTTCCCTTCAATTGTGGTGCCCAGAATGGGACACAGTGGGATTCCAGGTAACATGGTCTGGCCAATGCAGAATAGAACATGGGGAGCAGGACTTCCCTAGATCTAGACACTCTGCTCCTCTTGATGCAGGCCAAAATCCCATTGGCTTTTTTTGCCGCCACATCACATTCCTGGCTCATGTTTAACTTGTTGTCCACGAGGACTCCAAGGTCTTTTCCACACATCCTGCTCTCGAGCTAGGCCTCATCGTCCCCCATTCTGTATCTTTGCATTTCATTTTTCCTGCCAAAGTGGAGTACCTTGCATTTGTCCCTGTTGAACTTCATTTTGTTAGTTTTGGCCCATCATCTCTCTATCCTGAATTCAGGTGACCAGAACTGGACACAGGCGAGGTCTGGCCAAAGCGGCATAGAATGGACCATGACTTGCCTCAATCCAGACGCTGATTCAAGGAGGACATCAACAAGCTGGAACGTGTCAACAAACGGGGTGACCAAAATGACCAAAGGTTTGGAAAACAAAGCTTGGGAGGAAGGACTCAGAGAGTTCAGCCTGTTTGGCTTGGAGATGAGCTGATGTTCAAATACCTGAAAGAATATCAGGTACAACATGGAGCAAGCTTGTTTTCTAGGCTAGAACACCAGAACAAGGGATCATAGAATCAAAGAGTTGGAAGAGACCTCCTGGGCCATCATCCAGTCCAACCCCATTCTGCCAAGAAGCAGGAATATTGCATTCAAATCACCCCTGACAGATGGCCATCCAGCCTCTGTTTCAAAATCTCCAAAGAAGGAGCCTCCACCACACTCCCTCCGGGGCAGAGAGTTCCACTGCTGAACGGCTCTCACAGTCAGGAAGTTCTTCCTCATGTTCAGATGGATCCAAGGGCGGTTGCTGGCAAATGACTGAGGTTTATCCCAAGAAGATCCACTCAAGAGGGTAAGCATTGGGTGCACTGGGTCTATCCTGGTCAGAAGGACCATAAGGCACCATAGCACAGACTCCCTGAACCACCAGGTTTGCAAAAGACTGGGAGGAATGACTTGTGTTTAGCCTGAAGAAGAGAAGGCTGGAAGAGATAAGAGAGACATCACCTATGAGTGGAGTGCCATGGCTCACAATGAGACTGGCACACCTGGAGAGGTGGCCCAAAGGTGGAAGGGGCTCTTGGAGCACCACCTGCTTAGCTTTGGGCTCAAAGATCCTGAGATTGCCAGCCATGATGGACCCACGAGCATAGATTCATCAAATCATAGGCTAATGGGCACGGCCAAATGCCTCCTTCCCTGCCTCCCTCCCTCTTTGCCATTCCGCAGCACACTCCACTGCTTTTAAACGTTCCTTCTTTCCTTTTAGCAAATGACAAGATAGATCAACTGACACGAGTCACTTTGTGCAGCCAATTTGAAAGCAGGCGTCCAGCTGAGAAGGATCCCAAACGAGCCTGCCTTCTGAAGGCCAGAGGAACAGCAGGGGCTTGGCTCCATGCAGAGGCATACAAAGCCCTCTGCTCCTCTCTCTCTTCTCATGTCCTCAAGCCTTGGTCAGTCCTGAGGGGCAGCAGGAGTCCAGTGCGGCCCGAGGAGGACCAGGAGCCACCGGCACACGGCCCTTCCACCGGCCAAGGCATTCGGGGATGGCACACTCATAGAATCCTCGAATCCTAGAGTTGGAAGGGACCTCCTGGGCCATCATCCAGTCCAACCCCATTCTGCCAAGAAGCAGGAATATTGCATTCATTGGAAGAAACCTCATGGGCCATCCAGTCCGATCCCATTCTGCCAAGAAGCAGGACAATCTATCCGAACGTATCTCAGCCTATCAGCCCACCAGGACCCTAAGATCTTCTGGAGAGTCCCTGCTCTCTATCCCACCGGCTTCCCAAGCGCGGCTGGTGGGAACGAGAGACAGGGCCTTTTCTGTGGTGGCCCCTCGGCTTTGGAACACCCTCCCTATAGAGATACGATCTGCCTCTGCGCTGATGGCTTTTCGGAAGACACTAAAAACTTGGCTGTTTAAACAAGCATTCGGTTAGTCTGTTATTACCGAACTTTGCTGACTAAGGACTGGTTAATTATGGATGACGAACTCTGGATTGGTGATTTTATTGACGAGATGCATGGTATTATTATTGGTGGTCCAATAATCTGTATTGTCTATGTGTTGTTGTTTTAAATTGTATATTGTTTTTAATTGCTGTAAACCGCAATGAGTCGCCGACTTAGGCTGAGATATTAGCGGTATACAAGCGTATAAATAAATAAATAAATAAATAAAATAAATAAAGAACCCCCCAAAGCAATCCCAACAGATGGCCATCCAGCCTCTGCTTCAAAGCTTCCAAAGAAGGAGCCTCCACCACGCTCCAGGGCAGAGAGTTCCACTGCTGAACAGCTTTTCTCACAGTCAGGAAGTTCTTCCTCATGTTCAGGTGGAATCTTCTTTCCTGTACTTTGAAGCCATTCTTCCATTGGGTCCTGGTCTCCAGGGCGGCAGAAAGGAAGCTTGCCCCCTCCTCCTAATGACATATTCCCCTCACATATTTATCCATGGCCCTCATCATGTCTCCTCTCAGCCGTCTCTTCTGCAGGCTAAACATGCCCAGCCAGGCATGTAGCGGGGGGGGGGGGGGGGGGGGGGCTTGAGGGGCTCCAGCCCCACCCACCCCCAAATTCTCAGGATGGTCTGTGAGAAGGCCTTACTGGTCCATTACTTAAACTGTTATGTTTATTCATATCATGATCTGATCTCCATGCTCAATATATTCCATATGCATGGGGCAGTAGCACTCCATAAGCTTCAGGCAAGAGTCTTTCTGTGGATTAGAATAATAATAATAATAATAATAATAATAATAATAATAATAATAATAATCTTTATTTGTACCCCACTAGCATCTCCTGAAGGACTCAATGTGGCTTACAAAGGCCAAGGCCTCAACACAACAATAGCAAACAATAACAATAACAACACGATACAAAGCAAATTAAAAACATAAGCAATAACAGAAAATGACACTATTATGCAATAAAACCAGGGCCGGGCCATTGAAGGGTACAGGTTAAAAAAGTGCTGGGTGTGACAGATGGTATGTTGGGATTCTGGGCAAGTGCAGAGTGCAGAGAATCTTAAACTCGAATAAGGTGCTTCTGGGGACATAGTGCTGGGGGTTGTCCTATTCTGGAAAGGCACATAGCCAGGTCTTCAAGTTCTTCCTAAAGACTGCCAACGTGGGTGCTAGTCTAATGTCTTTGGGGAGGGTGTTCCAAAGTCGGGGGGCAACCACAGAGAAGGCCCTGTCCCTCGTCCCCACCAAACGCGCCTGCGACGCAGGTGGGATCGCGAGCAGGGCCTCTCCGGATGAACGAAGGGAGCGCGTGGGTTCATAAACGGAGATGCGATCAAGCAGGTAGGCAGGTCCCAAACTGTTTAGGGCTTTGTAGGTGAGCACCTGCACCTTGAATTGGGCTCAGCACCTTGAATTGGGTTTGCCAATGGAGCTCCTTAAACAGGAGGGTTGACCTCTCTCTGTAAGGAGCACCAGTTAACATCCTGGCCGCCCATTGGACCAGTTGGAATTTCCGAGCCGTTTTCAAGGGCAGCCCCACGTAGAGCGCATTACAGTAATCCAATCTAGAGGTGACCAAGCCATGGACCACCCCGGTCAAATCAACCTTTGCGAGGTACGGTCGCAGCTGGCGCACAAGTCTTAACTGTGCTAATAATAATAAACTAATAATAATGATTAGAAGCTCAGAATCACAAGAGTTGGAAAATACTCCAAGGGCTACCCAGTCCTTCTGCCAGACAAGAAGACACAATTCAAGCCCTTCCAAATGATGGCCATTCAGCCTCTGCTAAAACCCCCAGAGAGGAGATTCCATTCTGCAGCAATTCCACGGCTGAACAGCTTTGAGTGTCAGAAAGTTCTTCCCAATGTTGAGGTGGGATCTCTCTTTGTCCTGCCCTTTGAACTCATGGCTCCATTGAGTTCCAGTCTCTGGAGCAGAAGAAAACTACCTTTCCCCCTTCTCCTCAACAGGGCATCCTTCCAAATATTTGAACGTGGCTCTCCCGCCCCCTTCTCTCAACATCTCCGTAAGGTGTTCCTCGGAGGGATTCATGGCTTCCAAACCTTCGGCCGTTTCAGATGCTGTGTGTGTCCATCTTGTCCATCTCCTCCTTGTCTTGTGTTGTCCTGAACTGGGCACATGGTCATTCCAAGTGAAGAGGTGTGACCAATCAGAGGCTGCCTGGCTCGATGTATACAGGCTCCTTTTGTAATAAGAAATTCAATGTGTAGATTTGATAAATGTGAATTTAATATGATGTGTGGGAATGAATGGAAGAATGGAAGGATGTGTGGTTGGAGTTAATAATTTTGGGAACACCAGTAAAAGACCCTGGCTTTCAATGACTAACTACCTGCTTGCTGGACTTGCTAATGAGAAACCCTGATAAGAACTGGGACAGGGATAAAGGAAATGTTTGCAAAATTCCTTATGTTAAGAAGGAAGTCAACATCAGATCAACACCAATCAAAATGATCAACACCTGGCCAGGAAGCTGCGATGGAACCAGGATGGAAGACGCCTATCATTAATTTACAACTTTGGGACGACATCAGCAGAATATTCCTATAAAAGACCCAGTCTAATAATGCTCAAAGTGTGACCGACCCGAGGAGTCTGGTTCACCCACTATGCTCTGCTCCATGGGAAGGAGAGAGATAGTGTACCTAAGGAAAGTGTCAGATATGCTCTGGGAAAGCATGATTCTGGTCACTTTGGGGCTTCTTTCTCAAGGTTTTGTGTCTTAGATTTTGTGCAGGGAGTGTGGCTCCCTTTGCAGCAAACCCAACACAACAGTCTATTCTACTTTTGCCAACTCAGCAGCAGCAGCAGCAGCATCCCCCCAGGGCCCTTCCTTGCCCCAGAGATGCCCTTCAGCCCTTTTTGGGGCCACCTTCCAGGGTCTCTCCAGGCCGGACTCCCCTCGGCCCCAAAGGCAGTGCAAGAGCCAGCGTGTTCTTATGCGTGGCTGCGTCGCCTGAAGGAGGGAGCAAAGAGGAAGCCTCAGGCACGGAAAAGAAGGTTTTATGCCAGGAATTAGCCCAACACGCTCCGGCCAATAAATATTTATGCCGTCTTCTTCAAGGGCTGTTAAAAAGGGGAAAGGGGCCATTCAGACACTCGTAACTCTCACCCTTGGCTCCTTCCTGCCTGGCGTTTATGGGACTCCCAGCAAAAAGGATGGAGCTCCCTCCCCATCAGACCGCCCTCCCACGACAGAACCTTTGGACTGCTGAAAGGGGCCCACACTGTGCCGGAATCACAGAGTTGGGAGGGACCCCCAGGGGCCAGTCAGCCTCAATCATATTATTAATGTTGTAATAATCTATATAAATAAAAATGTAATGTTCGTTTGTGGGATTAACATAACTCAAAAACCACTGGACGAATTGACACCAAATTTGGACACAATACACCTATCAGGCCAACGAGTGACCATTACTCATAAAAACACTGAAAAACACAGCAGAAGAGACTTAAAAAGCCAAAAAACAAAAAATACATTACAACACAAAACCACATATATACACAAAAACACATATATACACACACACATATGCATAAATACACACAAAACACATACACAGAAAGGGGGAAGGAAGGAAGGAAGGAAGGATAGAAGGAGGGAAAGAAGGAGGGAAAGAAGGAGAGAAGGAAATAAAAAAAGTGAAAGAGGGAAGGAAGGAGAGAAGGAACAAAAGAGAGAAAGAGGGAGGGAAAGAAGGGAAGAGACATGGAAGGACGGAACCAAAGAGCAAAGGAAGCGAGAAAAGAAACAGGTAGAGAAGGAAGAAAGAAGAAGGAAAAGAAGAAGAGGGAAGGAAGGAGAGAAAGAAAGGAGAGGAAAAAAAGAAAGAAAGAGAGAAAGAGGGAGGGAAGGAAGGAAAGAGACAAGGAAGGATGGAACCAAAGAGCAAAGGAAGCGAGAAAAGAAACAGGTAGAGAAGGAAGAAAGAAGAAGGGAAAGAAAAAGAGGGAGGAAGGAAGGAGAGAAAGAAAGAAGGAGAGAAAGAGGGAGGGAAGGTTGGCCACAGCAACGTGTGGCTGGTACAGCTAGTAATATAATATATTTATTTAATAATAATAATAATAATAATGGGGAGATATTGGAAAAATAGATATTTATGTATGCATATATTGTATGTAATTTACCAGCACTGAAATGTATAGAAAAATCAGGTTCTCTCTGTGTAAGAAAGCCAGCAGGACAAAGAAGGAATGTTGAAAGGGGGAAGAGAAGGGGGACCTGTTACCTATACATTCCAGAGAGACTGGTACAACATAGCCCAGCGTCTTCCTTCTAAGTAAGGGGCCTATCTCTCTCCCTCCTGACAGGCCAAAGTAGGCCCCTTGATTGATGGATGTCAGCTGTAAACCACTCCTAGAAAAAAATATAGAGCATGCCTTTTGTACGTTGGAAGATAGAATTTGATATTTCTATGATGCTAAGTGACAAAATGATGATGTCAATGTATGTAGAAGCATGTTCCTTTGTTTGCCTGCATTTGTAGAGTTATAAAAGGCACAGACAACACCTTTATTCTCACTCTGGTTTGCTTTTGGACACAACTACTCACCAGAGTCCCAGCTGGAAATAATCCTAGAATCCTAGAGTGGGAAGAGACCTCCTGGGCCATCATCCAGTCCAACCCCATTCTGCCAAGAAGCAGGAATATTGCATTCAAAGCACCCCTGACAGATGGCCATCCAGCCTCTGTTTCAAAGCTTCCAAAGAAGGAGCCTCCACCACACTCCCCCTGGGACAGAGAGTTCCACTGCTGAACGGCTCTCACAGTCAGAAGTTCTTCCTCGTGTTCAGATGGAATCTCCTCTCTTGTAGTTTGAAGCCATTCTTCCATTGCGTCCTAGTCTCCAGAGAAGCAGAAAGGAAGCTTGCTCCCTCCTCCTCCTCCCTGTGGCTTCCTCTCACATAAAGCCATACTTTTCTTTCTCCAGAAAGGATCTCTCTTGACATTATCTCTCCTATCGTGCTGCAACAATAATGTTAGGAGAGACCACACAGGCCATCTAGTCCAACCCACTTTTGCCAGGCAGGAAAAGCACAATCAAAGCCTCCCTACAGATGGCCATCCAACCTCTGCTTAAAACAGTGTTTCTACCCTTTCTAATGCTGTGATCCCTTAATACGGTTCTTCATGTTGTGTTGACCCCCCAACCATAACATTGTGTTGACCCCCAACCATAACATTATTTTTTTTGCTACTTCATAGCTGTCGTTTTGCTCCTGTTATGAACCGTCATGTAAATATCTGACATGCAGGAGGTATTCTCATTCACTGGACCAAATTTGGCACACATACCTGATATTCCCAAATTTGAATACTGATGGGGTTGGGGGCGATTGATTTTGTCATTTGGGAGTTGTAGTTGCTGGGATTTATAGTTCACTACAATCAAAGAGCATTCTGAACTCCAGCAACGATGGAATTGAACCAAACTTGGCACACAGAACTCCCATGACCAACAGAAAATACTGGGGGTTTGGTGGGCACTGAACTTGAGTTTGGGATTTGTAGTTCACCTACATCCAGAGAGCCCCGTGGACTCAAACAACGATAGATCTGGGCCAAACTTGGCATGAATCCTCAATATGTCCAAATGTGAATACTGGTGGAGTTTGGGGAAAATAGACCATGACATTTGGGAATAATAGTTGCTGGGATTTATAGTTCACCTACAATCAAAGAGCATTCTGAACTCCACCAATGATGGAACTGGATCAAACTTGGCACACAGAACTCCCATGACCAACAAAAAGTTCTCAAAGGGTTTGGTGGGCATTGATCTTGAGTTTTGGAGTTGTAGTTCACCTACATCCAGAGAGCCCTGTGGATTCAAACATGATGGATCTGGACCAAACTTGGCATGAATCCTCAATATGCCCAAATGTGAACACTGGTGGAGTTGGGGAAATAGACCATGACATTTGGGAATAATAGTTGCTGGGATTTATAGTTCACCTACAATCAAAGAGCATTCTGAACTCCACCAACGATAGAATTGGGCCAAACCTCCCACACAGAACCCCCATGCCCAGCAGAAAATACTATGTTTTCTGATTGTCTTTGACAACCCCTCTGACACCCCCTCACAACCCTCCCAGGGGTCCCAACCCCAAGGTTGAGAAACACTGACTTAAAAGCTTCCAAGGCAGTGAGTTCCCCCCTTGAACAGCTCTTCTTATGATCAGGAAGTTTTTCCTCCTGTTCCGGGGGACTTTCTTTCCCAGTCATTTGACCCTGTTGCTCTGAGTCAATTCTGGCCAGAAAGCAACTAACGCGTTGACACCTGGTGATAGCGCTGTAATGGCATTTTTTATTTCTTTGGAAAGCGGGGCTGGAATAGAATTCCCTTGGGTTCCCTCCCATTTGAGGAAAAACACAGCTAGGCCTCTTGCGCGTGGTGTTGTCGGAGGCAATTGAGAGCGAGAGAGCCAGCTGCGGAGAGTCAAAGGACCGGAAAGAAAGCCCTTCTGGTGAGGCTCCTTTGGCTCCGAGACAGAGGCGCAGGTAGAAGGGCCTCCGCCGCACACAGGTATCCACACCTCATTTTACGCCCATTTCTTGTCGTCTGGGAAATTTCCTGGTGAATCGAGTGGGTTTTTCCTAAGTGATGTAATTGTGTTTTTGCACTGTTTTTCTCAGCCAATTAACAAGAGCTTTTATGTAAACACACAAGGTTATGCATTCCTGTCCAAGTTTATATGCTTCGGAAAAAATACCCAGAACCTTAAGACACTATTTTCCAGGGTTTTAGTTCGTCCACCATTCTGCGGAAAGACACAATCACAGGCTGGTTGGTTTCCTATATTTGGAGATTGTTTACATTCAAAAATGGCAGGGAAGGAGCCCCCAGTGGCGCAGCAGATTAAACCGCTGAGCTGCTGAGCTTGTGGACCGAAAGATTGCAGGTTCAATTCCGGGGAGTGGCGTGAGCTTCCACTGTCAGCCCCAGCTTCTGCCAAACTAGCAGTTCGAAAACATGCAAATGTGAGTAGATCACTGCGGTGGGAAGGTAACGGCACTCCATGCAGTCCTGCCTATGGCCACATGACCTTGGAGGTGTCTATGGACAATGCTGGCTCTTCTCTTATGGAGTCAGATGACCTTTGGATCCTATGATTCCACATGTAAATGTAGATGGCTTGAGTAAACTTTTTCTGTGTGTGTAACCTGAGATGACCTGCCTGTTCCATTCCGAGGCATCTGGAGATGTGATGAGCATGTCCTCCTTCCCTCTTCCTCCTCCTCTGCAAGACTCATGACTTAATGTCAAGGGACAACCTTTACGGTTAGGGAAGGAGATTCCACCTGAACATGAGGAAGAACTTTGAATCCTAGAGTTGGAAGAGTCGCCTGTCTGGGCTGAAATATGCGGTATAGAAATAAAGCAAATAAATAAATAAATAAATAAGAGACCTGGTGGGCCATCATCCAGTACAACCCCATTCTGCCAAGGAACAGGAGGAAAATCACATTCAAGGCACCCCCGACAGATGCCCATCCAACATTTGTTTAAAAGCTTCCAAAGTAGGAGCCTCTACCACACTCCGGGGCAGAGAGTTCCACTGCTGAACGCTCTCACAGTCAGGAAGTTCTTCCTCATGTTCAGATGGAATCTCCTCTCTTGTAGTTTGAAGCCATTCTCTTCTTCAGGCTAAACATGCCCAAACAAGCTTGCTCCCTTCTCCCTGTGGCTTCTTCTCACATATTTATACATTGCTATCATATCTCCTCTCAGTCTTCTCTTCAGGCTAAACATGCCCAGCTCCTTAAGCCGCTCCTCATAGGGCTTGTTCTCCAGACCCTTGATCATTTTAGTGCCCTCCTCTGGACATATTCCAGCTTGTCAATATCTCTCTTCAATTGTGGTGCCCAGAATTGGACACAATATTCCAGGTTGCTCCCTTCTGCCTGTGACTTCCTCTCATGTATGTATGCATGGCCCTCATCATGTCTCCTCTCTGCTTTCTCTTCTTCAGGCTAAACATGCCTAGCTCTTTAAGCTGCTCCTCATAGGGCTTGTTCTCCAGACCCTGGATAATTTTAGTCACCCTCCTCTGGACACATTCCTGGCCATAAGAAGAGCTGTTCAACAGGGAGTGTGGTGGAGGCTTTTCAGCAGAGGCTGGATGGCCATCTGTCGGGGTGCTTTGATTGTGCTTCTCCTACCTTGCAGAATTGGGGTTGGACTGGATGGCCCCTGGAGTCCATTCCAACTCTATGATTCCATGATTCAAGCCTGTTTTTGCTCCAAGGCCCTTGCCTTTCCTTCTCATCTACCGCCAACAGCAGGGAGGCCCAATGAAGCAGAAGGCCTCTCCATCCATCCATCCATCCATCCATCCATCCATTCCTTGGTCCACTCCTCTGCTCACATTCCCTTCTTCCTCTGGCATGGGCGCTGCAGGAAGCTGCCATATGCAACCAATCCCACCCACCCCCCACACCCTCACACCCCTTCTCCTTGCTCCCTGCCCCAAATGAGGCTGAGATGTTTAACCCAGAAGGCTGGGATGCGCAGCATGGACGATGTGCCAGGCCGCACTGGGCTTGCTTCTCTTCTGCCGGCTGCTCTTCCCTTCCCGGGGCCTTTGGGGAAATGCAGCTGAGCGCAAGCAAGGTCATCACAACACACACAGTTGTTGTTTTAACCCAGATGTTATCAAGGAGAGGCACCGGGAGAGACGTGAGTCAGCAGCACTCACCTCTCTCTCTCTCTGCCTCTCCCCCTCCATCTCTTTGCACTGTCAGGCTGTAACATTGCAAAGCCCTGGGGATCCTGGGGGGTGGGGGGCGGGGGGGGGGGGGGAGGAAGCCCTGCGCAGACAGCCAGCCATCCTTTCTGCTGAGTTGGTCTCTTGCAGCAAAAACAACACCAGGCTCCCCGCTGATGCGCTGATGCTTCTGCGCTCATGACCTCTGCCAGGCTCAAAAGCGCTGATGGGGAGAAGAAGGCCAGCAAAGGGGGGGGGGGGGGGGGAGGGGGGAGATGATGAGGATGATGAGGAGGAGGAGGAGGAAGGGTGGGGAAGAGGACAACACCACCGGCAAGAAGGAGAAGAATGCATGGGCTGCATAAAGGAGAGGAGGAAGACCACAAGCTTTGTAGGTCATCAGTCTTGCAGAGGAGGAGGAAGAGGAAGAGGGAAGGAGGGCACGCTCATCACTTCTCCAGGTGCCTCAAAATGGAACAGGCAGGTCATGTCAGGTGACACACACACAGAAAAAGTTTGCTCAAGCCGTTTATGTGTAGAATCATAGGATCCAAAGGTCATCCAGTCTGACTCCCTAAGAGAAGGAAGGAAGGAAGGAAGGAAGGAAGGAAGGAAGGAAGGAAGGAAGGAAGGAAGGAAGGAAGGAAGGAAGGATAGATAGATAGATAGATAGATAGATAGATAGATAGATAGATGATCAAACTCTAGAGTTGAAAGAGGCCACAGGGGCCATCCAGTCTGACTCCTTAAGAGATGATGGATGGATGGATGGATGGATGGATGGATGGATGGATGGATGGAAGGAAAGATAGATAGATAGATAGATAGATAGATAGATAGATAGATAGATAGGATAACTAGACAAAAATCAGATAGATAGATAAGAAAGAAGGAAGGCTGGAAGGAAGAAGGAAGGAAGGAAGGAAGGAAGGAAGGAAGGAAGG
>NW_026847549.1:427685-437685 GCF_025583915.1 Anolis sagrei ordinatus | reverse complement strand
AAGGAAGAAACAAAGGAAGAGGGAGGATGGAAGGATGGAAGGAAGGAACGAATGAACAGAGTTTGGTTGAGCCCCTCTTCCTAGAGATTTTCAAATGGAAGTTGGATGGCTATCTATTGGGAGGGTTTGGGTGGTGCCTTTTTGCCTGGCAAAAGAGGGGTTGGACTAGATGGCCATGGGGGTCTGTTTCAAAGCTAGAATTCAATGGTTCTATCTATGGAGACATTAGAAAGAACTTCTTGACAATCAGGGCTGCTTGACCACAGAATGCTCTGCTGCCTCGGAGTCCAACTGAGTTTTCTTCTCTGGAGGTTTTTCAGCAGAGACTGATGGCTCTCTGTCGGGAGTGCTCTGATTGTATCTTCCTGCTTGACCAGAGGGGGTTAGATTGGATGACCTTCCACGGTTCCTTCCAACTCTACTGGAATAAAGACTGCCTCGGAGTCCAGTGGAGTTTCCTTCCTTGAAGGATTTTCAGTGGAGGCTGAATTGGATGGGCATCTGGATTTCAGGAAGGCCTTCTTTGACAAGGTCCTCCATGACCTTCTGGCAAGGAAACTAGTCCAATGTGGGCGAGGCAAAACTATGGTGAGGTGGATCTGGAATCGGTTAAATGGATGAACCCAGAGGGTGATTCTCCCCAAGGCTTCCTCCTCGTCATCCTGGAAAGAAGTGACGAGTGGAGTGCCACAAGCAGGGTTCCGTCCTGGGCCCGGTCCTGTCAGGATCTTTATTAACGACTTAGATGAAGGGCTAGAAGGCAGGATCATCAAGTTTGCAGACGACACCAAATTGGGAGAGCCAAGACTCCAGAGGACAGGAGCAGGACTCAAAGGGATCTTGACAGATTAGAGATGATGGGCCAAAACTAACAAAATGAAGTTCAACAGGGACAAATGCAAGAGACTCCACTTAGGCAGAAAAAACGAAATGCAAAGAGACAGAATGGGGGATGCCTGGCTCGAGAGCAGGACGTGTGAAAGAGATCTTGGAGTCCTCGTGGACAACAAGTTCAACATGAGCCAGGAGGGCGACTAAAATGATCAAGGGTCTGGAGAACAAGCCCTATGAGGAGCGGCTTAGGGAACTGGGCATGTTTAGCCTGAAGAAGAGAAGGCTGAGAGGAGATATGATAGCCATGTATAAATATGTGAGAGGAAGCCACAGGGAGGAGGGAGCAAGCTTGTTTTCTGCTTCCTTGGAGACTAGGACGGAACAATGGCTTCAAACTACAAGAAAGGAGATTCCATCTGATCATTAGGAAGAACTTCCTGACTGTGAGAGCTGTTCAGCAGTGGAACTCTCTGCCCTAGAGTGTGGTGGAGGCTCCTTCTTTGAGGCTTTTGAACAGAGGCTGGATGGCCATCTGTCAGGGGTGATTTGAATGCAATATTCCTGCTTCTTGGCAGAATGGGGTTGGACTGGATGGCCCATGAGGTCTCTTCCAACTCTTTGATTCTATGATTCTATGTGATGTGGCGGGGGGAAAAGCCAATGGGATTTTGGCCTGCATCAAGAGGAGCATAGTGTCTAGGTCCAGGGAAGTCCTGCTCCCCATGCTCTATTCTGCCTTGGTTAGACCACACCTGGAATATTGTGTCCAATTCTGGGCACCACAATTGAAGAGAGATGTTTAGGCTGGAATGTGTCCAGAAAAGGGCGACTCAAATGATCAAGGATCTGGAGAACAAGCCCTATGAGGAGTGGCTTGAGGAGCTGGGCATGTTTAGCCTGAAGAAGAGAAGGAAGAGAGGAGATATGATAGCCATGTATAAATATGTGAGAGGAAGCCACAGGGAGGAGGGAGCAAGCTTGTTTTCTGCTTCCCTGGAGACTAGGACGCAATGGAACAATGGCTTCAAACTACAAGAGAGGAGATTCCATCTGAACATGAGGAAGAACTTCCTGACTGTGAGAGCCGTTCAGCAGTGGAACTCTCTGCCCCGGAGTGTGGTGGAGGCTCCTTCTTTGGAAGCTTTTAAGCAGAGGCTGGATGGCCATCTGTCAGGGGTGATTTGAATGCAATATTCCTGCTTCTTGGCAGAGGGTTGGACTGGATGGCCCATGAGGTCTCTTCCAACTCTAGGATTCTAGGATTTTAGGATTCTGTCGGGAGTGTTTGAATTGTCCCTTCCTACCTGGAAGAAGGGACTGGAGCGGATGGCCTCCAACTCTAGGATTTGATGACAAATTGTGATGCTCATTTCGGGTCCATTTCAGACTAAAGTGGGTTCCTTGCCATCTCCTGCCTGCCTGCCTGCCTGCCTGCCTGCGAGGGCCTTTCCATGCTGCTTCATGCGTCCTCCCTCGCCACACGCTGGGGCGCATGTTATTGCCAAACTGAAAGCGCTTCCTGCACCAACCGTGATGCCCTTTGGTCTCCCAAAGAAGGATGCGCCCGTCTTGCGTGCGTCACGCGGTCCTGTGTTTTCCTCTTTGGCTGGGATCCCACACGAGGAGGCGCAAGAGGGGCGCTTCACGCCGGTGGAATTTGGCAGCAGATGCTCCCCGTTCCTCTCTCGTTGGCGAATTGCAAGGCTGGGCGGCTGAGTGAGCATCCAAGGTGTGGGCGCATATGCTCTGTGCAGTGGGCACCCGCATGCGGTCGGTAGGCAACTGCGCGTGACATGTGCAGCCGCGCATAACGGCAACGCGTGTGGAGCTGTGCTTTTGTGACCTTGAAGGGAAGAGGGCGGAACTGCCTCCAACAAAAACATCCAAAGGATTCTGCCATTCTGTCCATTACAGCCCAGTAGGATCCCAGCTCCATCTTAGGATGCATCCACCGTGTAGAATTAATGCGGCTTGACACCCCTTTGACGGCTCTGGCCGAATGTTGTGGCATCCTGGGAGTGGTTGTTTGCAGGGCCTTTGCCCTTCTCTGCCAAAGAGTGCCGGCGCATCACCAAACTGCAACGATGCATAGCGTGGAACCGTGACGGTTCAAGTGAGGTCAAACTGCATTAATTCTTCGCCCCAAATGAAGAAAGATCTTCCTGCCCTTTCAAGCCTCCCTAGATTTGCCCAGTTCTCCTCCTCCAAGCTCAAATGCAGTGAGAAGACACTGGATCCCTCTCATGTGCAAAGCCTCATGCTCCGCAAGCGTCATGTCAAAATGTGACCCAGATTAGACCAAAGCAACAACACTCAATGTGCCGCCGGTCCCTTCCGGTGGGTGATGCCTCCCTTTAACCTTCAGCGCAGAATGAGGACAGGGTGCCAAGACACTATGGGGCAGGAGCCTCCCCGAACAAAGCGGAGGAGGAATGTGTCCAAGCAAGGGCAGCCCCCTCCTCTCATTGGGAAGGAGCGCCATGTCACCCTCCATGAGAAAAAGGCTCCCGATGAAAGAGAAGCATAGACTTCACACACTAAGTTCACAAATATAGCAAGGCCAAGGGGGAACCTTTCAGAACCTGGGCCTTTGTCATGGGACAGAAACTGTCTTGGTCGCTATTACTGGCGAAATTCGTCATCAGTTAGACCGAAACGGATCAGCACTATTGGTACTCTTGGACCTCACCGCTGCCTTCGACACCGTGGACCATGACTTGCTGATTCATCGATTGGCTCTGTCTGGCGTACGAGGAGGTTTAGCCCTCAAATGGTTCAATTCATTCCTCCGGGACCGGAGACAGAGGGTGGAGTGGTCAGGCCAAAGCTCTGAGAGCTCCTGCCTTTGCTGTGGAGTGAGTTCCCCAGGGTGCCATCCTCTCGCCCTGTTATTTAACATCTACGTCCGGCCACTTGCTGGACTGGTGCGGAGCTTTGGCATAGAGTGCTACCAGTATGCAGATGATACCCAGCTACTCTTGCGTCTCGAACCTGGGACAACCACCGCGATTCCTGAGAACTTTAGGCTGTGTTTGGAAGCAGTGATGAGTTGGCTGCGAGTGAGCAGACTCAAAGTGAATCCTGCAAAAACGGAGATCCTCTGGCCCGGCCAGCCACCAGAATTAATCCAGTCTCGGCCTGATTTCGATGGGGAAGCTCTGGTTCCGCCTGCCACTGTTCAAAGCCTTAAAGGGGTTGTGTTGGACTCATCGCTGACGATGGAGGCCCAGATCACGGCCATAAGGAAGCAGGCCTTTTCTCATCTTCGCCAGGCAAGGAAATTGGCATCCTACCTTTCGGTAGAAGCATTGGCAACGGTCATCCACGCAACAGTCACCACGAGGTTGGACTATTGCAATGCCTTCTATGCCGGCCTGCCGAAGTCAACAACCCAGAAGATTCGGATGGTCCAAAATGCAGCAGCCAGGCTGCTAGCAGGATCATCTCTAAGATCCCATATCACACCGATTCTGCAACAACTGCATTGGCTTCCAATAGAACATCGGATCTCTGACAAGATCCTGATCCTGACATTGAGAGCTCAAAATGGCCAAGGACCTTTATATCTTAGGGACCGCCTCATTCCTTTTCTCCATCAGTGGTCACCTCGATCCACCCAGGAAAATCTCCTCTACATACCGGGCCCGAGGGAGGGAGGGACACCTGGAAGCTACAAGGCATCGTAGAGCTTTTTCAACCTATGCTCCAATTCTGTGGAACTCTCTGCCTCCATACGTTAGAGCCATACCAGAGTTGCGACCTTTTCTAAAAGCACTCAAGACTTGGCTGTTTGGTTGTGCATTTAAGTCATCAGATCTCATTTGCCAAATAGTCACTGTTGAATATTTTTATGTTGAATGTTTTTATATCGTGTAAATGCTATTTTAGATTGTAAGTCGCTCGGAGCACCTCGATGGAGAGCCACTAATTAAGAAATAAAGTGAAGAAATAAATAAAGTGAAGTGAAAGAAGGAAGGAAGGGAATTTTGTGGGGAGGGGGCTCAGAAACAGGGCCCACCTCTCAGGGTTCCTTGCTGCCTATGGAAGGTGCATTTCAAGGTAGGCACCCATCATCATTGTCGTCATCATCATTGTTATTATATCTTTCCTCTTTTCAAATGACATTCTTCATGCACGGGAATGCAAACTTGGCCTAGACCAGTGTTTCTCAACCTGGGGGTCGGGACCCCTGGGGGGAGGGGTCACAAGGGGGTGTCAGTGGGGTCGCCAAAGACAATCAGAAAACACAGTATTTTCTGTTGGTCATGAAGGTTCTGTGTGGGAAGTTTTTTCCAATTCTATCGTTGGTGGGGTTCAGAATGCTCTTTGATTGTAGGTGAACTATGAATCCCAGCAACTACAACTCCCAAATGTCAAGGTCTATTTTCCCAGTGTTCACATTTGCGCATGTTGAGTATCCATGCCAACTTTGGCCCAGATCCATCATTGTCTGAGTTCACAGTGCTCTCTGGAGGCAGGTGAACTACAACTCCTAAACCCAAGGTCAATGCTCACTAAACTCTTCCCGTATTTTCTGTTGGTCATGGGAGATTAAATTCCATTGTTGGTGGTGTTCAGAATGCTCTTTGATTGTAGGTGAATTATAAATCCCAGCAACTACAACTTCCAAATGACAAAATCAATCCCCCACAACCCCACCAGTATTCAAATTTGGGCATATCACGTATTTGTGTCAAATTTGGTCCAGTGAATGAAAATACATCCTCCATATCAGATATTTACATTGCAATTCATAATAGTAGCAAAATTAGAGTTATGACGTAGCAACAGAAAAAATATGTTGGGGGGGGGGGTCCCCACAACATGAGAAACTGTATTAAGGGGTCGCGACATTAGGAAGGTTGAGGATCACTGCCCTAGATTCAAACAGGCCACTTGGAGATGACAACAACAACAACAATAGCAACAACAACAACAGCAACAACAACAACGTGTGCCCATGACCAGCTGGGCTTTCTTCCCCCCCCCCCCCCCCCATTCTCGACCTCTCCAGATCTCCCCTTTTCAAGCAGATTAAATGGGAACATTGACATTTCCAAAGGTCTCCAGAAGCAGTGACTGGTGTCAGAAAACGTTTGCTGGGCCTTTCTTTCCCTCTACTATTAAACTTCAAAACAAAACAGAACAAAAAGTTGTCTTTCCAGCCCATTCTCTCTTTTTGGGGGAGAACAGCCCACGTTCCTCTGCCCACACAAAAACCCTGGACCAGTCAGAAGTCACCCATTCCTATCTAAATAGCCACATATCGAATACAGGGTCAGGCCCATCCTCTTTCCAGTTTCTCTGGATGGTTGCGAGAGCCGAGCACTGGAGAAGGCTTCTCTTCAATCCAGAGCCAGGGCAGAATTCTACAGAGACCGTGGACTTCCAAAAAGACAACTGAATGAGGCCAAGAGCGAGACTAGTCTTAGAAGTCAGGCTGAGCCAAACTGGGGCTGCTTTGGCCACACCATGAGACCATATCAGAAGAAAAGGAGGAGACCACATGGCAGAGAGACAGACTCCATTGGGGGGGGGGGCACTTTGAGGAATCCCAGTTGCAGACCATTGCCTGGTAGCTGCTTTCTGCATTTGCTAAATTGCTGCTACTAGTTGTCCCTTTTTCATGGCAGCCCCAAAAGAGGTCCACCTCCAACCTTGTCCTTCTCCAGAGTAATTCTACACCTGTGGCTCCAGCGTGGCCACACTCCGTGGCTCTTTTACTCGATACTCCTCCAGTGTGACACTTGTGCAATGAGGAATCATGCATAGAAGGCACCAAGGAAGAAGGGTGCATGACCCAAGAAGGTGCAGAGTAAACCCACCAAACCAAGCACTGAATCGTGAGTCAATATGCAAACAAATTCCCTGCATCCAGGGAATTAATTCGTAGGACTGAAGCCCATGAGAAATGCTTGTGTTTGTGGGACTCCACTTAGACAACTAGGAATCTCATCTGCCCACTGCAGAAAAATGCAACTGCATGTGGAAGGGAAGTTACATTGGTGCAGGACATGGCATGAAGTCTGGACATTGCATGATACAGGCATCTCAGCCAAAGGATACTGGAGCACAAAGAGCCAAAAGAAGTCCAAACTGTCTGACCAATATGCAGCAAGTTTGGGGGGGGGAGCAGACCCACTCAGTAGGGGGTCAAAGCCCCTCATTCTTCTGCTTATATTATGAATGGACCAAGACTTGCTCTATGGGGCGTCATACCAAATAATGGCCAGGTTCTGATCCAGAACATTCTCCTGTAGTTTTGGACTTCAACTCCCAGAAATCCCAGCCATTTTTCCAGCTGTTAGGCATTGTGAGAGCTTTAGGTATTGCATTCAGAAGAAGACCTACAAGCCACTCTAAACACCTTCGCAGAAGAATACGAGAAGCTCGGCCTGTCATTGAACATCGAGAGAACCAAAGTGCTGTTCCAGCAAAAGGCACCAGCCCATCCCTCTCCAATGCCAGAGATACAGCTTAATGGTGTAACATGAGAAAATGTGGACCGTTTCCACTCCCTTGGCAGCCACCTCTCTGCCAAAGTCAACATTGGCACTGAAATACAACACCGCCTGAGCTCTGCGAGTGCAGCATTCCTCTGAATGAAACAGAGTGTTTGAGGACTGGGACATCCGTAGGGAGACCAAGGGGCTTGTTTATAAAGCTATTGTCCTCCTAAGCCTGCTATATGCCTGTGAAACATGGACTGTCTACAGATGTCACATGCAACTCCTGGAAAGATTCCATCAGCGCTGCCTCTGGGAAATCCTGCAAATCTCTTGGGAAGACAGGCGGGGAAATGTCAGCATGCTGGAAGAAGCAAAGACCACCAGCATTGAAGCAATGCTCCTCCGCCATCAACTCTGCTGGACTGGCCACGTTGTCCGGATGCCCAACCACCATCTCCCAAAGTAGTTGCTCTACTCCGAACTCAAGAACGGAAAATGGAATGTTGGTGGGCAGGAAAAGAGATTTGAAGATGGGCTCAAAGCCAACCTTAAAATCTCTTGCATAGACACTGAGAACTGGAAGCCCTGCCCCATGAGTGCTCCAGCTGGAGGTCAGCTGTGACCAGCAGTGCTGCAGAATTTGAAGAGGCATGAATGGAGGGTGAAAGAGGGAAATGTACCAAGAGGAAGGCGCGTCAAGCCAACCCCGACCGGGACCGCCTTCCACCTGGAAACCGATGCCCTCACTGCGGGAGAAGATGCAGGTCAAGAAGAGGGCTCCACAGCCACCTACGGACCCACCTGGAGGATTATCTTACTCGGGCAAGAGGGGATCGCCTAAGTAAGTAAGAATTGTGGGAGCTGAAATCTAAAACACCTGGAGGGCTGGTCTAAAGTTTGAAAGGAACAGTCCAAGGCACTGGCACCTATTCTGTGAAAGGGAAGCGATGTCCAGCACCTTGGACAGAGCTGCTGGGAAGTCAGTATTCCTCTTGGTTCATTCAAGTGGAAGTTAGTCCAGCCCCTCCTGAGGGATGGGGAGGCCTGAGCATGGACGGAAAGGGACCTCATCCTTGCAGAGCAAAGGAATTGCAGGACCTCCCTCCTCCTTCGCCATGGGAAGCGGTTGGTCTTGACAAAATGTAAGATACTCAGGCAGGAAAAAAAAAAAAGAAATGCAAAGATACACAATGGGGGATGCTTGGCTCCACAACAGTCCATGTGAGAAAGATCTTGTCAAAGGCTTTCATAGCCAGAATTACTGGGTTGTTGTAGGTTTTTTTCAGGCTCTATGGCCATGTTCTAGAGGCATTCTCTCCTGACATTTCGCCTGCATCTATGGCAAGCATCCTTAGAGGTAGTGAGGTCTGTTGGAACTAGGAAAATTGGGTTTATATATCTGTGGAATGATGTCCAGGGTGGGACAAAGAACTCTTGTCTGCTGGAGCTAGGTGTGAATGTTTCAACTGACCACCTTGATTAGCATTTGATGGCCTGGCAGTTTTTAGGTGTGGCTTGTTAGTGCCTGGGGCAATCTTTTGTTGAGAGGTGATTAGCTGTTCCTGATTGTTTCCTGTCTGTTGTTTTGGTGTTGTAATTTTTAGAGTTTTTAAATACTCTATCACAGTGGTTCTCAACCTGGGGTCCCCAGATGTTTTTGGCCTACAACTCCCAGAAATCCCAGCCAGTTTACCAGCTGTTAGGATTTCTGGGACTTGAAGGCCAAAAACATCTGTGGACCCCAGGTTGAGAACCACTGCTCTATCACAGCCTCTGAGGATGCTTGCCATAGATGCAGGCGAAACGTCAGGAGAGAATGCTTCTAGAACATGGCCATATAGCCCAAAAAAACCAACAACAACCAAGATCTTGGAGTGTCATGGTCTCTAGCTCATGCCATATAACTGACACAAATCACATGGCCATGGGACATTGGGCCAAAAGGAAATGCAGGACAAATGGACCAGCCAAAAAACACAATTGCCCCAAGGTGAGGGAGAACAGGGCTTTGACATGGGAAAGGTGCCAGGATTCCTGAATGAGTGGTTTATGGTATTGTAGCTAGTACTATATAGGAGACTGGTAGTCGATGCTCTTGTATTCCGATCACTAAACGTGTTGATATCTACTCTACTTGTGATTCTCTGCGTGATCCATCATAGGAGATTTCTCCAGAGCCACACAGCTTGGAACTGAGATATCTGACATGGAGTCTTGGTGGAGAACAAGCTGAACGTGAGCCAAGAGTCTGAGGCAGCAGCTCAAAAAGCCAATGGGAGTTTGGGTTGCATCCAAAGGGACCTAGAACCTACATCAAGGGAAGTCCTGGTGCCTCTCTCTTCTGCTTTGGTTAGACCTCTTCACCTGGAATCACACTGCGTCCAAATCTGGGCCCCACAGTTCAGAAGAGACATTGACTCTAAGCTAGAAGGAGTCCATTTGAGAGCGACTAAAAGGGTCAAAGGTCTGGCAATCATGAATCCCTATGAGGAGTGTCTTAAAGAACTGGGTCTGTTTGGCCTGCAGAAGAGATGGTTGAGAGAAGGAGACACGAGAGCCATGTATCAATGTATAAAGAGTGTCCCAAGCAGGCCCGTAACCAGGATTTTGATTCGGGGGGGGGGGGGGCTGAGTGAAAGAGGGTCTACCTTAGCAAACCTTTTGTATCGTTACCCCAATACCCCCATGAATATGGGATATATTGAGCATGGTGATCA
>NW_026847549.1:401044-427585 GCF_025583915.1 Anolis sagrei ordinatus | reverse complement strand
GGGAGTGTTTGAATTGTCCCTTCCTACCTGGAAGAAGGGACTGGAGCGGATGGCCTCCAACTCTAGGATTTGATGACAAATTGTGATGCTCATTTCGGGTCCATTTCAGACTAAAGTGGGTTCCTTGCCATCTCCTGCCTGCCTGCCTGCCTGCCTGCCTGCGAGGGCCTTTCCATGCTGCTTCATGCGTCCTCCCTCGCCACACGCTGGGGCGCATGTTATTGCCAAACTGAAAGCGCTTCCTGCACCAACCGTGATGCCCTTTGGTCTCCCAAAGAAGGATGCGCCCGTCTTGCGTGCGTCACGCGGTCCTGTGTTTTCCTCTTTGGCTGGGATCCCACACGAGGAGGCGCAAGAGGGGCGCTTCACGCCGGTGGAATTTGGCAGCAGATGCTCCCCGTTCCTCTCTCGTTGGCGAATTGCAAGGCTGGGCGGCTGAGTGAGCATCCAAGGTGTGGGCGCATATGCTCTGTGCAGTGGGCACCCGCATGCGGTCGGTAGGCAACTGCGCGTGACATGTGCAGCCGCGCATAACGGCAACGCGTGTGGAGCTGTGCTTTTGTGACCTTGAAGGGAAGAGGGCGGAACTGCCTCCAACAAAAACATCCAAAGGATTCTGCCATTCTGTCCATTACAGCCCAGTAGGATCCCAGCTCCATCTTAGGATGCATCCACCGTGTAGAATTAATGCGGCTTGACACCCCTTTGACGGCTCTGGCCGAATGTTGTGGCATCCTGGGAGTGGTTGTTTGCAGGGCCTTTGCCCTTCTCTGCCAAAGAGTGCCGGCGCATCACCAAACTGCAACGATGCATAGCGTGGAACCGTGACGGTTCAAGTGAGGTCAAACTGCATTAATTCTTCGCCCCAAATGAAGAAAGATCTTCCTGCCCTTTCAAGCCTCCCTAGATTTGCCCAGTTCTCCTCCTCCAAGCTCAAATGCAGTGAGAAGACACTGGATCCCTCTCATGTGCAAAGCCTCATGCTCCGCAAGCGTCATGTCAAAATGTGACCCAGATTAGACCAAAGCAACAACACTCAATGTGCCGCCGGTCCCTTCCGGTGGGTGATGCCTCCCTTTAACCTTCAGCGCAGAATGAGGACAGGGTGCCAAGACACTATGGGGCAGGAGCCTCCCCGAACAAAGCGGAGGAGGAATGTGTCCAAGCAAGGGCAGCCCCCTCCTCTCATTGGGAAGGAGCGCCATGTCACCCTCCATGAGAAAAAGGCTCCCGATGAAAGAGAAGCATAGACTTCACACACTAAGTTCACAAATATAGCAAGGCCAAGGGGGAACCTTTCAGAACCTGGGCCTTTGTCATGGGACAGAAACTGTCTTGGTCGCTATTACTCACAAAATTCGTCATCAGTTAGACCGAAACGGATCAGCGTTATTGGTACTCTTGGACCTCACCGCTGCCTTCGACACCGTGGACCATGACTTGCTGATTCATCGATTGGCTCTGTCTGGTGTACGAGGAGGTTTAGCCCTGAAATGGTTCAATTCGTTCCTCCGGGACCGGAGACAGAGGGTGGAGTGGTGAGGCCAAAGCTCTGAGAGCTCCTGCCTTGGCTGTGGAGTGAGTTCCCCAGGGTGCCATCCTCTCGCCCCTGTTATTTCACATCTACGTCCGGCCACTTGCTGGACTGGTGCGGAGCTTTGGCATAGAGTGCTACCAGTATGCAGATGATACCCAGCTACTCTTGCGTCTCGAACCTGGAACAACTGCGATTCCTGAGAACTTTAAGCTGTGTTTGGAAGCAGTGATGAGTTGGCTGCGAGAGAGCAGACTAAAAGTGAATCCTGCAAAAACTGAGATACTCTGGCCCGGCCAGCCGCCAGAATTAATCCAGTCTCTGGACTGATTTCGATGGGGAAGCTCTGGTTCTGTCTGCCCCTGTTCAAAGCCTTAAAGGGGTTGTGTTGGACTCATTGCTGACGATGGAGGCCCAGGTCATGGCCAGAAGGAAGCAGGCCTTTTCTCATCTTCGCCAGGCAAGGAAATTGGCATCCTACCTTTCGGTAGAAGCATTGGCAACGGTCATCCACGCAACAGTCACCACGAGGTTGGACTATTGCAATGCCTTCTATGCCGGCCTGCCGAAGTCAACAACCCAGAAGATTCGGATGGTCCAAAATGCAGCAGCCAGGCTGCTAGCAGGATCATCTCTAAGATCCCATATCACACCGATTCTGCAACAACTGCATTGGCTACCAATAGAACATCGGATCTCTGACAAGATCCTGATCCTGACATTGAGAGCTCAAAATGGCCAAGGACCTTTCTATCTTAGAGACCGCCTCATTCCTTTTCTCCATCCGTGGTCACCTCCATCCACCCAGGAAAATCTCCTCTACATCCCGGGCCCGAGGGAGGGAGGGAGGGACACCTGGAAGCTACAAGGCATCGTAGAGCTTTTTCAACCTATGCTCCAATTCTGTGGAACTCTCTGCCTCCATACGTTAGAGCCATGCCGGAGTTGCGACCTTTTCTAAAAGCACTCAAGACTTGGCTGTTTGGTTGTGCATTTAAGTCATCAGATCTCATTTGCCAAATAGTCACTGTTGAATATTTTTATGTTGAATGTTTTTATATCGTGTAAATGCTATTTTAGATTGTAAGTCGCTCGGAGCACCTCGATGGAGAGCCACTAATTAAGAAATAAAGTGAAGAAATAAATAAAGTGAAGTGAAAGAAGGAAGGAAGGGGATTTTGTGGGGAGGGGGCTCAGAAACAGGGCCCACCTCTCAGGGTTCCTTGCTGCCTATGGAAGGTGCATTTCAAGGTAGGCACCCATCATCATTGTCGTCATCATCATTGTTATTATATCTTTCCTCTTTTCAAATGACATTCTTCATGCACGGGAATGCAAACTTGGCCTAGACCAGTGTTTCTCAACCTGGGGGTCGGGACCCCTGGGGGGAGGGGTCACAAGGGGGTGTCAGTGGGGTCGCCAAAGACAATCAGAAAACACAGTATTTTCTGTTGGTCATGAAGGTTCTGTGTGGGAAGTTTTTTCCAATTCTATCGTTGGTGGGGTTCAGAATGCTCTTTGATTGTAGGTGAACTATGAATCCCAGCAACTACAACTCCCAAATGTCAAGGTCTATTTTCCCAGTGTTCACATTTGCGCATGTTGAGTATCCATGCCAACTTTGGCCCAGATCCATCATTGTCTGAGTTCACAGTGCTCTCTGGAGGCAGGTGAACTACAACTCCTAAACCCAAGGTCAATGCTCACTAAACTCTTCCCGTATTTTCTGTTGGTCATGGGAGATTAAATTCCATTGTTGGTGGTGTTCAGAATGCTCTTTGATTGTAGGTGAATTATAAATCCCAGCAACTACAACTTCCAAATGACAAAATCAATCCCCCACAACCCCACCAGTATTCAAATTTGGGCATATCACGTATTTGTGTCAAATTTGGTCCAGTGAATGAAAATACATCCTCCATATCAGATATTTACATTGCAATTCATAATAGTAGCAAAATTAGAGTTATGACGTAGCAACAGAAAAAATATGTTGGGGGGGGGGGTCCCCACAACATGAGAAACTGTATTAAGGGGTCGCGACATTAGGAAGGTTGAGGATCACTGCCCTAGATTCAAACAGGCCACTTGGAGATGACAACAACAACAACAATAGCAACAACAACAACAGCAACAACAACAACGTGTGCCCATGACCAGCTGGGCTTTCTTCCCCCCCCCCCCCCCCCATTCTCGACCTCTCCAGATCTCCCCTTTTCAAGCAGATTAAATGGGAACATTGACATTTCCAAAGGTCTCCAGAAGCAGTGACTGGTGTCAGAAAACGTTTGCTGGGCCTTTCTTTCCCTCTACTATTAAACTTCAAAACAAAACAGAACAAAAAGTTGTCTTTCCAGCCCATTCTCTCTTTTTGGGGGAGAACAGCCCACGTTCCTCTGCCCACACAAAAACCCTGGACCAGTCAGAAGTCACCCATTCCTATCTAAATAGCCACATATCGAATACAGGGTCAGGCCCATCCTCTTTCCAGTTTCTCTGGATGGTTGCGAGAGCCGAGCACTGGAGAAGGCTTCTCTTCAATCCAGAGCCAGGGCAGAATTCTACAGAGACCGTGGACTTCCAAAAAGACAACTGAATGAGGCCAAGAGCGAGACTAGTCTTAGAAGTCAGGCTGAGCCAAACTGGGGCTGCTTTGGCCACACCATGAGACCATATCAGAAGAAAAGGAGGAGACCACATGGCAGAGAGACAGACTCCATTGGGGGGGGGGGCACTTTGAGGAATCCCAGTTGCAGACCATTGCCTGGTAGCTGCTTTCTGCATTTGCTAAATTGCTGCTACTAGTTGTCCCTTTTTCATGGCAGCCCCAAAAGAGGTCCACCTCCAACCTTGTCCTTCTCCAGAGTAATTCTACACCTGTGGCTCCAGCGTGGCCACACTCCGTGGCTCTTTTACTCGATACTCCTCCAGTGTGACACTTGTGCAATGAGGAATCATGCATAGAAGGCACCAAGGAAGAAGGGTGCATGACCCAAGAAGGTGCAGAGTAAACCCACCAAACCAAGCACTGAATCGTGAGTCAATATGCAAACAAATTCCCTGCATCCAGGGAATTAATTCGTAGGACTGAAGCCCATGAGAAATGCTTGTGTTTGTGGGACTCCACTTAGACAACTAGGAATCTCATCTGCCCACTGCAGAAAAATGCAACTGCATGTGGAAGGGAAGTTACATTGGTGCAGGACATGGCATGAAGTCTGGACATTGCATGATACAGGCATCTCAGCCAAAGGATACTGGAGCACAAAGAGCCAAAAGAAGTCCAAACTGTCTGACCAATATGCAGCAAGTTTGGGGGGGGGAGCAGACCCACTCAGTAGGGGGTCAAAGCCCCTCATTCTTCTGCTTATATTATGAATGGACCAAGACTTGCTCTATGGGGCGTCATACCAAATAATGGCCAGGTTCTGATCCAGAACATTCTCCTGTAGTTTTGGACTTCAACTCCCAGAAATCCCAGCCATTTTTCCAGCTGTTAGGCATTGTGAGAGCTTTAGGTATTGCATTCAGAAGAAGACCTACAAGCCACTCTAAACACCTTCGCAGAAGAATACGAGAAGCTCGGCCTGTCATTGAACATCGAGAGAACCAAAGTGCTGTTCCAGCAAAAGGCACCAGCCCATCCCTCTCCAATGCCAGAGATACAGCTTAATGGTGTAACATGAGAAAATGTGGACCGTTTCCACTCCCTTGGCAGCCACCTCTCTGCCAAAGTCAACATTGGCACTGAAATACAACACCGCCTGAGCTCTGCGAGTGCAGCATTCCTCTGAATGAAACAGAGTGTTTGAGGACTGGGACATCCGTAGGGAGACCAAGGGGCTTGTTTATAAAGCTATTGTCCTCCTAAGCCTGCTATATGCCTGTGAAACATGGACTGTCTACAGATGTCACATGCAACTCCTGGAAAGATTCCATCAGCGCTGCCTCTGGGAAATCCTGCAAATCTCTTGGGAAGACAGGCGGGGAAATGTCAGCATGCTGGAAGAAGCAAAGACCACCAGCATTGAAGCAATGCTCCTCCGCCATCAACTCTGCTGGACTGGCCACGTTGTCTGGATGCCCAACCACCATCTCCCAAAGTAGTTGCTCTACTCCGAACTCAAGAACGGAAAACGGAATGTTGGTGGGCAGGAAAAGAGATTTGAAGATGGGCTCAAAGCCAACTTTAAAATCTCTTGCATAGACACTGAGAACTGGAAGCCCTGCCCCATGAGTGCTCCAGCTGGAGGTCAGCTGTGACCAGCAGTGCTGCAGAATTTGAAGAGGCATGAATGGAGGGTGAAAGAGGGAAATGTACCAAGAGGAAGGCGCGTCAAGCCAACCCCGACCGGGACCGCCTTCCACCTGGAAACCGATGCCCTCACTGCGGGAGAAGATGCAGGTCAAGAAGAGGGCTCCACAGCCACCTACGGACCCAACTGGAGGATTATCTTACTCGGGCAAGAGGGGATCGCCTAAGTAAGTAAGAATTGTGGGAGCTGAAATCTAAAACACCTGGAGGGCTGGTCTAAAGTTTGAAAGGAACAGTCCAAGGCACTGGCACCTATTCTGTGAAAGGGAAGCGATGTCCAGCACCTTGGACAGAGCTGCTGGGAAGTCAGTATTCCTCTTGGTTCATTCAAGTGGAAGTTAGTCCAGCCCCTCCTGAGGGATGGGGAGGCCTGAGCATGGACGGAAAGGGACCTCATCCTTGCAGAGCAAAGGAATTGCAGGACCTCCCTCCTCCTTCGCCATGGGAAGCGGTTGGTCTTGACAAAATGTAAGATACTCAGGCAGGAAAAAAAAAAAAGAAATGCAAAGATACACAATGGGGGATGCTTGGCTCCACAACAGTCCATGTGAGAAAGATCTTGTCAAAGGCTTTCATAGCCAGAATTACTGGGTTGTTGTAGGTTTTTTTCAGGCTCTATGGCCATGTTCTAGAGGCATTCTCTCCTGACATTTCGCCTGCATCTATGGCAAGCATCCTTAGAGGTAGTGAGGTCTGTTGGAACTAGGAAAATTGGGTTTATATATCTGTGGAATGATGTCCAGGGTGGGACAAAGAACTCTTGTCTGCTGGAGCTAGGTGTGAATGTTTCAACTGACCACCTTGATTAGCATTTGATGGCCTGGCAGTTTTTAGGTGTGGCTTGTTAGTGCCTGGGGCAATCTTTTGTTGAGAGGTGATTAGCTGTTCCTGATTGTTTCCTGTCTGTTGTTTTGGTGTTGTAATTTTTAGAGTTTTTAAATACTCTATCACAGTGGTTCTCAACCTGGGGTCCCCAGATGTTTTTGGCCTACAACTCCCAGAAATCCCAGCCAGTTTACCAGCTGTTAGGATTTCTGGGACTTGAAGGCCAAAAACATCTGTGGACCCCAGGTTGAGAACCACTGCTCTATCACAGCCTCTGAGGATGCTTGCCATAGATGCAGGCGAAACGTCAGGAGAGAATGCTTCTAGAACATGGCCATATAGCCCAAAAAAACCAACAACAACCAAGATCTTGGAGTGTCATGGTCTCTAGCTCATGCCATATAACTGACACAAATCACATGGCCATGGGACATTGGGCCAAAAGGAAATGCAGGACAAATGGACCAGCCAAAAAACACAATTGCCCCAAGGTGAGGGAGAACAGGGCTTTGACATGGGAAAGGTGCCAGGATTCCTGAATGAGTGGTTTATGGTATTGTAGCTAGTACTATATAGGAGACTGGTAGTCGATGCTCTTGTATTCCGATCACTAAACGTGTTGATATCTACTCTACTTGTGATTCTCTGCGTGATCCATCATAGGAGATTTCTCCAGAGCCACACAGCTTGGAACTGAGATATCTGACATGGAGTCTTGGTGGAGAACAAGCTGAACGTGAGCCAAGAGTCTGAGGCAGCAGCTCAAAAAGCCAATGGGAGTTTGGGTTGCATCCAAAGGGACCTAGAACCTACATCAAGGGAAGTCCTGGTGCCTCTCTCTTCTGCTTTGGTTAGACCTCTTCACCTGGAATCACACTGCGTCCAAATCTGGGCCCCACAGTTCAGAAGAGACATTGACTCTAAGCTAGAAGGAGTCCATTTGAGAGCGACTAAAAGGGTCAAAGGTCTGGCAATCATGAATCCCTATGAGGAGTGTCTTAAAGAACTGGGTCTGTTTGGCCTGCAGAAGAGATGGTTGAGAGAAGGAGACACGAGAGCCATGTATCAATGTATAAAGAGTGTCCCAAGCAGGCCCGTAACCAGGATTTTGATTCGGGGGGGGGGGCTGAGTGAAAGAGGGTCTACCCTAGCAAACCTTTTGTATCGTTACCCCAATACCCCCATGCATATGGGATATATTGAGCATGGTGATCAGATCATATGAATAAACATAACAGTTTAAATAATGTACCAGTAAGGCCTTCTCGCGGACCACCATGAGAATTTCGGGGGGGGGGGCTGAAGCCCCCAAGCCCCCCCCCCCCCCCGCCCCACGCCTGGAAGACAGGACAGTCTTTAAATAAATAAATATCACACTCACACCCATTATTTTAAGATGAATAATCATAGAATCAAAGAGTTGGAAGAGACCTCATGGGCCATCCAGTCCAACCCCATTCTGCCAAGATGCAGGAATATTGCATTCAAATCACCCCTGACAGATGGCCATCCAGCCTCTGTTTAAAAGCTTCCAAAGAAGGAGCCTCCACCACACTCCGGGGCAGAGAGTTCCACTGCTGAACGGCTCTCACAGTCAGGAAGTTCTTCCTCATGTTCAGATGGAATCTCCTCTCTTGTAGTTTGAAGCCATTGTTCCATTGCGTCCTAGTCTCCATGGAAGCAGTAAACAAGCTTGCTCCCTCCTCCTCCCTGTGGCTTCCTCTCACATATTTATACATGGCTATCATATCTCCTCTCAGCCTTCTCTTCTTCAGGCTAAACATGCCCAGCTCCTTAAGCCGCTCCTCATAGGGCTTGTTCTCCAGACCCTTGATCATTTTAGTCTCCCTCCTCTGGACACATTCCAGCTTGTCAATATCTCTCTTGTATTGTGGTGCCCAGAATTGGACACAATATTCCAGGTGTGGTCTAACCAAAGCAGAATAGAGCATGGGGAGCATGACTTCCCTAGATCTAGACACTAGGCTCCTCTTGATGCAGGCCAAAATCCCATTGGCTTTTTTGCCGCCACATCACATTCCTGGCTCATGTTTAACTTGTTGTCCATGAGGACTCCAAGATCTTTTTCACATGTACTGCTCTCGAGCCAGGCATCCCCCATTCTGTATCTTTGCATTTTGTTTTTCCTGCCAAATGGAGCCATGGGTTCAAATGGCAGGAGAGCCCACCTGAACATGAGGAAGAACTTCCTGACTGTAAGAAGAGCTGTTCATCAGTGGAACTCTCTGTCCAGTGGGAGCTCCTTCCTGTGAAGCTTTTAAACACAAGCTGGATGGCCATTGTCAGAGATACTTTGATGGTGCTTTTCCTGCATGGCAGATTGGGGTTGGACTGGATGGCCCATGTGTTCTCTTCCAACTCTATTATTCTATGAGTCTATGATTGATGGACCATTCCATTACTGGAGAAGATCTTAGCTGAGAAGGGAATCCCATTGAATGTTGCTTTGAGATCCCCGGATGTGGAATCATGGAGTTGGAAAGGGCTCCCAAAGGCCATCCAACTCAACCCCCTTCTTCCAGGAAGGAGGACACCATCTCCAAACCTCCAAAGAAGGAGACCCACCGGGCATGTCTGTCCCACAGATGGTCAGTGGTGACTCTCAAGTGATGGCCATCATCACCTGGTGATGGCCATCATGTATTACAGGTGGAGACATGATGGCCATCTATAAATATGTGAGAGGAAGTCATATAGAGGCTTAAGCGGCTGAGGGGGAAAAGAAAAGGGCCTGAGGCTTTTAGGAATGATGGGAGTTGGAGTCCAAAACACTTGGAAGGCAAAATGCCTGGGTGTTTTGCTTGATGGTGGACCTGTGGGCCTTTTGGACTCTTCTTCTCTTCATCAGACCCCCATTTGCCCACTTGAGACCACACCAGCCCAGCGGCCACTGTCCATGCCATCACAACCAGTTATTTTGTGGCACAAACAGTGGGACTGTTGCTGTGTGCCATTTCCCACATCTCCAGCCATGCGCAGAGCAGAGTGTCTCCTCGCTTGCCACAGGTCACCAAAGAGGCCAAAGCGGGTGACTGAGTGCTCACTGGCCACTGCATCCCAGGCGCCGGAGCATGGAAGAGGGACAGTGCCCTGGACACACTGCACCGCACAGCATCACTCATCCACACATGGAAGGAAGGGAGGGATGGAGAGAGGGAAAAGAGAAAGGGAGGGAGGAAGAAAGAAGGAGGAAGGAAGAAGGGAGGAGGGATAAAAGAGAAGGAAGGAGAATAAGAAAGAAGAAGGGAGGGAGGAGGGAAGAAGGAAAAAGAAAGGAGGAAGGGATGGAAGGAAGAAAAGAGGAAGAAGGGAGGGAGGGAGGGAGGAGGGAGGAGGGAGGGAGGGAGAAAGGAAAGAAAGAAGGGAGGGAGGATGAAGAAGGAAGAGAAGGAAGGATGAAGGAAGGGAATGAAGGGAGGGAGGGAGAGAGGAAGGAGGGAGGGAGGGAAGGAGGGGAGGGGGAGAGGGAGGGAGGGAGGAAGGAAGAGGAAGGGAGGGAGGAGGAGGGAGAGGAAGGAGGAAAGGGAGGGAGGAGAGGAAGAAGAAGGAAGAAGGGAGGAGGAAGGGGAGGAGGGAGGAGGAGGAAGGAAGGAAGGGAGGGAGGGAAGGGAGGGAGAAGGAGGAAGGGAGGGAGAAGGAAGGGAAGAAAAGGAGAAGGAAGGAAGGGGGGGGAGGATGGAAGGGAGGGAGGAGGGAGGATGGAAGGGGGGGGAGGGAGGGAAGAGAAATGAAGGAAGGAAGGAAGAAGGAAAAGGAAGGAAGGGAAGAGATGGAGAGATGAAAATAGGAAGGAGAAGGAAAAGATAGAGATGAAGAGATAAGACAGAAGGAAGGAAGGGAGGGAGGGAGGGAGGGGGAGGGAGGGAGGGAGCAAGTTGAAGGGACGAGGCCCACTTTGGGAAGCAGAGCCTCGATGTGGCTGTCTTTATGTGGGGAGGATGTGGATGGTGCCTTCCTTCATGCCTGGCAGAAAGAAGAGGGTGGACCAGATGGATGGCCTTTGGGGGTCCCTTCCAATTCAAGGACTCTAAATCTCCCAAGCCTGGCAAGAGACCCCGGGGTGGCTTTGGAGTCTGGGGTCTGCCTTTTGGGGAAGGGGCTCAGGCATATCCCAAAGTGGAGAGAGAAGGGGGAAGGTCTTCCTGCCAATGGGGTCTGGGAGGAAGAAGGAAGGGGCCTAGCGGAAGCCCCCTCCCCAAAGCCAGCTCTTCTCAGAGTCACACCCCCTCCCAGACATCCCCACCCCAAAAGAGGCAGCTCCATTGAGAGATATAAGTGGGATATGCTAATAATATAATATATTGTATGCATATATATATATCATGTAAGCCTGTGGCATATCAATGAGGTAAATAATAATAATTAATAAGATATAAAATATAAAATAAGATATAAAATATAAGATATAAAATATAAAATAATATAAAATAATATAAAATATAAAATATAAAATATAAAATATAAAATATAAAATATAAAATATAAAATATAAAATACAAAATACAAAATACAAAATACAAAATACAAAATATAAAATAGATATTGGGTTGCTGTGGGTGTTCCAGGCTGCCTGACCAAGTTCCAGAAGCATTCTCTCCTGACATTTCACCTACATCTATGGCAGGCATCCTCAGAGGCTGTGAGGTCTGTTGGAAATGAGGCCCGTGGGGTTTATATCCCTGTGGAATGATGTCCCGGGTGGGAGAAAGAACTCTTTGTCTGTTCAAGGTAGGTGTGAACATTTCAATTGGACACCTTGATTATTGATTACGGGCCTAGCAGCTTCAAGGTCTGGCTCGAAACACAAATAGATAAACCCAATTTTTCCTAATTTCCAACAAATCTCACCACTTCTGAGGATGCAGGCGAAACATCAGGAGAGAATGCTTCTGGAACATGGTTGGACAGCTTGGAAAACTCACAGATACCCAATGATTCTGGCAATTAAACCCTTCAACGATATATACTTAGGTTCCTGTGGGTTTTTCCGGGCTATATGGCCATGTTCTAGAGGCATTCTCTCCTGACGTTTTCGCCTGCATCTATGGCAAGCATCCTCAGAGGTAGTGAGGTCTGTTGGAACTAGGAAAATGGGTTTATATATCTGTGGAATAATGACCAGGGTGGGACAAAGGACTCTTGTCTGCTGGAGCTAGGGGTGAATGTTTCAACTGACCACCTTGATTAGCATTTGATGGCCTGGCATGGCCATGGTCTAGAGGCATTCTCTCCTGACGTTCCGCCTGCATCTATGGCAAGCATCCTCAGAGGTAGTGAGATCTGTTGGAACTAGGAAAAAGGGTTTATATATCTGTGGAATGACCAGGGTGGGACAAAGGACTCTTGTCTGCTGGAGCCAGGTGGGAATGTTTCAACTGACCAAAACATACATCAACTGATCAAAACATACATCATACGTGTACATACATCTCATAGATATCATGTTATAACCCTGGCATGGGCCAATTTTGGCCCTCCCTCCAAATGTTTTGGACTGCAACTCCCACCATTCCTAACAGCCGGTAGGCTGTTAGGAATGGTGGGAGTTGCAGTCCAAAACATTTGGAGGGAGGGCCAAAATTGGCCCATGCCAGGGTTATAAGGCTCATCATTATCACCATCGTCCATCATATGTATATATAACTCTCATATTCATATATATATATAGTCATGATTATCATCATTCAGGGTCTTTTGGGGATATTTGGGGAGGGGGCTGGGATAATGACTTACCTTCTGGGGGGTCCTTCTTGGGGGAGGGGTCCTCGATTCCACCACCACTCCTCTCTCTCTCTCTCTCTCTCTCTCTCTGTCTCTCTCTCTGTCTCTTCCTGCTTCCCTTCGAGGGCAGACCCCCCCCCCCCATTTCCCATGCTGGCCCCCCTCCAATGCACGCCCCTTCCCCATCCCTCCTTCCCTCCCTCCCTTCCTTCCTTGGGAAGACAGAGGCGCCTCCTCGGCTCCGGCATCGGCGGCTGACCTGCATTGACGTCATTGCGTCACTAGGTTTCCCCTGGAAACACGGAGGGGCTAAAAATAGAACACGCGAGACCCCTCCCTCCCCCCCCCCCACGCTCGGGAAGGGGGAGGGGGAAGGGGCACACACACACACACGGGCACCGAGGGACACGTCGAAGGAAGGGAAGAGCATCCCGACATTCGCCGGGCGCCACGCGGGGACGCAAGTAACACGCGTGTCGCTACTCTGGGAGGGGATTAGACCTCTTGGGACAGCGGGGGAGAAGGCTGAGGGTGGGTCAGGTGTGGGGGGAAACAAGGGGGGTTGCAAAAGTTGGGTTGTTGTAGTTTTTTCTGGGCTATATGGCCATGTTCTAGAGGCATTCTCTCCTGACGTTTCGCCTGCATCTATGGCAAGCATCCTCAGAGGTAGGTCTGTTGGAACTAGGAAAAGGGGTTTATATATTTATGGAATGGCCAGGGTGGGACAAAGAACTCTTGTTTCAACTGACCATCATCCAGTCCAATGGGGTTGGACTGGATGATGGCCCACCAGGTCTCTTCCAATTCTTGGAGTCTATGATTCTATGTCTGTTGGAGCTAGGTGTGAATGTTTCAACTGACCACCTTGATTAGCATTTGATGGCCTGGCAGTGCCTGGGGCAATTGACAGTGCCAGGCCATCAAATGCTAATCAAGGTGGTCAGTTGAAACATTCACACCTAGCTCCAACAGACATAGAATCCTAGAATCCTAGAGTTGGAAGAGACCTCATTGGCCATCATCCAGTCCAACCCCATTCTGCCAAGAAGCAGGAATATTGCATTCAAATCACCCCTGACAGATGGCCATCCAGCCTCTGTTTCACTTCGGGGCAGAGAGTTCCACTGCTGAACGGCTCTCACAGTCAGGAAGTTCTTCCTCATGTTCAGATGGAATCTCCTCTCTTGTAGTTTGAAGCCATTGTTCCATTGCGTCCTAGTCTCCAGGGAAGCAGAAAGGAAGCTTGCTCCCTCCTCCCTGTGGCTTCCTCTCACATATTTATACATGGCTATCATATCTCCTCTCAGCCTTCTCTTCTTCAGGCTAAACATGCCCAGCTCCTTAAGCCGCTCCTCATAGGGCTTGTTCTCCAGACCCTTGATCATTTGAGTCGCCCTCCTCTGGACACATTCCAGCTTGTCAATCTCTCTCTTGAATTGTGGTGCCCAGAATTGGACACAATATTCCAGGTGTGGTCTAACCAAGGCGGAATAGAGCATGGGGAGCATGACTTCCCTAGATCTAGACACTAGGCTCCTCTTGATGCCTGAGGCCAACATCCCATTGGCTTTTTTTGCCGCCACATCACATTCCTGGCTCATGTTTAACTTCCTGTCCACGAGGACTCCAAGATCTTTTTCACACGTACTGCTCTCGAGCCAGGCATTGTCCCCCATTCTGTATCTTTGCATTTCGTTTTTCCTGCCAAAGTGGAGTATCTTGCATTTGTCACTGTTGAACTTCATTTTGTTAGTTTTGGCCCATCATCTCTCTAATCTGTCAAGATCGTTTTGAGTCCTGTCCTCTGGACTATTGGCTCTCCCTCCCAATTTGGTGTCGTCTGCAAACTTGATGATCCTGCCTTCTAACCCTTCATCTAAGTCATTAATAAAGATCCTGAGCAAGACCAGGCCCAGGACGGAACCCTGCGGATGGCCCTCCACTCGTCACTTCTTTCCAGGATGAAGAGGAAGCATTGGTGAGCACCCTCTGGGTTCGTCCATTTAACCAATTACAGATCCACCTCTATGCTTTGGTCCCATATGGCAGAATGGGGTTGGACTAGGTGGCCTTTGGGGTACCCCTTCCAACATGATTGGAACATAGACCACCTCCAAAGGCAATGGGCTCTCCATCTTTGGAGGTCTTCAAACAAAGATTGGATGGTCATGGATCAGAAGTGCTTTGGTCCCATATGGCAGATTGGGGTTGGACTAGGTGGCCTTTGGAGTACCTCTTCCAACATGTTTGGAACATAGACCTCCTCCAAAGGCAATGGCCTCCCCATCTTTGGAGGTCTTCAATCAAAGGTTGGATGGTCAAGGATAAGAAGTGCTTTGGTCCTGAATGGCAGAATGGGGTTGGACTAGGTAGCCTTTGGGGTACCTCTTCCAACATGATTGGAACATAGACCACCTCCAAAGGCAATGCGCTCTCCATCTTTGGAGGTCTTCAAACAAAGGTTGGATGGTCATGGATCATAAGTGCTTTGGTCCCATATGGCAGAATGGGGTTGGACTAGGTGGACTTGGGGTCCCCCTTCCAACACGTTTGGAACATAGACCACCTCCAAAGGCAATGACCTCTCCATTTTTGGAGGTCTTCAATCAAAGATTGGATGGTCATGGATCAGAAGTGCTTTGGTCCTGTATGGCAGAATAGGGTTGGACTAGGTGGCCTTTGGGGTACCTCTTCCAACATGATTGGAACATAGACCACCTCCAAAGGCAATGGGCTCTCCATCTTTGGAGGTCTTCAAACAAAGGTTGGATGGTCATTGGAAGTGCTTTAGGCCTGTATGGGGTTGGACTACATGACCTTTTGGGGCTAGTGGAATGTGGAGCACCCCAAAGGTGATGGCCTCTCCATTACTGAGATGAGGTGCCCTATAAAAACCCTTGGTGTTTCTATGCCTCTCAGACACTAGAGATGAGGAGATTAAATCCACAGCTTTCATTTGCAGAGCAAAGCCATGGGGTCACCAAAAGGGATGTGCCACACGGTTCAGATGTAGAGTTGATATCCTTTGATCTCCCCCCCTTCCCCCTTTCCTGCTGAGCCCTCAGTTTTCCGCGCCTGCTCCCGGGGCCTCTTTCTTCCTCTCTCTCTCTCTCTCTCTCTCTTCTGCCTCCTCCTTCCTTTCTCTTCTTGCGGGTCATCAAGTCCTCCTTTGAACCTTTTCACCTGCTTTCATCTCCCTCCATTGCTTATCACAGGCTTCAGCGTGAGATTTCCTTTTAGCTCCTCCAATTCCCCCCCCCCTCCGCCCCTCCCTTCTGTCTTTTCCAACTTTCTTCAAACTTCATTTCCCTTCTCTTATCTCCAACAGCATCTTTGGAGGCCTTCAAGCAGAGGCTGAGTGGTCCTCTTCGGGGAGTGCTTTCTCAATGGAATCTTTGCCTGGCAGAAAGGGCTCCAACAGACCTCACCACCTCTGAGGATGCTTGCCATAGATACAGGCAAAACGTCAGGAGAGAACGCCTCTAGAACATATAGCCCAAACAAACCTACAGCAACCCAGTGATTCTGGCCATGAAAGCCTTCAACAATACAAGGGTTTTGTTGTTTACATATTGGGAAGGATGCCCCATTCATTGAGGAGGAGGATTCATCTTTGAGAGTTCTTGGAGAATGGGAGAAGTTCCAACAGATTGGAGGAGGGCCAATGTGGTCCTGGGCTCCACAATTCAAGAGAGACATTGACAACCTGGAATGTGTCCAGAGGAGGGCAACTAAAATGATCAAGGGTCTGGAGAACAAGCCCTATGAGGAGTGGCTTAAGGAGCTGGGCACAGGCATGTAGCCGGGGGGGGGGGGGGCCTTGAGGGGCTTCAGCCCCCCCCCCAAATTCTCATGGTGGTTCGCGAAAAGGCCTTACTGGTGCATTATTTAAACTGTTATGTTTATTGATATCATGATCTGATCACCATACTCAATATATCCCATATGCATGGGGGTATTGGGGTAATGATACAAAAGGTTTGCTAGGCTAGACCCTCTTTCACTCAGACTCAGCCCCCCCCCGAACCAAACTCACCCCCCCCCCAAACAAAATCCTGGCTACGGGTCTGGCTGGGTACGCTGGCTGAAGAAGAGAAGGCTGAGAGGAGACATGATAGCCATGTATAAATATGTGAGAGGAAGCACAGGGAGGAGGGAGCAAGCTTGTTTTCTGCTTCCTTGGAGACTAGGACATGGAACAATGGCTTCAAACTACAAGAGAGGAGATTCCATCTGAACATGAGGAAGAACTTCCTGACTGTGAGAGCCGTTCAGCAGTGGAACTCTCTGCCCCGGAGGGAGTGTGGTGGAGGCTCCTTCTATGGAGGCTTTTAAACAGAGGCTAGATGGCCATCTGTCAGGGGTGATTTGAATGCAATATTCCTGCTTCTTGGCAGAATGGGGTTGGACTGGATGATGGCCCAGGAGGTCTCTTCCAACTCTTGGATTCTAGGATTCTATGAATACAAGGGTTTTGTTGTTTACCTATTGGGAAGGATGTCCCATTCATGGAGAAGGAGGAAAGGTCCAGATTCCTTTCTCCTGCTCCCAAGACTGGGACACATTGGAGCAACACATTCAAAAGGCAGGAAAGGAGGCTCCACCTGAACATTGGGAAGAACTTCTTGAGGGTAAGACACTGGAGTCTGCTTCTGCCTGGGAGTCTGAGAGGTTGTTGTGCAGGGATTAATGGTCATCTGTTGAGAAGGCTTTGATGGTGTATTCCTAAATGACGCAAAGGGCATGACCCTGGGTTTCCTTCCAAGGCTCGGATTCTGTTATTCGATGAAGATCCCCTACATGTTCCCTTTGTTCTGTGCCCATTTGATAATAATAATCATAGTTGTTGTTGTTCTTGTCAGGATTAATTTAGTTATGTATGTGTTTTAAATGTGATTCTATGTATTGTAATATGGATGTCACTGTGAATTAGAAATGCTGTATACAATGTTTACACCATGAGGCTGTGATTAAGTGAACTTGAGAAAAGTAAGATAAGGTTGTCTTTTGTTTTTACTAGTTCCTGAATTGTAGCTCGCTGTAATAAGACGTGTCTGATGTGTGTGCTTAGTAAACTTAATTTCTTTTGTAACTCGAAGCCTGCAGAGTCCTTATTTTGCAACTCAGTGTCTGCTGATCTAGCATTCCTTCCGCTGGGCATTGTCTGAACTCTGACAGTTCTTGTTGTGATATTTCTTACCCACCTCTCTCTCCTTGTGGCTGAAGGCAGGTTATAGAATCCTAGAATCAAAGAGTTGGAAGAGACCTCCTGGGCCATCCAGTCCAACCCAATTCTGCCAAGAAGCAGGAATATTGCATTCAAAGCACTCCTGACAGATGGCCATCCAGCCTCTGTTTCAAAGCCTCCAAAGAAGGAGCCTCCACCACACTCCAGGGCAGAGAGTTCCACTGTTGAACGGCTCTCACAGTCAGGAAGTTCTTCCTCATGTTCAGGTGGAATCTCCTTAATTATAGAATAATTAAAATGCGCAAACATAGTAGAAATACACAAATACCAATATTAAAATGTATTTCTATACAAGATATATATTAAAACATATTTCTATAAAATGCATATTAAAATACATTCCTTTGTTGTTCCGTAGGCCATTCTTCCATTGTAGTCTTCCATTGCAAACCTCCTTCTCTGGAGGTTTTGAAACAGAGGCTGGATGGGCGTCTGTCAGGAGGGCTTGGATGGTGCCTTCCTTTATGGCAGAAGGCGGTGGGACTGGATGACCTTTGGGGGTCCCTTCCGACTTTAGGCCACTTGCTCCATTGTTGTTCCTTAGTCCGTCCTTCTCCTCTCCTGCTTGTTGGATTCCTTGGCAGACTTTGGCTTCCTTTCGCCTTTTCCGTAAGGCAGTGTTGTTCAACCTGTAGCTCCCCAGGTGTTTTGGCCTTCAACTCCCAGAAATCCAAACAGCTGGTAAACTGGCTGGGATTTTGGGAGTTGTAGGCCAAACACCAATGGGTTGAGAACCACTGCCATAAGGAGATGGCCTGTGTGTGAGATGCAGCACCTGGAAGACCACACCCTTGGTTGCTCTCACCTTGTGCACCTTTCCCAGGTGTTCCCCTTTGGAGGTTTCCCTTCTGCACTTTGAATGCACTGACCACGCTTTCAATGGCTGGACTTCAAAGCGACTTTCTACATGTTTTTTTTCCCTTTCTCTTCTTGCGTCTTCTTCAGCCTCTTCTGGGAATTTGCAGGTGAAAGCAAAGCAAAGCAAAAAAAAGGAATGGAAGGAACTTCTTTCTTTTCTGGGTGAGAGTTATGCTCATATTTATCTTTGCTTTCTTTCATGCATCCACTCAAGGGCCCGTTCTCCTCCTCCTCCTCTTCTTCTTCTTAGAATCCTAGAATCCTAGAGTTGGAAGAGACCTCCCGGGCCATCATCCAGTCCAACCCCATTCTGCCAAGAAGCAGGAATATTGCATTCAAAGCACCCCTGACAGATGGCCACCCAGCCTCATAGAATCCTAGAGTTGGAAGAGACCTCCTGGGCCATCCTCCAGTCCAACCCCATTCTGCCAAGAAGCAGGAATATTGCATTCAAAGCACCCCCCACAGATGGACATCCAGCCTCTGTTTAATAGCTTCCAAAGAAGGAGCCTCCACCACACTCCGGGGCAGAGAATCATAGAATCACAGAATCCTAGAAGAGTTGGAAGAGACCTCCTGGGCCATCATCCAGTCCAACCCCATTCTGCCAAGAAGCAGGAATATTGCATTCAAAGCACCCCTGACAGATGGCCATCCAGCCTCATAGAATCCTAGAGTGGGAAGAGACCTCCTGGGCCATCATCCAGTCCAACCCCATTCTGCCAAGAAGCAGGAATATTGCATTCAAAGCACCCCTGACAGATGGCCATCCAGCCTCTGTTTAAAAGCTTCCAAAGAAGGAGCCTCCACCACACTCAGGAATATAGAATCATAGAATCAAAGAGTTGGAAGAGACCTCATGGGCCATCCAGTCCAACTCCCTGCCAAGAAGCAGGAATATTGCATTCAAATCACCCCTGACAGATGGCCATCCAGCCTCTGCTTAAAAGCTTCCAAAGAAGGAGCCTCCACCACACTCCGGGGCAGAGAGTTCCACTGCTGAACGGCTCTCACAGTCAGGAAGTTCTTCATCATGTTCAGATGGAATCTCCTCTCTTGTAGTTTGAAGCCATTGTTCCGCGTCCTAGTCTCCAAGGAAGCAGAAAACAAGCTTGCTCCCTCCTCCCTGTGGCTTCCTCTCACATATTTATACATGGCTATCACATCTCCACTCATCCTTCTCTTCTTCAGGCTAAACATGCCCAGCTGCTCCTTAAGCCGCTCCTCATAGGGCTTGTTCTCCAGACCCTTGATCATTTGAGTCGCCCTCCTCTGGACACATTCCAGCTTAGAGTCAATCTCTCTCTTGAATTGTGGTGCCCAGAATTGGACACAATATTCCAGGTAAAGTGGTCTCACCAAAGCGGAATAGAGCATGGGGAGCAGGACTTCGCTAGATCTAGACGCTAGGCTCCTCTTGATGCCTGAGGCCAACATCCCACATCACATTCCTGGCTCATGTTTAACTTGCTGTCCACGAGGACTCCAAGATCTTTTTCACTCCTCTTCCTCCTCCTCTTCTTCTTCTTCTTCTTATTTATTTATTTGTTATTTGTTTGTTTCTATTCCGCCATTCTTGGCCTGAGGGCGACTCATGGCGGTTTACAAAATGGCACAGTTCGATGCCCACCACAGTACAAAAATAATTTAAACATTAAAACATTAAAAACATTTAACACAAATAAAAATTCATTACAATTAACATCAGTAACACAATAAAACCCATAAGTCCTCCTCCTCCTCCTCCTCCTCCTCCTCCTTCATTGTCAGTATTAACTCGTTGATATAAGGAATTCCTATCAACCTGAGGACGTAAAGCATGGTTGGCTCTCATAATCTTGCCAGTTTCTCATCTTGTGCCTCTGATTCTTCCTGCATCCAATTCACAATTCAACTGCCGCACTGAATTACTGTTGTGGGCTGAGAGTTTGTGGCCTGAACATCCTGATTTTAGGACATTTTCCACTGCTGATTTCTTTCCCTTTCCTCTCTCCACTTGGAATATTCCTAAACACTTCTTTCATGGTTGAGGCTTTTTAACAGCATTGGGGAGCTTTATTTCTTCCAATACAACCATTTCCCCCCATTTTGCACCACATTGATCCATTCCAAATCCCCCCCAAAGAGTAAAATTGATGCAGTCTGGGACTTGAACTGCCTTGGCTCAACGCTATGGAATCATGGGATCTGTAGTTTTGCAAGGCCCTTAGCCTTCTCTGCCAAAGAGGGCAAGTCACCAAACTATAAGTCCCAGGATTCCATAGGATTGAAACGTTGCAGTTCAAGTTGGGTCAAACTCAGGCATGGGCAAACTTGGAGGACCATGGCTTCAATGCTGGTGGCCTTTGCTTCTTCTTCCAGCATGCTGACATTTCCCTGCTTGTCTTCCCAAGAGATTTGCAGGATTTTCCAGAGGCAGCGCTGATGGAATCGTTCCAGGAGTTGCATGTGACGTCTGTAGACTGTCACGTCTACATAGAGAATGGCTACCTAGAGAAGCCATTGAAATCCACAGGAAGAAGGTGGATAATTTCAACAGAAAGGAGGAAACCAGGAAAATGAACAAAATCTGGCACCCAGTATTGAAAAACTTCTATATTCTATTTGCTATCTCAATATTGTATTGAATCTTCAAAACCCGCAAACCTTTTCACACTTTGTTTCTCCTTCACAGATGGTTCCCAGAGTTCCCAGCCTCGTTCTCCTTCATCCAACCAGACGACGGGTCCATTTCTGCCAATTCTAGAACTTTTATAATCCAGTTTTCTTTTGAGGGCAGTTCCTTATTTTCCCCATTTTTGCACATGAAGCAATCCCGCTGCGATAATCAGATAAGGTCAGAATTTGAAATTCACGCTTTTTGTTTGTTCGACACTTTCCATCCTTTCCGGTCCTTCATCTACTGGGACCTTTGTTTACATTTTAGCAAGTTTTAACTCCAGCCAGGTTTTCCATATGGCTTTTCCTGGTTCATCAAGAATGGGAAGGGATCCCTCAAGGCCATCCAGCCCAACCCTCTTCTCCCACAAAGGTAAACACAACCGAAGCCCTTCCGACAGATGGCCATCCGGCCACAGAAAGCAAGAGACTCGACTCGACTCCCCGGCAGAGGCACATTCATATTCCACTGTTCAGTCGTTCTGACCATCAGGAAGTTCTTCCTAACGTTTAAGGGGAGTCTCTTTTGCGCCATTTGAATCCATGGCCCCATTGTGCCCTTGTTTCTGGAGTAGCAGAAGACAGTCCTGCCCTTAATGGGACATCTTTTCCAGTCTGACTCCCTTCTCCCAGGCTTCTCTTCTCCAAGATGAGTTTCAGAGTTTCCAGACCTTTGGCCATTTTGATATTCCTTCCTCTGGACACATCGTTCTTGAATGGCTTTGCCCAGAACTGGATCCTATTCCAGGTCAAGGGGTCTGACCAAAGGAGAAGAGAGTAGGACTCAGAATTCCCTCCCTCTGGACACTAGGTGCCTCTTGATGCAGCTTAGAATTGCTTTGGCCTTTTCATAGAATCCTAGAAGAGTTGGAAGAGACCTCCTGGGCCATCCTCCAGTCCAACCCCATTCTGCCAAGAAGCAGGAATATTGCATTCAAAGCACCCCTGACAGATGGCCATCCAGCCTCTGTTCAAAGCTTCCAAAGAAGGAGCCTCCACCACACTCCGGGGCAGAGAGTTCCACTGCTGAACAGCTCTCACAGTCAGGAAGTTCTTCCTCATGTTCAGATGGAATCTCCTTTCTTGTAGTTTGAAGCCATTGCTCCATTGCATCCTAGTCTCCAGGGAAGCAGAAAGGGAGCTTGCTCCCTCCTCCTCCCTGTGGCTTCCTCTCACGTATTTATACATGGCCCTCATCATGTCTCCTCTCAGCCTTCTCTTCTTCAGGCTAAACATGCCCAGCTCTTTAAGCCGCTCCTCATAAGGCTTGTTCTCCAGACCCTTGATCATTTTAGTCACCCTCCTCTGGACACATTCCAGCTTGTCAATATCTCTCTTGAATTGTGGTGCCCAGAATTGGACACAATGTAATTCCAGGTGTGGTCTCACCAAAGCGGAATAGAGCATGGGGAGCATGACTTCCCTAGATCTAGGCACTATTGATGCTCCTATTGATGCAGGCCAACATCCCATTGGCTTTTTTTGCCGCCACATCCCATTCCTGGCTCATGTTCCCCTTCCTCCCCACGAGGACTCCAAGATCTTTTTCACACGTCCTGCTCTCGAGCCAGGCCTCATCGTCCCCCATTCTGTATCTTTGCATTTCATTTTTTCTGCCAAAGTGGAGTATCTTGCATTTATCTTCCCTCCCTCTGGACACTGGGCACCTCTTGATGCAGCTTATAATTGCATTGGCCTTTTGTTGCTGCTGTATCACCCTCTTGGCTCCTCTTCAGCTTGTGGTCCACTAAGACCCCGAGATCGCTTTCATGGGGCCTGTTCACCCATCCTAGATCCGTGCTAAGTGCCACCCAGTCCTTCTGCCACGTAGAAAAGCATCTGCTGCTGCCTCACACTCCTTTTGGACCCAGACCCTGTCCTCTGGGGCATTAGCCCTCCCTCTCTCCCAATCTGTGCAGATTGGATCAGCAATGGGATGTTGGCCTCAGGCATCAAGAGGAGCCTAGTGTCTAGATCTAGGGAAGTCCTGCTCCCCATGCTCTTATTCCGCCTTGGTTAGACCACTTTACCTGGAATATTGTGTCCAATTCTGGGCACCACAATTCAAGAGAGAAATTGACTCTAAGCTGGAATGTGTCCAGAGGGTCTGGAGAACAAGCCCTATGAAGAGAGGCTTAAGGAGCTGGGCATGTTTAGCCTGAAGAAGAGAAGGCTGAGAGGAGATATGATAGCCATGTATAAATATGTGAGAGGAAGCCACAGGGAGGAGGAGGGAGCAAGCTTGTTTTTCTTGGAGACTAGGACGCAAGGGAGGAATGGCTTCAAACTACAAGAGAGGAGATTCCACCTGAACACGAGGAAGAACTTCCTGACTGTGAGAGCCGTTCAGCAGTGGAACTCTCTGCCCCGGAGTGTGGTGGAGGCTCCTTCTTTGGAGGCTTTAAGCAGAGGCTGGATGGCCATCTGTCAGGGGTGCTTTGAATGCAATATTCCTGCTTCTTGGCAGAATGGGTTGGACTGGATGGCCCAGGAGGTCTCTTCCAACTTCCTGACTTTGAGAGCCGTTCAGCAGTGGAACTCTCTGCCCCGGAGGGAGTGTGGTGGAGGCTCCTTCTTTGGAAGCTTTGAAACAGAGGCTGGGTGGCCATCTGTCAGGGGTGCTTTGAATGCAATATTCCTGCTTCTTGGCAGAATGGGGTTGGACTGGAGGATGGCCCAGGAGGTCTCTTCCAACTCTTTCATTCTAGGATTCTAGGATTCTATCTCATTCCTGCTTCTCTTGCAACATTGGCTGTGGCCATTTTTCTTTTCATATTGGTGGCACACAAAGGCAGTGTTGCAACGAGTGGCCTCTCTCTTGCTGGACTCATAGAATCCCATCTTTGCAATATCAGGCTTTGTATCCGCTTCCAGCCCCAAAAGGGCTCCTGCACGACCCCCAGGCGGACCCCCAAAGCGACGAGAAGGCCATCCTCCTCCTGCTGGCACAATCGCACATCCATTCGTTCTAAATACATCAACCAACTTGCAGGTTCCATTGACACGTTGTGCTAATGCTATTTTTAATGAATTCTTGTTTCCGAAAGAAAAACTCACCAACTCTATTGACATGCCATGGAATGCTTTACTCTTCATATCTTGGCCAGATTCCAGTCTACGTCTTACGTTTGCCTCCGTGTCTCAGTTGGGCAATGTGGGCTGGAAGCAGAAAGTCAGCTTGTTGTCCACGGTTGTGACAATGGGAGTTGTGATTGCAATGCTGCTGTGTATGCACTTGAGAGGTGCAGGAGGTGTGTGCTTGCCATTGTACAATACTGCCATTCAACACAAGGCTGTGTAGCACAATCAGTGTGTCACTCCATCAGCAGCAGTTTATTATCCACAGTTTCAGGGCCCCGTGCACACTGGGGAAACATGGCTGAAAAGCAAGCAAAATAGAGATGGAAGGGGTCCCCAAAAGCCATCTAGTCCAACCCCATGCTTCCAGGTGGGAAGACACATTTACAACACAGTACTGGACTAATAGGTATGTATTTGCTTTAATGCTCACATATATGTGAACTTTAAATCTTCATATATACATTTAATGTTCATAAATGTTCATATATATTTGATTACAGTATACACACACACTAGCCGTTCCCTGTCATGCCTTGCTGTGGCCCACTCTGGTGGTCATGGGGGTTCTGTGTGGGAGGTTTGGCCCAATTCTATCATTGGTGGAGTTCAGAATGCTCTGTGATTGTAAGTGAACTATAAATCCCAGTAACTACCACTCCCAAATGTCAAGATTCTATTTCCCCCAAACTCCACCAATGTTCATATTTGGGCATATTGAGTATCTGTGCCAAGTTTGATCCAGATCCACCATTGTTTGAGACCAAAGTGATCTCTGGATGTAGGTGAACTACAACTCCAAAACCAAAGGACACTGCCCACCAAACCCTTCCAGTATTTTCTGTTGGTCATGGGAGTTTGGTTCAATTCCATCGTTGGTGGGGTTCAGAATGCTCTTTGATTGTAGGTGAACTATAAATCCCAGCAACTACAACTCCCAAATGACAAAATCAATTTTTTTTTGAGTGAAGGACATACAATGGGTTGTTAGGTGTCTTTTGTCCAAATTTGGTGTCAATTTGTCCAGTGGTTTTTGAGTTCTGTTAATCCCACAAACGAACATGACATTTTTATTTATATAGATATGAATGATTACAGTACTATTAGTACAGTACAATACTGTATGTATATGTGTTTGTAGGTGTGTGTGTGTGTGTGTGTGTGTGTATATATATATATCAGTGGTTCTCAACCCAGCAGTGGGGCACGAGAGCAAAAATCTGGTCCATGCACCTCCTTCCTCTTTATTTGTTTATATGATTGTATTTTATTTCCGCTTCTTTCCGCAGGGCTGACCAGCCCCACCCCTTTCAGTACTAATGTTGGAGAGTGGGCCCTGGTCAAGTGGGCCCTGGCCAAAGTGGGCCCTGGTCAAAAAAAGGTTGGGAACCACTAATATATATTAGTGGCATGTGGACAATTTCAACAGAAAGGAGGAAACCATGAAAATGAACAAAATCTGGCTACTAGTACTAAAAAAAACCTCTAAAATTACAACAGCACAACAACAGAGAGGAAACAAACAAGGACATCTAATCACCTCTCAACAAAAGATTGCCCCAGGCACTGTCAGGCCATTATATGCTAATCAAGGTGATCAGTTCACACCTAGCTCCAGCAGACAAGAGTCCTTTGTCCCACCCTGGTCATTCAACAGATATATAAGCCCCTTTCCCTAGTTCCAAAAGACCTCACGACCTCTGAGGATGCTTGCCATAGATGCAGGTGAAACGTCAGGAGAGAATGCCTCTAGACCATGGCCATATAGCCCGAAAAAACCTACAACAACTCAAGTGATTCTGGCCATGAAAGCCTTCGACAATACATCGATGATGTTGTTGATGATGATGATGATCCAAAAATGATTTGTCACCGGCCTCACGTCATGGCTTGGGGAGGGGCACAAGGTAATTAAAATATGTAGATAAAACAAAGAACCTAGAAATACGTGTATGAAAAGCTTCATACTCTGCAATAAGCAAAAGAATTATGTGGTAATTTTAAACACAGATTGGAAGAAGGGGAATTGGAAGGAGCGAGCGGTGGGATAGATCAAGAAGAGAAACAGGATGACTCATCTCTAGATGGAGTATCGGGAAGGAAGGAAGAGAACAATCTGCTGACAGAAAGGAAGGAGCAAAGCAAAGAAGAGAGTCGATCAAAGACAAGGAAGATAGTACAACTACAGATAACACACCAGAGTATGATGGACCTGGATCCCCAGGTTTCAACGGTGACCAGGGGAGCATTTGCACAGCTTAGGCTCGTGCGCCAGCTGCGCCC
>NW_026847549.1:379359-393374 GCF_025583915.1 Anolis sagrei ordinatus | reverse complement strand
TATCTTGCATTTGTCACTGTTGAACTTCATTTTGTTAGTTTTGTCCCATCATCTCTCTAATCTGTCAAGATCGTTTTGAGTCCTGTCCTCTGGACTATTGGCTCTCCCTCCCAATTTGGTGTCGTCTGCAAACTTGATGATCCTGCCTTCTAACCCTTCATCTAAGTCATTAATAAAGATCCTGAGCAAGACCAGGCCCAGGACGGAACCCTGCGGATGGCCCTCCACTCGTCACTTCTTTCCAGGATGAAGAGGAAGCATTGGTGAGCACCCTCTGGGTTCGTCCATTTAACCAATTACAGATCCACCTCTATGCTTTGGTCCCATATGGCAGAATGGGGTTGGACTAGGTGGCCTTTGGGGTACCCCTTCCAACATGATTGGAACATAGACCACCTCCAAAGGCAATGGGCTCTCCATCTTTGGAGGTCTTCAAACAAAGATTGGATGGTCATGGATCAGAAGTGCTTTGGTCCCATATGGCAGATTGGGGTTGGACTAGGTGGCCTTTGGAGTACCTCTTCCAACATGTTTGGAACATAGACCTCCTCCAAAGGCAATGGCCTCCCCATCTTTGGAGGTCTTCAATCAAAGGTTGGATGGTCAAGGATAAGAAGTGCTTTGGTCCTGAATGGCAGAATGGGGTTGGACTAGGTAGCCTTTGGGGTACCTCTTCCAACATGATTGGAACATAGACCACCTCCAAAGGCAATGCGCTCTCCATCTTTGGAGGTCTTCAAACAAAGGTTGGATGGTCATGGATCATAAGTGCTTTGGTCCCATATGGCAGAATGGGGTTGGACTAGGTGGACTTGGGGTCCCCCTTCCAACACGTTTGGAACATAGACCACCTCCAAAGGCAATGACCTCTCCATTTTTGGAGGTCTTCAATCAAAGATTGGATGGTCATGGATCAGAAGTGCTTTGGTCCTGTATGGCAGAATAGGGTTGGACTAGGTGGCCTTTGGGGTACCTCTTCCAACATGATTGGAACATAGACCACCTCCAAAGGCAATGGGCTCTCCATCTTTGGAGGTCTTCAAACAAAGGTTGGATGGTCATTGGAAGTGCTTTAGGCCTGTATGGGGTTGGACTACATGACCTTTTGGGGCTAGTGGAATGTGGAGCACCCCAAAGGTGATGGCCTCTCCATTACTGAGATGAGGTGCCCTATAAAAACCCTTGGTGTTTCTATGCCTCTCAGACACTAGAGATGAGGAGATTAAATCCACAGCTTTCATTTGCAGAGCAAAGCCATGGGGTCACCAAAAGGGATGTGCCACACGGTTCAGATGTAGAGTTGATATCCTTTGATCTCCCCCCCTTCCCCCTTTCCTGCTGAGCCCTCAGTTTTCCGCGCCTGCTCCCGGGGCCTCTTTCTTCCTCTCTCTCTCTCTCTCTCTCTCTTCTGCCTCCTCCTTCCTTTCTCTTCTTGCGGGTCATCAAGTCCTCCTTTGAACCTTTTCACCTGCTTTCATCTCCCTCCATTGCTTATCACAGGCTTCAGCGTGAGATTTCCTTTTAGCTCCTCCAATTCCCCCCCCCCTCCGCCCCTCCCTTCTGTCTTTTCCAACTTTCTTCAAACTTCATTTCCCTTCTCTTATCTCCAACAGCATCTTTGGAGGCCTTCAAGCAGAGGCTGAGTGGTCCTCTTCGGGGAGTGCTTTCTCAATGGAATCTTTGCCTGGCAGAAAGGGCTCCAACAGACCTCACCACCTCTGAGGATGCTTGCCATAGATACAGGCAAAACGTCAGGAGAGAACGCCTCTAGAACATATAGCCCAAACAAACCTACAGCAACCCAGTGATTCTGGCCATGAAAGCCTTCAACAATACAAGGGTTTTGTTGTTTACATATTGGGAAGGATGCCCCATTCATTGAGGAGGAGGATTCATCTTTGAGAGTTCTTGGAGAATGGGAGAAGTTCCAACAGATTGGAGGAGGGCCAATGTGGTCCTGGGCTCCACAATTCAAGAGAGACATTGACAACCTGGAATGTGTCCAGAGGAGGGCAACTAAAATGATCAAGGGTCTGGAGAACAAGCCCTATGAGGAGTGGCTTAAGGAGCTGGGCACAGGCATGTAGCCGGGGGGGGGGGGGGCCTTGAGGGGCTTCAGCCCCCCCCCCAAATTCTCATGGTGGTTCGCGAAAAGGCCTTACTGGTGCATTATTTAAACTGTTATGTTTATTGATATCATGATCTGATCACCATACTCAATATATCCCATATGCATGGGGGTATTGGGGTAATGATACAAAAGGTTTGCTAGGCTAGACCCTCTTTCACTCAGACTCAGCCCCCCCCCGAACCAAACTCACCCCCCCCCCAAACAAAATCCTGGCTACGGGTCTGGCTGGGTACGCTGGCTGAAGAAGAGAAGGCTGAGAGGAGACATGATAGCCATGTATAAATATGTGAGAGGAAGCACAGGGAGGAGGGAGCAAGCTTGTTTTCTGCTTCCTTGGAGACTAGGACATGGAACAATGGCTTCAAACTACAAGAGAGGAGATTCCATCTGAACATGAGGAAGAACTTCCTGACTGTGAGAGCCGTTCAGCAGTGGAACTCTCTGCCCCGGAGGGAGTGTGGTGGAGGCTCCTTCTATGGAGGCTTTTAAACAGAGGCTAGATGGCCATCTGTCAGGGGTGATTTGAATGCAATATTCCTGCTTCTTGGCAGAATGGGGTTGGACTGGATGATGGCCCAGGAGGTCTCTTCCAACTCTTGGATTCTAGGATTCTATGAATACAAGGGTTTTGTTGTTTACCTATTGGGAAGGATGTCCCATTCATGGAGAAGGAGGAAAGGTCCAGATTCCTTTCTCCTGCTCCCAAGACTGGGACACATTGGAGCAACACATTCAAAAGGCAGGAAAGGAGGCTCCACCTGAACATTGGGAAGAACTTCTTGAGGGTAAGACACTGGAGTCTGCTTCTGCCTGGGAGTCTGAGAGGTTGTTGTGCAGGGATTAATGGTCATCTGTTGAGAAGGCTTTGATGGTGTATTCCTAAATGACGCAAAGGGCATGACCCTGGGTTTCCTTCCAAGGCTCGGATTCTGTTATTCGATGAAGATCCCCTACATGTTCCCTTTGTTCTGTGCCCATTTGATAATAATAATCATAGTTGTTGTTGTTCTTGTCAGGATTAATTTAGTTATGTATGTGTTTTAAATGTGATTCTATGTATTGTAATATGGATGTCACTGTGAATTAGAAATGCTGTATACAATGTTTACACCATGAGGCTGTGATTAAGTGAACTTGAGAAAAGTAAGATAAGGTTGTCTTTTGTTTTTACTAGTTCCTGAATTGTAGCTCGCTGTAATAAGACGTGTCTGATGTGTGTGCTTAGTAAACTTAATTTCTTTTGTAACTCGAAGCCTGCAGAGTCCTTATTTTGCAACTCAGTGTCTGCTGATCTAGCATTCCTTCCGCTGGGCATTGTCTGAACTCTGACAGTTCTTGTTGTGATATTTCTTACCCACCTCTCTCTCCTTGTGGCTGAAGGCAGGTTATAGAATCCTAGAATCAAAGAGTTGGAAGAGACCTCCTGGGCCATCCAGTCCAACCCAATTCTGCCAAGAAGCAGGAATATTGCATTCAAAGCACTCCTGACAGATGGCCATCCAGCCTCTGTTTCAAAGCCTCCAAAGAAGGAGCCTCCACCACACTCCAGGGCAGAGAGTTCCACTGTTGAACGGCTCTCACAGTCAGGAAGTTCTTCCTCATGTTCAGGTGGAATCTCCTTAATTATAGAATAATTAAAATGCGCAAACATAGTAGAAATACACAAATACCAATATTAAAATGTATTTCTATACAAGATATATATTAAAACATATTTCTATAAAATGCATATTAAAATACATTCCTTTGTTGTTCCGTAGGCCATTCTTCCATTGTAGTCTTCCATTGCAAACCTCCTTCTCTGGAGGTTTTGAAACAGAGGCTGGATGGGCGTCTGTCAGGAGGGCTTGGATGGTGCCTTCCTTTATGGCAGAAGGCGGTGGGACTGGATGACCTTTGGGGGTCCCTTCCGACTTTAGGCCACTTGCTCCATTGTTGTTCCTTAGTCCGTCCTTCTCCTCTCCTGCTTGTTGGATTCCTTGGCAGACTTTGGCTTCCTTTCGCCTTTTCCGTAAGGCAGTGTTGTTCAACCTGTAGCTCCCCAGGTGTTTTGGCCTTCAACTCCCAGAAATCCAAACAGCTGGTAAACTGGCTGGGATTTTGGGAGTTGTAGGCCAAACACCAATGGGTTGAGAACCACTGCCATAAGGAGATGGCCTGTGTGTGAGATGCAGCACCTGGAAGACCACACCCTTGGTTGCTCTCACCTTGTGCACCTTTCCCAGGTGTTCCCCTTTGGAGGTTTCCCTTCTGCACTTTGAATGCACTGACCACGCTTTCAATGGCTGGACTTCAAAGCGACTTTCTACATGTTTTTTTTCCCTTTCTCTTCTTGCGTCTTCTTCAGCCTCTTCTGGGAATTTGCAGGTGAAAGCAAAGCAAAGCAAAAAAAAGGAATGGAAGGAACTTCTTTCTTTTCTGGGTGAGAGTTATGCTCATATTTATCTTTGCTTTCTTTCATGCATCCACTCAAGGGCCCGTTCTCCTCCTCCTCCTCTTCTTCTTCTTAGAATCCTAGAATCCTAGAGTTGGAAGAGACCTCCCGGGCCATCATCCAGTCCAACCCCATTCTGCCAAGAAGCAGGAATATTGCATTCAAAGCACCCCTGACAGATGGCCACCCAGCCTCATAGAATCCTAGAGTTGGAAGAGACCTCCTGGGCCATCCTCCAGTCCAACCCCATTCTGCCAAGAAGCAGGAATATTGCATTCAAAGCACCCCCCACAGATGGACATCCAGCCTCTGTTTAATAGCTTCCAAAGAAGGAGCCTCCACCACACTCCGGGGCAGAGAATCATAGAATCACAGAATCCTAGAAGAGTTGGAAGAGACCTCCTGGGCCATCATCCAGTCCAACCCCATTCTGCCAAGAAGCAGGAATATTGCATTCAAAGCACCCCTGACAGATGGCCATCCAGCCTCATAGAATCCTAGAGTGGGAAGAGACCTCCTGGGCCATCATCCAGTCCAACCCCATTCTGCCAAGAAGCAGGAATATTGCATTCAAAGCACCCCTGACAGATGGCCATCCAGCCTCTGTTTAAAAGCTTCCAAAGAAGGAGCCTCCACCACACTCAGGAATATAGAATCATAGAATCAAAGAGTTGGAAGAGACCTCATGGGCCATCCAGTCCAACTCCCTGCCAAGAAGCAGGAATATTGCATTCAAATCACCCCTGACAGATGGCCATCCAGCCTCTGCTTAAAAGCTTCCAAAGAAGGAGCCTCCACCACACTCCGGGGCAGAGAGTTCCACTGCTGAACGGCTCTCACAGTCAGGAAGTTCTTCATCATGTTCAGATGGAATCTCCTCTCTTGTAGTTTGAAGCCATTGTTCCGCGTCCTAGTCTCCAAGGAAGCAGAAAACAAGCTTGCTCCCTCCTCCCTGTGGCTTCCTCTCACATATTTATACATGGCTATCACATCTCCACTCATCCTTCTCTTCTTCAGGCTAAACATGCCCAGCTGCTCCTTAAGCCGCTCCTCATAGGGCTTGTTCTCCAGACCCTTGATCATTTGAGTCGCCCTCCTCTGGACACATTCCAGCTTAGAGTCAATCTCTCTCTTGAATTGTGGTGCCCAGAATTGGACACAATATTCCAGGTAAAGTGGTCTCACCAAAGCGGAATAGAGCATGGGGAGCAGGACTTCGCTAGATCTAGACGCTAGGCTCCTCTTGATGCCTGAGGCCAACATCCCACATCACATTCCTGGCTCATGTTTAACTTGCTGTCCACGAGGACTCCAAGATCTTTTTCACTCCTCTTCCTCCTCCTCTTCTTCTTCTTCTTCTTATTTATTTATTTGTTATTTGTTTGTTTCTATTCCGCCATTCTTGGCCTGAGGGCGACTCATGGCGGTTTACAAAATGGCACAGTTCGATGCCCACCACAGTACAAAAATAATTTAAACATTAAAACATTAAAAACATTTAACACAAATAAAAATTCATTACAATTAACATCAGTAACACAATAAAACCCATAAGTCCTCCTCCTCCTCCTCCTCCTCCTCCTCCTTCATTGTCAGTATTAACTCGTTGATATAAGGAATTCCTATCAACCTGAGGACGTAAAGCATGGTTGGCTCTCATAATCTTGCCAGTTTCTCATCTTGTGCCTCTGATTCTTCCTGCATCCAATTCACAATTCAACTGCCGCACTGAATTACTGTTGTGGGCTGAGAGTTTGTGGCCTGAACATCCTGATTTTAGGACATTTTCCACTGCTGATTTCTTTCCCTTTCCTCTCTCCACTTGGAATATTCCTAAACACTTCTTTCATGGTTGAGGCTTTTTAACAGCATTGGGGAGCTTTATTTCTTCCAATACAACCATTTCCCCCCATTTTGCACCACATTGATCCATTCCAAATCCCCCCCAAAGAGTAAAATTGATGCAGTCTGGGACTTGAACTGCCTTGGCTCAACGCTATGGAATCATGGGATCTGTAGTTTTGCAAGGCCCTTAGCCTTCTCTGCCAAAGAGGGCAAGTCACCAAACTATAAGTCCCAGGATTCCATAGGATTGAAACGTTGCAGTTCAAGTTGGGTCAAACTCAGGCATGGGCAAACTTGGAGGACCATGGCTTCAATGCTGGTGGCCTTTGCTTCTTCTTCCAGCATGCTGACATTTCCCTGCTTGTCTTCCCAAGAGATTTGCAGGATTTTCCAGAGGCAGCGCTGATGGAATCGTTCCAGGAGTTGCATGTGACGTCTGTAGACTGTCACGTCTACATAGAGAATGGCTACCTAGAGAAGCCATTGAAATCCACAGGAAGAAGGTGGATAATTTCAACAGAAAGGAGGAAACCAGGAAAATGAACAAAATCTGGCACCCAGTATTGAAAAACTTCTATATTCTATTTGCTATCTCAATATTGTATTGAATCTTCAAAACCCGCAAACCTTTTCACACTTTGTTTCTCCTTCACAGATGGTTCCCAGAGTTCCCAGCCTCGTTCTCCTTCATCCAACCAGACGACGGGTCCATTTCTGCCAATTCTAGAACTTTTATAATCCAGTTTTCTTTTGAGGGCAGTTCCTTATTTTCCCCATTTTTGCACATGAAGCAATCCCGCTGCGATAATCAGATAAGGTCAGAATTTGAAATTCACGCTTTTTGTTTGTTCGACACTTTCCATCCTTTCCGGTCCTTCATCTACTGGGACCTTTGTTTACATTTTAGCAAGTTTTAACTCCAGCCAGGTTTTCCATATGGCTTTTCCTGGTTCATCAAGAATGGGAAGGGATCCCTCAAGGCCATCCAGCCCAACCCTCTTCTCCCACAAAGGTAAACACAACCGAAGCCCTTCCGACAGATGGCCATCCGGCCACAGAAAGCAAGAGACTCGACTCGACTCCCCGGCAGAGGCACATTCATATTCCACTGTTCAGTCGTTCTGACCATCAGGAAGTTCTTCCTAACGTTTAAGGGGAGTCTCTTTTGCGCCATTTGAATCCATGGCCCCATTGTGCCCTTGTTTCTGGAGTAGCAGAAGACAGTCCTGCCCTTAATGGGACATCTTTTCCAGTCTGACTCCCTTCTCCCAGGCTTCTCTTCTCCAAGATGAGTTTCAGAGTTTCCAGACCTTTGGCCATTTTGATATTCCTTCCTCTGGACACATCGTTCTTGAATGGCTTTGCCCAGAACTGGATCCTATTCCAGGTCAAGGGGTCTGACCAAAGGAGAGTAGGACTCAGAATTCCCTCCCTCTGGACACTAGGTGCCTCTTGATGCAGCTTAGAATTGCTTTGGCCTTTTCATAGAATCCTCGAGTTGGAAGAGACCTCCTGGGCCATCATCCAGTCCAACCCCATTCTGCCAAGAAGCAGGAATATTGCATTCAAAGCACCCCTGACAGATGGCCATCAGCCTCTGTTTAAAAGCCTCAAAGAAGGAGCCTCCACCACACTCCGGCAGAGAGAGTTCCACTGCTGAACAGAAAGTTCTTCCTAATGTTCAGGAAGAGACCTCATGGGCCTCATCCAGTCCAACCCCATTCTGCAATAAGCAGGAATATTGCATTCAAAGCACCCCTGACAGATGGCCACCCAGCCTCTGCTTAAAAGCTTCCAAAGAAAGAGCCTCCACCACACTCCAGGGCAGAGAGTTCCACTGCTGAACAGCTCTGACAGTCAGGAAGTTCTTCCTCATGTTCAGATGGAATCTCCTCTCTTGTAGTTTGAAGCCATTGTTCCTGGTCCTAATCTCCATGGAAGCAGAAAACAAGCTTGCTCCCTCTTCCCTGTGGCTTCCTCTCACATATTTATACATGGCCCTCATCATGTCTCCTCTCAGCCTTCTCTTCTTCAGGCTAAACATGCCCAGCTCCTTAAGCCGCTCCTCATAGGGCTTGTTCTCCAGACCCTTGATCATTTTAGTCGCCCTCCTCTGGACACATTCCAGCTTGTCAATATCTCTCTTGAATTGTGGTGCCCAGAATTGGACACAATATTCCAGGTGTGGTCTAACCAAAGCGGAATAGAGCATGGGGAGCATGACTTCCCTAGATCTAGGCACTATTGATGCTCCTATTGATGCAGGCCAACATCCCATTGGCTTTTTTTGCCGCCACATCCCATTCCTGGCTCATGTTCACCTTCCTCCCCACGAGGACTCCAAGATCTTTTTCACACGTACTGCTCTCGAGCCAGGCCTCATCGTCACCCATTCTGTATCTTTGCATTTCGGGGTTTTTTTTCTGCCTAAGTGGAATATCTTGCATTTATCTTCCCTCCCTCTGGACACTGGGCACCTCTTGATGCAGCTTATAATTGCATTGGCCTTTTGTTGCTGCTGTATCACCCTCTTGGCTCCTCTTCAGCTTGTGGTCCACTAAGACCCCGAGATCGCTTTCATGGGGCCTGTTCACCCATCCTAGATCCGTGCTAAGTGCCACCCAGTCCTTCTGCCACGTAGAAAAGCATCTGCTGCTGCCTCACACTCCTTTTGGACCCAGACCCTGTCCTCTGGGGCATTAGCCCTCCCTCTCTCCCAATCTGTGCAGATTGGATCAGCAATGGGATGTTGGCCTCAGGCATCAAGAGGAGCCTAGTGTCTAGATCTAGGGAAGTCCTGCTCCCCATGCTCTTATTCCGCCTTGGTTAGACCACTTTACCTGGAATATTGTGTCCAATTCTGGGCACCACAATTCAAGAGAGATGTTGACTCTAAGCTGGAATATGTCCAGAGGAGGGTGACTCAGAGAACAAGCGCTATGAGGAGCGGCTTAAAGAGCTGGGCATGTTTAGCCTGAAGAAGAGAAGGCTGAGAGGAGAATGATAGCCATGTATAAATATGTGAGAGGAAGCCACAGGGAGGAGGAGGGAGCAAGCTTGTTTTCTGCTTCCTTGGAGACTAGGGTCTGGAGAACAAGCCCTATGAGGAGCGGCTTAGGGAACTGGGCATGTTTAGCCTGAAGAAGAGAAGGCTGAGAGGAGATATGATAGCCATGGATAAATATGTGAGAGGAAGCCACAGGGAGGAGGGAGCAAGCTTGTTTTCTGCTTCCCTGGAGACTAGGACGCGAACAATGGCTTCAAACTACAAGAGAGGAGATTCCATCTGAACATGAGGAAGAACTTCCTGACTGTGAGAGCCGTTCAGCAGTGGAACTCTCTGCCCCGGATGGAGTGTGGTGGAGGCTCCTTCTTTGGAAGCTTTGAAACAGAGGCTGGGTGGCCATCTGTCAGGGGTGCTTTGAATGCAATATTCCTGCTTCTTGGCAGAATGGGGTTGGACTGGATGATGGCCCAGGAGGTCTCTTCCCACTCTAGGATTCTATGTTCAGCAGTGGAACTCTCTGCCCCTTGAGGAGTGTGGTGGAGGCTCCTTCTTTGGAGGCTTTGAAACAGAGGCTGGATGGCCATCTGTCAGGGGTGCTTTGAATGCAATATTCCTGCTTCTTGGCAGAATGGGGTTGGACTGGAGGATGGCCCAGGAGGTCTCTTCCAACTCTTTCATTCTAGGATTCTAGGATTCTATCTCATTCCTGCTTCTCTTGCAACATTGGCTGTGGCCATTTTTCTTTTCATATTGGTGGCACACAAAGGCAGTGTTGCAACGAGTGGCCTCTCTCTTGCTGGACTCATAGAATCCCATCTTTGCAATATCAGGCTTTGTATCCGCTTCCAGCCCCAAAAGGGCTCCTGCACGACCCCCAGGCGGACCCCCAAAGCGACGAGAAGGCCATCCTCCTCCTGTTGGCACAATCGCACATCCATTCGTTCTAAATACATCAACCAACTTGCAGGTTCCATTGACACGTTGTGCTAATGCTATTTTTAATGAATTCTTGTTTCCGAAAGAAAAACTCACCAACTCTATTGACATGCCATGGAATGCTTTACTCTTCATATCTTGGCCAGATTCCAGTCTACGTCTTACGTTTGCCTCCGTGTCTCAGTTGGGCAATGTGGGCTGGAAGCAGAAAGTCAGCTTGTTGTCCACGGTTGTGACAATGGGAGTTGTGATTGCAATGCTGCTGTGTATGCACTTGAGAGGTGCAGGAGGTGTGTGCTTGCCATTGTACAATACTGCCATTCAACACAAGGCTGTGTAGCACAATCAGTGTGTCACTCCATCAGCAGCAGTTTATTATCCACAGTTTCAGGGCCCCGTGCACACTGGGGAAACATGGCTGAAAAGCAAGCAAAATAGAGATGGAAGGGGTCCCCAAAAGCCATCTAGTCCAACCCCATGCTTCCAGGTGGGAAGACACATTTACAACACAGTACTGGACTAATAGGTATGTATTTGCTTTAATGCTCACATATATGTGAACTTTAAATCTTCATATATACATTTAATGTTCATAAATGTTCATATATATTTGATTACAGTATACACACACACTAGCCGTTCCCTGTCATGCCTTGCTGTGGCCCACTCTGGTGGTCATGGGGGTTCTGTGTGGGAGGTTTGGCCCAATTCTATCATTGGTGGAGTTCAGAATGCTCTGTGATTGTAAGTGAACTATAAATCCCAGTAACTACCACTCCCAAATGTCAAGATTCTATTTCCCCCAAACTCCACCAATGTTCATATTTGGGCATATTGAGTATCTGTGCCAAGTTTGATCCAGATCCACCATTGTTTGAGACCAAAGTGATCTCTGGATGTAGGTGAACTACAACTCCAAAACCAAAGGACACTGCCCACCAAACCCTTCCAGTATTTTCTGTTGGTCATGGGAGTTTGGTTCAATTCCATCGTTGGTGGGGTTCAGAATGCTCTTTGATTGTAGGTGAACTATAAATCCCAGCAACTACAACTCCCAAATGACAAAATCAATTTTTTTTTGAGTGAAGGACATACAATGGGTTGTTAGGTGTCTTTTGTCCAAATTTGGTGTCAATTTGTCCAGTGGTTTTTGAGTTCTGTTAATCCCACAAACGAACATGACATTTTTATTTATATAGATATGAATGATTACAGTACTATTAGTACAGTACAATACTGTATGTATATGTGTTTGTAGGTGTGTGTGTGTGTGTGTGTGTGTGTATATATATATATCAGTGGTTCTCAACCCAGCAGTGGGGCACGAGAGCAAAAATCTGGTCCATGCACCTCCTTCCTCTTTATTTGTTTATATGATTGTATTTTATTTCCGCTTCTTTCCGCAGGGCTGACCAGCCCCACCCCTTTCAGTACTAATGTTGGAGAGTGGGCCCTGGTCAAGTGGGCCCTGGCCAAAGTGGGCCCTGGTCAAAAAAAGGTTGGGAACCACTAATATATATTAGTGGCATGTGGACAATTTCAACAGAAAGGAGGAAACCATGAAAATGAACAAAATCTGGCTACTAGTACTAAAAAAAACCTCTAAAATTACAACAGCACAACAACAGAGAGGAAACAAACAAGGACATCTAATCACCTCTCAACAAAAGATTGCCCCAGGCACTGTCAGGCCATTATATGCTAATCAAGGTGATCAGTTCACACCTAGCTCCAGCAGACAAGAGTCCTTTGTCCCACCCTGGTCATTCAACAGATATATAAGCCCCTTTCCCTAGTTCCAAAAGACCTCACGACCTCTGAGGATGCTTGCCATAGATGCAGGTGAAACGTCAGGAGAGAATGCCTCTAGACCATGGCCATATAGCCCGAAAAAACCTACAACAACTCAAGTGATTCTGGCCATGAAAGCCTTCGACAATACATCGATGATGTTGTTGATGATGATGATGATCCAAAAATGATTTGTCACCGGCCTCACGTCATGGCTTGGGGAGGGGCACAAGGTAATTAAAATATGTAGATAAAACAAAGAACCTAGAAATACGTGTATGAAAAGCTTCATACTCTGCAATAAGCAAAAGAATTATGTGGTAATTTTAAACACAGATTGGAAGAAGGGGAATTGGAAGGAGCGAGCGGTGGGATAGATCAAGAAGAGAAACAGGATGACTCATCTCTAGATGGAGTATCGGGAAGGAAGGAAGAGAACAATCTGCTGACAGAAAGGAAGGAGCAAAGCAAAGAAGAGAGTCGATCAAAGACAAGGAAGATAGTACAACTACAGATAACACACCAGAGTATGATGGACCTGGATCCCCAGGTTTCAACGGTGACCAGGGGAGCATTTGCACAGCTTAGGCTCGTGCGCCAGCTGCGCCCNCCCTTGAAGGCGCAGGTTCGCAGCTTGGGTGTGATCCTGAATTCATCGTTGAGCCTGGATCCCCAGGTTTCAACGGTGACTAGGGGAGCATTTGCACAGCTTCGGCTCGTGCACCAGCTGCGCCCGTACCTCGGGAGGTCTGACTTGGCCACAGTGGTACACGCTCTGGTCACATCCCGCCTTGACTACTACAACGCTCTCTACGTGGGGCTGCCCCTGAAGACGGCCCGGAAGCTTCAGCTAGTCCAGCGCGCGGCAGCCATGTTACTAACTGGAGCGGGATACAGGGAGCATACAACGCCCTTGCTGTCCCAGCTCCACTGGCTGCCGATCTGCTACCGGGCCCAATTCAAGGTGCTGGTGTTAGCCTACAAAGCCCTAAACGGTTCCGGCCCAAAATACCTGTCAGACCGCATCTTGGCCTACGTGCCCACGAGGGCCTTAAGATCGTCCGGGGAGGCCCTTCTCTCGATCCCGCCTGCCTCACAGGCACGCCTGGTGGGGATGAGAGAGAGGGCCTTCTCGGTGGTGGCCCCCCGGCTGTGGAACTCTCTCCCTGTAGACATCAGACAGGCGCCCTCCCTTATGTCTTTTCGTAAAGGCTTAAAGACATGGCTATTCGAGCAGGCATTTAATTAAATGCTACAATTAGTTTTGGCAAGACAACTGGAACGGAATTTGGATTATGAGCTTGGCTATGATTCTACTATGAGACGGAGCGGATCATTTAGTGTAATTATATAATTGTTGTATTGTGGATATGCTGTTTTGTATTGCCTTTTGTAATTTGCCTTTTATATGTTGTACACCGCCGCGAGTCACCCTAGGGCTGAGAGCGGCGGTCAACAAATGCACCAAATAAATAAATAAATAAATAAATAAATAAATAATAAATAGATCATCATTAACTGACCCAAATAGTGCTTTTTCTGTTACTTTTGTGAGTGTTGACTATAAAAGAGTAGCTCAGAACTGTCGCAGTTAGTTTCTCATCACAATATTACTACATGGTAAGAAATAGTTTATATACCCCCGCCCCATATAAAACTATGCTAGAAAAGTGCCAACTTTGGTTACGAATTAATGGAGTTGCAAATTATAACCAAATTAAGACCGAGGAGGAAGGGAAGAGTGGCACAAAATAGCTGGGCTTGGTTAAGGAAGAAGTCTATGGCAACGAAAACTGGTAGGTCTCCATCACTTCTGGGAAGAGAGAAAGAGCAAACACTGTGTCTCCCTTCCTCCCCATTCCCTCCTTCCT
>NW_026847549.1:351653-375935 GCF_025583915.1 Anolis sagrei ordinatus | reverse complement strand
GCTCCTCAGCTCCTCCTCGCTTTTGGCCATCAGAGTGGTGTGGGTCAAGAAGAGGGCTCCACAGCCACCTACAGACTCACAAGACTTCTGATCCTGGAAGACTATCCTACTCAAGGGATCGCCTAAGAGGAAGTAAGTGGTATTTCACAATAAACAAAGTTAAAGGAACAGATCTACAAATCAGATGGGATACTTTAAAGTAGGATGTTAGGAAGTCCAAAACACCCGGAGGGCCAAAGTTTGCCCATGTCTGCTTTAAAAGCTCACATCAGGTGATATTTAATTCAAATAAATCCTATCAAGAACAAGAAAAAACAAGAAACATTTGAGAAATTAACCAAAGTCTTGAAGGCTCAAGAATAAATGATGTTGCAAAAGCCAATTGATGTGAGACTTAAAGCAACAATACAACACAAAATCAAATTGCGGCTTTGATGACAGACGAAGTTGCAAAGCAAATTAAACGGATGGAAATTCACAACTTTGAACCTGCCAATGAAGCGGGCAGATGGTTGGCACATCAATTAACGAAGGATGTTGCCAAGAAAACTATAACAAAGATTAAAGAAAACTCAAGAGAAATCACATCACGTTGTCAGCGAGCACAAGCGTTTTCAATATATTTTGCAAAATGGTGCAAAAAGTAAGAAGACTGATGAAACACCGATTGTGAAAACTTGAAACAGGTTAAAACAACAGAATTGACTGACAGACAATGGGAAATTTGGAACACATAGATATCAATAATGGCAATATGGAAAGTCATTTAAAAGTTGAAGGTGAGGAAATCTCCGGGCCCAGATGGGCTGACAACAAGTTTTTATCAACAGTTTAAAGAGGAATTGACCCCTGAACTATGGCAACTTTTTCAGAAAATACAGACAACACAAACTTTACTTAAAAAAATGGCAGGAAGCTATAATAACATTGATTCCTAAGGAAAGAAAGGATGAAAGCAATATGGCAAACTACAGACCAATTTCCCTTTTACATACAGATTACAAAATTTCCCTGGCTGTATTAACAGAAAGATTTGAGAAAGTTTTAATGGAAGTTATTTAAAAAGAAGTTATTAAAAAGGAATGGATTTCTCCCAGGAAGACAAATTAAAGATCATTAAAGATCACAGTAGTTATTAATGCATGGGAATATTTGGAAAAAACATAATAAGAAAAAGGTTGCAATGGATGTGGAGAAAGCATTTGACAATATCAAATGGGAATTCTTAGTAGAAGTCTTAGAAAAAATGCAAATAAGATCAAACTTTAGGGGATGGATAATCATAGAATCCTAGAGTTGGAAGAGACCTGGTGGGCCATCATCCAGTCCAACCCCATTCTGCCAAGAAGCAGGAAAATCACATTCAAAGCACCCCCAATAGATGGCCATCCAGTCTCTGTTTCAAAGCCTCAAAAGAAGGAGCCTCCAAAACACTACAGGGCATAGAGTTCCACTGCTGAACAGCTCTCACAGTCAGGAAGTTCTTCCTCATGTTCAGGTGGAGTATCCTTTCTTGTAGTTGGAAGCAATTGCTCCATTTCATCCTAGTCTCCAAGGAAGCAGAAAACAAGCTTGCTCCCTCTTCCCTATGACTTCCCCTCACATATTTATACATGGCTATCATGTCTCCTCTCAGCCTTCTCTTCTTCAAGCTAAACATGCCCAGCTCTTGAAGCCGCTCCTCATAGGGCTTGTTCCCCAGACCCTCGATCCTTTGAGTCGCCCTCTTCCTCTGGACACATTCCAGCTTGTGCACATCTCCCTTCAATTGTGGTGCCCAGAACTAGACGCAGTGTGATTCCAGGTAAAGTGATCTGACCAAGGTAGAATAGATACTGGATATACTGGAGTATAAGCCTAGTTTTTAAGCCCTTTTCTTAGGCTGAAAATGCCCCCCCTCGGCTTATACTTGAGTCAAAGTTGTTGATTATTTATTATTTTACTCTGTTATTATTATTATTTTCATTTAATTTGTTCTTTTATTCTAGTTATTATTATTACATTTACCATTTTACTCTATTATTATACATTTATTATTTTGCTGTATAATTGTTGTTATTGCTACATTCATTATTTTACTCTTTATTATTGTTGTTATTACATTTCTTATGTTACTCTCTTTATTGGAATTGGAAGGATACGTAAGCACATTTACATTGAAGAAGGTAAATAATCATTTAATCAGAGTTGGACAGTCTTATCTTAAATTATCATTTTTGTAAGTATTCAAAAATATACAACCTACTGATTCCTCAATTAATGTAATTTAATTGGTATCTATTTTTATTTTGCAATTTACCAGTAGCTGCTGCACCCTCGGCTTATACTCGAGTCAATCTGTTTTCTCAGTTTTTTGTGGTAAAATTATGTGCCTCCTGTTATATTCGGGACGGCTTATACTCAAGTAGATATGGTAACTCCAATTAATAAACGACAAGTAGCAAAGATAGACTTAACAGCATCTTTTAGGATATCTAAAGGAGTTAGATATAAGGCTGCCCAATGTCACCACTTCTCTTCATAACAGCATTGGAAGTTCTCTTAAATCAGATACGAGAAGAATCTAATCTAAGAGGTTTAAAGGTTGGAAAAGTGGATCAAACAATATGTGCGTATGCTGATGATGATTTTGAGCATATTGATTCTGCTGGTGGAAATCCCAGTAGAATCAATAGTTGCAGCAAACCAGTTGTCATGACACAATATCAGGACTTGAGGTCAACAAAGAAGAAACCAAGATCATTGTTAAAATTCGCAACAGAATAATAGAATCCTAGAGTTGGAAGAGACCTGCTGGGCCATCACCCAGTCCAACCCCATTCTGCCAAGAAGCAGGAAAATTGCATTCAAAGCACCCATGACAGATGGCCATCCAGCCTCTGTTTCAAAGCCTCCAAAGAAGGAGCCTCCAGCAGAAAGTTAGACAAAAATTGATGGAAGACTCAGAAGATTTCTGGCCCAATTTACATGTCCGAACATATCCTCCGCTATGAACCATCAAGATTGCTAAGATCGTCTGGAGGGGCCCTGCTCTCGGTCCCACCGGCCTCACAAGCGCGTCTGGTGGGGACGAGGGACAGGGCCTTCTCGGTGGTGGCCCCTCGACTCTGGAACTCCCTTCCACTGGAGAACTGCCCCTTCTATCTTGACGTTCAGAAGACAGGTGAAAACTTGGCTCTGGAAATTGGCATTCGACGAATGAGCCACGATCCCGTGATATGGGTGGATGATGACGAACAATGATTTTTTGATGACGACTGACCATTGTAATTATATGACTGTATTTTGCTATTTTAATATTTTAATGTTTTAGTGTGATTTAGAATATGATGTTTTTTAATGACTGTCTGTAATATTGATGTTGGAGTCCCTCGATGGAGGTGAGAATACAAAACTGCTAAATAAATAAATAAATAAATTTCAAATAGACCGAAAAGTGAAATACTTGGGAGTTTGACTAATTGACAAGGTGTTGACAATATTTGAAAACAATTATGTCCAAGTTTGGAAGGAAATAACAAGAACTTTTGAACAGAGCGGCCTCGCCTCTGACGGAAGGGGTCCCCAAAGGCCATTTAGCCCAACCCCATTCCGCCAGATGGGGAGAAGTGCCTGCAGCTCTCCAATCCCTGCGGAAAGGCCTCCCAAGAAGGAGGCTCCTCTGTCTGTCTTCCGAGGGATGGGGAGGCGGCCCATCTGGAGAGGAGGCTCCCTCTGCCACCTCCTCTGCACCCGCTGCCATCTCTCAGCCTCCGTGGAGAATCATAGAATCATAGAATCAAAGAGTTGGAAGAGACCTCATGGGCCATCCAGTCCAACCCCCTGCCAAGAAGCAGGAATATTGCATTCAAATCACCCCTGACAGATGGCCATCCAGCCTCTGTTTAAAAGCTTCCAAAGAAGGAGCCTCCACCACACTCCGGGGCAGAGAGTTCCACTGCTGAACGGCTCTCACAGTCAGGAAGTTCTTCCTCATGTTCAGATGGAATCTCCTCTCTTGTAGTTTGAAGCCATGGCTCCATTGCGTCCTAGTCTCCAGGGAAGCAGAAAGGAAGCTTGCTCCCTCCTCCTCCCTGTGGCTTCCTCTCACATATTTATACATGGCTATCATATCTCCTCTCAGCCTTCTCTTCTTCAGGCTAAACATGCCCAGCTCCTTAAGCCGCTCCTCATAGGGCTTGTTCTCCAGACCCTTGATCATTGTAGTCGCCCTCCTCTGGACACATTCGAGCTTGTCAATATCTCTCTTGAATTGTGGTGCCCAGAATTGGACACAATATTCCAGGTGTGGTCTAACCAAAACGGAATAGAGGGGTAGCATGACTTCCCTAGATCTAGACACTATGCTCCTCTTGATGCAGGCCAAAATCCCATTGGCTTTTTTTGCCGCCACATCACATTCCTGGCTCATGTTCATCTTCCTCCCCACGAGGACTCCAAGATCTTTTTCACACGTACTGCTCTCGAGCCAGGCATTGTCCCCCATTCTGTATCTTTGCATTTCATTTTTTCTGCCAAAGTGGAGTATCTTGCATTTGTCACTGTTGAACTTCATTTTGTTAGTTTTGGCCCATCATCTCTCTAATCTGTCAAGATCATTTTGAATTCTGCTCCTGTCCTCTGGCAGGAAGCAAGAAACATGGAGACAGCGAATGGAGATGGGCTGGATGAGTCTTGGCATCCTGCCAGAGCTGTCCTGCATGCGTGAAGGAGCCAGACTGCGGAGGCTTCACGCGGTAACATGTTTGCTTGGCACCCGGCGGCCTCCTCCTCCTCCTTTTCCTTCTCCTCTTCCTCTGGAGATCTCTCCTGGGCCTGGAGCAAAGAAGAGGAGGAGGAGGAGGAGGAGGAAGGCCTAGAGGCAGGCAAAAGGGAGCTCCACCTAAACATTAGGAAGAACTTCCTGAGGGTGAGGGCTGTTTGGCAGCAGAGCCTTCTCAGCCTCCTTCCTTCCTTCCTTCCTTCCTTCCTTCCTTCCTTCCTTCCTTCCTTCCTTCCTTCCTTCCTTCCCTTCCTTCCTTCCTTCCTTCCTTCCTTCTCTGGAGCTCTTCAAGTAAAGGTCTTTCAGAAGACACCTGACAACTAAGTCAGCTGCCAGAATTTAAGACACAACTTCTCTTCCGGAAGAAGGTCTCCCAAGTCAATTCTAACTTGTCAATTTTAAGCTGCACTTTACCTGTGTGTCTTTGTTACATGTATTTTATTAGTGTTCTGCTTTACCTTGCTGTTTTAACAATGTTGTACCCCACCTCAAGCTTCAAGGAGAGACAGGTAATACATAAGCTATCCGAAATACAACACCACCTGAGCTCTGCGAGTGCAACATTTTTCCGAATGAAGCGGAGAGTGTATTGTCGAAGGCTTTCATGGCTGGAATCACTAGGTTCTTGTGGGGTTTTTCGGGCTATATGGCCATGTTCTAGAGGCATTTCTCCTGACGTTTCACCTGCATCTATGGCAAGCATCCTCAGAGGTAGTGAGCTGAAGCGGAGAGTGTTTGAGGACCGGGACATCCGTAGGGAGAACCTATTGTCCTCCCAACCCTGCTATGTGCCTGTGAAACGTGGACTGTCTACAGACGTCACATGCAACTCCTGGAACGATTCCATCAGTGCTGCCTCCGGAAAATCCTGCAAATCTCTTGGGAAGACAAGCGGATAAATGTCAGTGTGCTGGAAGAAGCAAAGACCACCAGCATTGAAGCGATGGTCCTCCGCCCTCAACTCCGGTGGACCGGCCACGTTGTCCGGATGCCTGACCACCGTCTCCCAAATCAGTTGCTCTACTCCGAACTCTAGAACGGAAAACGGAATGTTGGTGGGCAGGAAAAGAGATTGAAAGATGGGCTCGAAGCCAGCCTTAAATACTGTGGCATAGGCACTGAGAACTGGCAAGCCCTGGCCTGTGAGCACTCCAGCTGGAGGTCAGCTGTGACCAGCAGTGCTGTGGAATTTGAAGAGTCACGAATGGAGGGCAAAAGAGAGAAATGTGTCAAGAGGAAGGCGCATCAAGCCAACTCCGCCCGAGACCACCTTCCACCTGAAAACCGATGCCCTCACTGCAAAAGAAGATGCAGGTCAAGAATAGGGCTCCACAGCCACCTACGGACCCACCAGAACACTGATCCTGGAAGACTATCCTACTCGGACAATGAGGGATCGCCTAAGTAAGTAACATTATTGTTATCGTTGTTTTTGTGTTGTTGTAGGTTTTTTCGGGCTATATGGCCATGTTCTAGAGGCATTCTCTCCTGACGTTTCACCTGCATCTATGGCAAGCATCCCCAGAGGTAGTGAGGTCTGTTGGAAACTAGGAAAATTGGATTTATATATCTGTGGAATGATGTCCAGGGTGGGAGAAAGAACTCTTACCTGTTTGAAGTAGGTATGAATGTTTCAATTGGCCACCTTGATTAGCATTTGATGGCCTGGCAGGTTTTTTTGGCGTGGCTTATTAGTGCCTGGGGGAATCTTTTGTTGAGAGGTGATTAGCTGGCCCTGATTGTTTCCTCTCTGTTGTTTTGCTGTTGTAATTTTAGAGTTTTTTAATGCTGGTAGCCAGATTTTGTTCATTTTCATGGTTTCTTCCTTTCTGTTGAAATTGTCCACATGCTTCTGTGGATTTCAATGGCTTCTCTGTGTAGTCTGACATGGTGGTTGTGAGAGTGGTCCAGCATTTCTGTGTTCTCAAATAATATGCTGTGTCCAGGCTGGTTCATCAGGTGCTCTGCTATGGCTGACTTCTCTGGTTGGAGTAGTCTGCAGTGCCTTTCATGTTCCTTGATGCGTGTCTGGGCAATGTTGCTGCGTTTGGTGGTCCCTATGGTGAAGGGGGAAGGGCCGAAGGAGGCGGCCTCGCGACCCCTCCGAAATGGCTAAACGACCCCCTTGGGGGGCGCGACCCCCAGGTTGAGAACTGCTGCTCTAGAACATGGCCAGATAGCCTGAAAAAATCGACAACAACCCAGTGATTCCAGCTATGGAAGCCTTCGACAATACGTTGTTGTTGTTGTTGCATCATCATCATCATCATCATCATGAAATGGCCATCTGTCAGCAGGGCTTGGGTGATGTCTCTCCGTTTGGCACAACTGGGAGGGGGGACTACATGACCTTTGGGAGTCCCTTCCAACTCTAGGATTCTGTGTGTCCATCTTTGCCTACCAATGCTAAAAGTCTATTCTACTTTTATCCGACGAATGAATGAAGTTTGGAAAGAGAGGCTGGGTGCAGGGCTTGGGTGGTGTCTTATTTATTTATTTATTTATTTCGAATATTTTTACCCCGCCCTTCTCAACCCCTGAGGGGGGGGACCCAGGGTGGATTACAATTGGCAATAATTCAATGCCACATCATAAAATACAGAATAACAATTATACATGAACATTAACAAATCAAGATTAAAACCGTATACTTGCTCTCTGATTAGCTATTGCTCGTCTGGTGGCTGTTTAGCTAGCCATCTACTAAGGATTACTCCACTTAACTTCTCCAAATCCTCCTCCATGCCATAGTCAACATTATCAATTGTCCTGTAACCTGATTGCCCGAAGGCCTGGTCCCACAGCCACGTTTTAACCTTCTATTCTAAAGGTGTGGAGGGATGACAATGACCTAATTTCCCTGGGGAGCAAATTCCACACGTGAGGGGCCACCACCGAGAAGGCCCTGTCCCTCGTCCTCGCCAAGCGTGTTTGAGACAAAGGCAAGGCCAAGAGCAGGGCCTCCCCATAGAATCATAGAATAAAGAGTTGGAAGAAACCTCATGGGCCATCCAGTCCAACTCCATTCTGCCAAGAAGCAGGAATGTTGCATTCAAATCACCCCTGACAGATGGCCATCCAGCCTCTGTTTCAAAGCTTCCAAAGAAGGAGCCTCCACCACACTCCGGGGCAGAGAGTTCCACTGCTGAACGGCTCTCACAGTCAGGAAGTTCTTCCTTCTCTTCTTCAGGCTAAACATGCCCAGCTCCTTAAGCCGCTCCTCATAGGGCTTGTTCTCCAGACGTTTAATCATTTTAGTCGCCCTCCTCTGGACACATTCCAGCTTAGAGTCAATATCACTCTTGAATTGTGGTGCCCAGAATTGGACACAATATTCCAGGTGTGGTCTCACCAAAGCGGAATAGAGGGGTAGCATTATCTTAAGCTCCGAGGTGGGACGTAGAAGGAGATACGTACAGAGAGGTGTCACCCAATAACATCTTCTGGGACCGTCCCTCAAGAAAGGACTGGAGCCACTGCAAAACTGTACCCCCAAGTCCCATATCCTTGAGGCACTCCAGAAGGATACTGTGGTCAATGGTATCGAAGGCCGCTGAGAGGTCCAGCAGAATTAACAGGGACACACTCCTCCTCTCAAGCTCCCGGCGAAGATCATCTACCAAGGCGACCAAGGCCTTCCCGCGTGGCAGAATGGGGCTTGACTAGATGGTCTCTGGTGGTCTCTTCCAACTCAAGGGTTGTATGTTTGTGGGATTCAGTTTTGACCTCCTCATCCTTCAGGACCCACGTCCAAAAAGGTCTCTCTTTATTATAGAATCATAGAATCCAAGAGTTGGAAGGACCTCCTGGGCCATCATCCAGTCCAACCCCATTCTGCCAAGAAGCAGGAATATTGCATTCAAATCACCCGACAGATGGCCATCCAGCCTCTGTTTAAAAGCTTCCAAAGAAGGAGCCTCCACCACACTCCGGGGCAGAGAGTTCCACTGCTGAACGGCTCTCACAGTCAGGAAGTTCAGATGGAATGTCCCTTCTTGTAGTTTGAAGCCATTGTTCCGCGTCCTAGTCTCCAGGGAAGCAGAAAACAAGCTTGTTCCTTCCTCCCTGTGGCTTCTCTCCCACATATTTATACATGGCTATCATATCTCCTCTCAGCCTTCTCTTCTTCAGGCTAAACATGCCCAGCTCCTTAAGCCGCTCCTCATAGGGCTTGTTCTCCAGACCCTTGATCATTTGAGTCGCCCTCCTCTGGACACATTCCAGCTTGTCAACATCTCTCTTGAATTGTGGTGCCCAGAATTGGACACAATATTCCAGGTGTGGTCTAACCAAGGCGGAATAGAGCATGGGGAGCATGACTTCCTTAGATCTAGACACTAGGCTCCTCTTGATGCAGGCCAAAATCCCATTGGCTTTTTTTGCCGCCACATCACATTCTTGGCTCATGTTTACCTTCCTATCCAGGAGGACTCCAAGAACTTTTTCACACATACTGCTCTCGAGCCAGGCCTCATTGTCCCCCATTCTGTATCTTTGCATTTCATTTTTTCTGCCACACAAGTGGAGTATCTTTTATTACTCATGGCCTGCCAAATGGTGGGCACTGGATGCAAATTCAGCTTGATCTCCCGTCCAGCAAATGAGGAGACATCCCAGCCGGCCTGAGGCTTCGAGTCCGGCCACATCTCCCGAGGGAGGGCTTGGTGCCTGCAGCCCATCCCTGAACTGGAACTCTCCTCGCCTCCCTAAGCCTGGCGATGGAAGGAAAATATGGGGAGCCTCCTTGCAGAGGGATTCTGGAAACCTTGGAAACCCGACTTCGGAAGAATGCCTGTGGTAACCAGGGGAACGTTACAGAAATCAGCAAAGGTGTCATGGCCAGTCAGAGAAGAGCTCTCTCTTCATCAAAGCCTGCCTGGTTCTCGCCTTCGCCGCACAAAGCCGGGAATCAGGCACCGAGCATCCCAAAACGGGGAGGAATCCCCACAAGCCCCGTCTTTGCAGAAACAAAGACGTCAAGGATGGCACAAAATCCTTATCGCGTGACATCCCTGCTCTCCACGAGGGCGAGGAACCAACTGCCCGGTAATGAAGTCTCCGGAATTACACGCCGCAATAATCCATTATCTCCATCGCGCAGGCTCTCACGGGCCGCAAAGGCCATCAAGCGGCGTTGCCTATCAGCCGGCAGGCTCTCTTACATATCAAATATTGAAATCAAATGCCATCGGATGCCAAGCCGTGGAAGGAGTGGGGAGCCAGAGGGAACGTGGGAGGAATGCAGAGCCCGCCTTGGGAGGGGGACCGGCCTCTCCCTTTGCAAAGGAAGCCCCGAAGGATGATGGCCTCGTTGGGGGGACACGGGCCCAGGGGGCCTGCTCAGGATGCCTTGGAAGCATCATAGAGCCATCTAGTCCACCCCTTCCATGCCGGAGCCCGCCTCTAAAGCGCCACTGAAGGGAGCTGCTTCACGGTGCAGGTTAGCCCACAGGTGTGAATGTTTCAACTGAACACCTTGATTAGCATTTTATCAAGGCAGAGACATCTCCAGCTCATCCCTTGTTTGGGTATCAGCCAGCACGTCAACGACTTAAATCAAGAAATAGTTTTCTTAGATCTACAGAGACACTCGCTGGAACACCTCAGCAAGCAAGAGTCCAAAAGTGGCAGGCTCAAACCCAGCACCTCAATCCGTGGGTGATACCAGATGGGATACTCCCCCCTGGGCACACAGAAGAAGCCTGGGCAACTTGGAAGGCGCTGAACAGACTGCGCTCTGGCACCACGAGATGCAGAGCCAACCTCAAAAATTGGGCCACAAAGTGGAATCCACGACATGCGAGTGTGGAGAAGAAGAGCAAACCACTGACCACCTGCTGCAATGCACCCTGAGCCCTGCCACATGCACCAGGGAGGATCTTCTTGCGGCAACACCAAGATGTCAAAGGACATCTAATCAACTACCAAGTTTGCAAAATTTGTGGGGGGTTTTTTAATCTGTTTGTTTTGTTCTGTTAGAAATGTAATACAATGTTCTGGTTGCGGATGACATGATAAATAAATAAAATAAATAAGCATTTTATTGCCTGGCAGTGCCTGGAGCAATCTTTTGTTGAGAGGTGATTAGATGTCCTTGTTTGTTTCCTCTCTGTTGTTGTGCTGTTCTAATTTTAGAGTTTTTTTAAATACTGGTAGCCAGATTTTGTTCATTTTCATGGTTTCCTTTGAAACATTCACACCTAGCTCCAGCAGACAAGAGTCCTTTGTCCCACCCTGGTTATTATTCCACAGATATATAAACCCTTTTTCCTAGTTCCAACAGACCTCACTACCACTGAGGATGCTTGCCATAAATGCAGGCAAAACGTCAGGAGAGAATGCCTCTAGAACATGACCGTATAGCCCGAAAAAACTGACAACAACCCAACAACAACAACGATAACAATAATTTATGTTACTTAGGTAATCCCTCGTTGGCTGAGTACAATAGTCTTCCAGGATCAAACCTACAACAACCCTATTATTGTTGTGTTTCTTGTAATAAGAATGTAAGGTTGTCGCCAATACAGTCAGTCCTTGATATCTACAGATTCTGGTCCACATATCGTTTTTGTTTACTCCCCAAAGCATGCCTTGGTTTTGCCATTTTGTAGAAGGGATGCCGTTTCAGAATACCAGTGTATGTAAGGGGGCTTGAGCATGCATAGATTGTGGGGTGTGGAGCGGGGAGAGGGGGCCACTGTGATCTCTCTCTTGGCAAGACTTCAAGGCGGAGATAGCATCCTTGGATCCGAGCCTCTTATCTCTGGAGAGGCCTCAGATCCTCGCCAAAGGCTGGCCAAGGAGTTGGGTCCCCTCTGGGTAAATCCTCCCTCTCCGGCAAAGCGGCGTCTCCATTAGGATCCTTCTTAAGCCCCGTTGCTGTTTTGAAGTGGCTCATTAGAGACGCCGCAGATTTTATCAATGGGCGAGGAGGCATGAAACAGATTGATGAAGATGATATTCACGTTAATTTGGATGTTAATGTTCTCCACCGCATGCGTCCCACAGAACAAAACGCCCGCCTTTTCTGGGGATAATTGCGAGAAGAGGAAGAAACACCCAGCCACTGGCCAAACCATCTGCCACCGGCTGGGATGAAGAGAGGCAACCAACACTTCTCTCTTCAGGAGGACAAGGAAGAAGAAGACGGCTGCTGTGGTTGCAATGCAGCGCTTGGAGGCGTCCCCTCCTAAAATTCAAGGGTTGGGACTGGAATGTCTGCACAGTTCAGTAAACCAGCCTCCGTCAAGGAATGCTGGACTTCAAGAGAGCAATCCTAGACAGCACGCTGATATTTCCCCGCCTGTCTTCCCAAGAGATTTGCAGGATTTTTCGGAGGCAATACTGATGGAATTGTTCCAGGAGTTGCATATGACGTCTGTAGACAGTCCACGTCTCGCAGGCGAAGAGCAGGGTTGGGAGGACAATAGCTTTATAAACAATCACCTTGGTCTCCCTACGGATCTCTTGGTCCTCAAACACTCTCTGCTTCAGTTGTTGTAGGTTTTTCAGAAGAATGCTGCACTCGCAGAGCTCAGGCTGTGACGGCGCGAGTGGCGCCACCTGTGTGTAGAACTTTAAAGTGCAAAAGTTTAACTGTATTATGCCCATACTTGCTTACTTTGTAAATGTATAGTTGGATTGATTGGTTATTTATAGCTGTCAATCAATGTTGTTTGCACCAGTTATATTGCTTCCTCAGCCTAATTGCTTGGCTTCACCTCTTCCTGGAGGAGGGCAGAGCTTTTCCTTTTTCCATTCTACCATCAAACTTTCTATCAGACATGAGAAAGAGACTTGGCTCTAAAGCCCTTAATTAAGTTACCTCTCATCACCAATTCTAAGGTTTTTACCCTTGGGACTCATGCGTCATGCCCAGATTGCCCTGGACAACTTTGAGGAGACCCAAGCGCCTTCAAACCGGTCCTTTGGCATCAAAAGGAAGACTCTGTGCCTTCAACATAGGCCATTGGACTGGGGGTTGTGTTTGTTCCGACCTTCACAGCCATTGAGAAAAGAGGGAATAGGAAAAGCTTCTCAGCTGTGAAATCTCCCCGGACCCAAGACAACCAGAGCCTATAATGTAAATTTCCTTTACCCCCTTTGAAACTTCCTTAGTTTGAGGAACCCTGGTCTATACCGTAGTCCAAACCCAGTCCAAAGATTCAAGGTTCCAGGATTCCAAGGGTTCTGGAGACAGGTCAGGACACCGAAACTCCACAAACCTGGAGGGAAACCAGCAGCATCTACCACCAAGATAAAACAAATACTTTTCCCCCAAAGATCAGTCCCAAGGCTAGCTCCTTATATCCAGAAACACCCATCTGCAACCCATCTCTTGCATGCCTCCATCCTTGATTGCTTCCACTCATAAACACTTACATGGAGATTACTCAGCCCTTTAGAACTAAGACTTATATTAACCCTTCCATCACCAACTGCTAGGCCTGCCACCACCAACCACCACCAACTGCAGAACATGATACATGACAATTTGCATCTTGGCCGGGGGGGGGGGGGGGATGATGGGATTGTGAAACCCACACCCCTGAGAACAATGGAAGCTGGTCTCTGTAGTCTTGGTTTGGGCTGGGTAAACAAAGATGCCTTTTAGGAGGCTGTAGGTGGGCAGTTGGGGGCCCTTGCCTATCCCTTGTTATTTCCTTTGCCTGAGGCTGAGAAGCATTCCTGGACAAGAGCTCCGTGGCCTGAGCCAGACCGTTTGGACAGAAAGAAACACACATTTTACCTTTAAGAAAAGTACAGTCTATACATTTCAGACTCAGGAAATAGATACATTATATAACAGGATAAAAATTATACAACACGGAACGGATATAAGTTTTGCCTTTGGATGTCTACGCATGGTTATGTCTGTTTTCCAGGCCAGCCAGATAAAGGATGTTGCAATGACCCAAAGTCTCTTTTTGTGTCTAAACTACACCCCAGGCTCTTTCTCAAGGTGAAACCATAGTTGGATCATTGGCTTCCTGACCTCGGTCAGGTCGAGGTCAATGTTTCCTTTCCCAGAAGTAAAATATCGCATGTTTAATAGAGCTATAGGAATAAAAGTGGAATAAAATATAGTTTATAGAAGGGAGTGAGAGATCTGGGGGTGATGGGGGGTGGGGTCTGGGAGCTTTATGCAAAAGACAGGGTGCCACTTTATCATATTCTGGCTTGGCGCCCTTGGAAAAGTATACATTCCTAATTAATTAATTTATTTGTCGTGTCAGGGCAACCAATCAATTGTATAGCATTTTTAACAGAACAAAACAAACAAACAGACAAAACACAGAATTTGCAAGTTTGGTAGTTGATTAAATGTCCTTTGACCAGTATCTGGCCACTTGGAGTTCCTCTGGTGTTGCTGCAAGAAGGTCCTCCCTTGTGCATGTGGCAGGGATCAGGTTGCATTGCAGCAGGTGGTCAGTAGTTTGCTCTTCTCCACACTCGCATGGCATGGACTCCACTTTGTGGACCCATTTCTTGAGGTTGGCTCTGCATCTCGTGGTGCCAGAGCGCAGTCTGTTCAGCGCCTTCCAAGTTGCCCCGTCTTCTGTGTGCCCAGGGGGGAGTCTCTCATTTGGTATCAGTTCTGGGTTTGAGCCTGCCACTTTTGGACTCTCGCTTGCTGAGGTGTTCCAGCGAGTGTCTCTGTAGATCTTAGAAAACTATTTCTAGATTTAAGTCGTTGACGTGCTGGCTGATACCCAAACAGGGGATGAGCTGGAGATGTCTCTGTCTTGGTCCTTTCACTATTGGCTGCTACTTCCCGGCGGATGTCAGGTGGTGCAATACCGGCTAAGCAGTGTAGTTTCTCCAGTGGTGTAGGGCGCAGACACCCCGTGATAATGCGGCATATCTCGTTAAGAGCCACATCCACTGTTTTAGTGTGGTGAGATGTGTTCCACACTGGGCATGCATACTCAGCAGCAGAGTAGCATAGTGCAAGGGCAGATGTCTTCACTGTGTCTGGTTGTGATCCCCAGGTTGTGCCAGTCAGCTTTCGTATAATATTGTTTCTAGCCCACTTTTGGCTTGATATTCAGGCAGTGCTTCTTGTAGGTAAGAGCACGGTCCAGAGTGTCTCCCAGGTATTTGGGTGCGCTGCAATGCTCCAGTGAGATTCCTTCCCAGGTGATCCTCAGAGCTCGGGATGCTTCTCTGTTCTTGAGATGAAAAGCACATGTCTGTGTTTTAGATGGATTAGGGATCAGCTGGTTTTCCCTGTAATAGGCAGTAAGAGCACCTAGAGCTTCGAAAGCTTCTGTTCAACCATCTCAAAGCTCCCTGCTTGAGCGGTGATGGCACAATCATCAGCATAGATGAAACTCTCTGTCCCTTCTGGCAGTGGCTGGTCATTTGTGTAGATGTTGAACATGGATGGAGCAAGCACGCTCCCCTGAGGCAGGCCGTTCTTCTGTTTCCGCCATCTGCTTCTCTGGCCCTGGAACTCAACAAAAAAGCTCCTGTTTTGTAGCAGGTTTCCTATGAGGCGGGTGAGGTGGTCGTCCTTTGTGATATTAGACATTTTTCTCAGGAGGAGGCAGCGGTGGTTCACAGTATCATAAGCCGCTGACAGGTCTATGAAGACAGCGCCTGTGATCTGCTGCCTTTCAAAGCCATCTTCTATGTGCTGAGTCAGGTTCAGCACTTGCGATGTGCAGCATTTGCCTTTTCTGAATTGTTAGGGGTGGGGGGTAGTGGTGTTCAATAACTACCTAAGGGTGTTTGAGCTCGTGAGGTGTTTTTTGCACAATACTGTAAGCAAAAATACTTTGAGAAGTTACAACTTTGTTTGATTCTTATCTTTGCCTCCTAATTTTGATAGTGGATGATGGAGAGCGGGAGAACGGAGGAACGGGGATTTTTAGACTCCCCCTAATATTCTCTCACACAGCTTGCTACTCCCACTACTCGGCTGCTTTATAGAGAAGGACCAAACTCTCTCGTATATTTTAAGGATGTTTTAATTAGAATGGATGAAAGCAATCTGGATGACCGGCCAGATATTCCCAGCGCACCAAGTGCCACAGAGGTGTGCTCTCCCTCCCTTTGGCTGGACGCCGTCCTCGTGAAACAGACCGTACGCCCCTGTCTTGGGCTTCTTCCCCTCCCTCCCTGCAAAAGGGAATGGTTCCCATGGGCTCTTTCTGCAAGGCTAGGAAATCTGTAGGGCTTGGAAGGCACTGGCAGATTTATTTATTTAGTGACAGTATCTATATTCCGCCCTTCTCACCCCATAGGGGACTCAGAGCAGATTACAGTGCACATATACGTGGCAAACATTCAATGCCAATTAGACATACAACATACATAGACAGACACAGGGGCAATTTAACATTCCATCTGTCGGAACCCAGATGCCTTGAAGAGCCAGACACAGGAGTATGTCCAAAACAATAGTTTATTAAAGCAAAGTAAACAGGGCCCAGAGACACTTGCTTCAGTGCCTCTGGTCAAAACTCAAAGTTTGCAGCAATTTGCAGCTTGAAAAACAAACTCAGAAAATAACCCGGATTAAACTGGCAAAAAAACTGGATTAAAAGGAGTTCTTCCAAAATCACACAGTTCAAAGGTAATAAGCAAACAATGAGCCATGAAGAGAAGCCGTCATCCAGAAGCAGTCCAAAGTCAAAGAAATCCCAGTTGAAAGTTCCAAAGTTCAAAAGGCAGCGTCGTCATCAAAAACAGTCCGAAGTCAAGGAGAGGAGAAATTCGCACTCACGAGAATCCAAGCCGGTCAGTACACGAAGAACACAGCAACCTGCACTTCCAGGACCCAAGCCCAACAAGAAAACCAGCAGCGACCAGACCCAAGGCACGAAACCAACACTTTGCCTACTGCCAAGTTCTATCACTCCAGTGCCTTCATTTATCTTACAGCTCATCATCCGATGATGAGCTGCCCTCCACCCCGTCCTCATCACTCTCAGCTGGTTTAGCTTCCACAGCTGAGCGCCAACGCCCATCCCTCCAACTCTTCCACCTCTTGTCAAGACTTAGGCCTCCCCACGATTCCATGGTATCACCAGATTGCCAATCCTCGCCACCAGAAAACCCCTCAAAAGTGTCACTGGATGTTGGTTGAGTATACACATTCCGAATCTCCTGGTCCAATCCAGTCGTTCCTCTTCATCCCCACTACTCCCAGACCCATCATTCCCAGAAAAACCCATGAAAACCTTTTCCTCTCTGGGGGCAGTAAGTATGTCCTGGATCTTCTTTCTCTGGCGCTCCTTGTCTCTCCTAGTGCCTCTATTCCCATCTGTTGCAGATATCTCCTTTCTCCTCCTCACTCATTTCACTCTTGGAGAATCCCTCAAAGGACTCTTCATCAGTGGGTGACATAAGTATCTCCTGAATTCTCTTCCATTGCTGCTCCTCATCTAATGCCTGGGCACCTCGTTTCCTTCCTCTACCACTCCTACTACCACTTGTGAGACCGAGTCCTTTGATGGAGTATTTCCTCATTCTTCTGCATGCTGCTGGAAGGTTTTATGGCATTGTAAATTAATTTAATTTTCCTCCCCACATAAAGCGGTACCTAAATTTCCTACTTGACAGATGCAACTGTCTTTCAGGCTGCATAGGTCGACAGCAAGCCAGACTAATGGCTGGAAGCTCACTCCAATTATTATGCATCATCCATGAAAGGAACAACTCTCTGTTCACCCCTCATTTATATTTATTTTATTTTATTTTATTTCATATAGTTTTACCCTGTCCTTCTCACCCTCAATGGGGGACTCAGGGCGGCCTCACATAAGCACCGTGCGATGTTATCATCATACAAATAGTCAACAAATGCCTTAAAGCATTAAAACTGTTGTGACTCAGCTTGACTCTGAGTCTGAAGCTGAGCTCTGTGGTCCTTCTGAGCTAGAGGAGGATGATGGGTTGCAGATTTCTGTACATGCTTCAGACAGGGCTGACGGTGGGGCTGCTGAAGGGGAAACGGCAAGTCAGTTCCCAGGGGAAAGGAATGTTAGTGAGGACTGATAACGAGAGTGAAATCCCATATGGCCAGGTGGAGACGTCTTTGCCTTCCCACAGTGATCCGGTCCAGCTGGACCAAGATAAGGGGTTGCATAGCCTTGAAGATAATGAATTAATGAGCAGACAAGATCATCTGCAATTAAGGCTTTGCAGAAGCACTCTCTTGGCTAGCAAGAGAGAAGCCAAGGGTGCCAAAGGTCAACGCAATGCGTTCATGTCTGCAAAGGATATTTAGCCTTCTAGCTGACAAGCAGGGGTTGTCAGTCCAATGTAGCGCTTCCCATGCAAACTTCTGTGGATTAATTTTGGCTTTTAGCAGCACACTTCTGGCTTCCTGTGCCTGGGATTTGGGTCTTGTTTTCTACTGTTATCCATGGACTCTTGTTTGACCATTGCTAAGGGATTATGCTTCATGTTTTTGCCTTTGGATCTTGAGAACTTTGCCTTTGCATTTAAGCCTTTGTCCTGCCTATGGAACTTTTGCATTTCTTATACTTTGTTTTGATTTTGCCTTTTTCTCAATAAACTACAAAACCTACAGCTTTGGTGTGGTGGTGTCTGGGAGCAAGGTGGAAACTACCCTGAGTTGCAACAAAAACAATTCATTAAAACAATAGATTAGTCACGCCAGTTAAAACCAAAACCAAGTCTGGGGTTAATTCAATATCGCAGTATCCAAGTCTTCTTTCCAATTGCCGGCTGCTGTTCACTAATCGAACGTCCGGTCCCAAAGCCAAGTCTTCAATTTTCTTCTAAAAGACGGGAGGGAGCTGGCCAACCTGAGGTCACTAGGGAGAGAATTCCACAGATGGGGGGCCATTGCCAAGAAAGTCCTTCTCTCGTCCTCACCAACCATGTTTGCGATGGTGGTGGGATCGAGAGCAGGGCCTCTCCTGAAGATCTTAAACTTCGTGATGGTTAATAACAAGAGATATATTTGGATAGGTAGCCTGGGCCAGAACCGTTTAGGGCTTTAAAGGTTAAAACCAGCACTTTGAATTGTGCTCAGAAGCTGATTGACAGCCAGTGGAGCTGGAGTAACAGAGGAGTTGTATCCTTCCTGTATGCCACTCCAGGGAGCAACCTGGCTGCTGACTAATTGAAGCTTCCGGGCAGTCTTCAAAGGCAGCCCCACATAGAGTGCATTGCAGTAGTCTATTCATGATGTAGCAAGAGCGTGGACCACCATGGCCAAGTCAGACTTCCCAAGGTACGGGGGGGAAAAACCCACTGAGCAACCACTGAAGGGAGAAGCTACACAGAGAAGCATCCACCGGCTGCATGGCTCTTCTAATGTTGGGACTAACAGGAGGATTTTGGTCTGTTTGAAATGGGGAGGCATCCATCAACTTTAAATCCTGACATTTCTCCATATTCCTTCAGGACGTAGACAATAGATCTTCTAGAAATCTCAACGATCTGCAAGTACTTCTAATTTATAACTTTGGTCTTTTACATTGGTTCCTTGGCCATCTTTCTCAGCTCCTATTGCTCTATTTAATACCTCTCTCACCATTAAAAGAAGCTGTCCTTGTATTTGACAGAATTTTGTCGGTTCTCCATTTATCAAAAATGTGGGCCATTTGGTTATCACAGAGCTGTTTGATCCATTCTTGAAAATGTGGTCCAATGCCACCTTGCCTGTGTCAGCCCACAAAGGCAGCCAAGAGACATTGTCAAAGGCTTTTTCAGCATCTAAAAATATCAGAGGAACCTGCTTTTCATTATGGGCCTCATTGTGTTCTGAAACACAATGTTGCATCGGAGGATCTTTGGTAAAACTACTGTTTGGCCCTCACGTATTAATGTTTGTAAAGGTTTTTTTTTTCCATCTCTGTGCTAGAATTGCAGTAAAAATCTTAGAATCATTATTCAACAGGGATACAGACCTATGATGTCTTGGCTCCTCTTCTGGCACTCCACCTTTGCAGCCAAGAATTAAATGTCTAATACAGAATTTAGACTGCAATAAAATGAGAGGGAACCACCTGGTGAGCATTGCTAACCATAATTAATAACCAAAGTTACAGATTAAAGACTCACCTGGAGACAAAGACATGGGCAGAGGTGTTCTATTGCATTCTTGGCCAGGAAGCAAAGCCTGTGGGCTCCTGCTCCAAGATTACAAGCATAAGAGAACATGTGCTGTGCAAAAGTTTTATACAACCAGGTTACCACTTTGAATCGTCCCTCTTTTGTCTCTGGTTGGCCAGAAAGACACTGACTAGGACCCATGCCAGGATTGGTCCAGAGGGGAGGCTGCAGAGACACCCCCATGGGAGGGCACAGCCTGGAAATATGGCCTAATTCAGGTTTATATTTTAAAAAGGCGGGGCTTTAGAAAACAAGGAAAGCGGTTCATCCCAGGCAAACAAATGGGGTTTTCCAGGCAAACAAAGGAGGATCTTCAGGAAGTCTATTGTCTGGGGTTGAGAATGCGTTCCAGGGTAATGGCCCTTGATCCAGGCAGTTTAGACAGTTTCTTATATTTAGTAATGAAATGGCAGGGAGAAGGTTTGAGGAAAAGAGACAGAAGAGAGTCCCTGAGGTCTGTAAAAGTACGGTTTATTCTCGGTTGGCACCAACCGGACATGGACCTTGCTGGTATTCCAGGAAACAGGGTGATGAACAAAAGAATTGCCTTGGTTTATATACCCTTTAAAATAATATGCATGCATCATACAAGCATCACAATGTGCGTCACAAAATTCCACTTTTACATTGACTCCAATAGCATATTTTAACTTCAACACCTTTAATCTTCCATTAAGCACCTTTATCTAAAGAGCTACTCATTAAGGGGACCATCCTGTACCCATAGCACCAGGATGTCTACTGATAGCAAGAACTTCCATCCATCTTAAGATAAGTTCCTCCTGAAGAAGCCTCTTGATAGCAAGGCTCATTAATCTTACGATAAGCCCTGCTTGGTACAGGTTGTGTCTGCACTGTGCCTTAGACATTCCTTTCTTAGACCCTGGCCTCTCTGAGGCATCTAATTTGCAGCTTTTAAGAAGAGAATATTTTCCCAAGTGAAGTGAAGTTCATGCATACATATATATCTCTTTGTGATTTCATATATATTTTCTAATTCCTATTTCTAATATGGTTACATCAAATATATGTTTTCCAATATATGAGTATGTATTTTCATCATGCCTTCATACCTACAGTTTAGACTTGTGAAATAGATACATTATATAAAAGGATAAATGTTAGACAGAAAGGAACAGATACAAATGTGACCCTCGTTTTGTAGTTTTGTCTTTGGGTGTCTAAGGCATGAAGATGATGGGATTATGATTTAGACCGCAATAAAATGAGAGGGAACCACCTGGCGAGCATTGCTAACCATAATTAACAACCAAAGTTCCAGATGAAAGACTCACCAGGAGGTGAAGACATGGTCTATGTACGTTTCTTTTTCCAGCCCAAGAGAGAAGGTGGAAATGGCCCAAGACCTCTTTGTTTCCGATCTTCACCCGGGGCTCTTTCCCAGCGTGAAGCAATAGCGGGATAGCTTGCCTCTTGACCGAGGTCAGGCAGAGGGCAATGTTTCCTGTCTCGGAAAAATAGAACATATTTAATAGATATAGAGGAATAAAGTGGAATAAAATATATTTAATGGTCAGGAGGATAGAGGAGAGGGGCAAGGGTCTCCAGGCAGAGGGGCTTGGGAGGCTTCATGCAAAAGCGAGGATACCGCTTGTCTCAATCTGGCTTCATGCCCTTGGAAAACATAACTATAAACCTACCCTTTTTACTAACTTAGGTGATCCCTCGTTGTCCGAGTAGGATTGTCTTCCAGGATCAGTGTCCTGGCGGTGGGTCCGTAGATGACCGTGGAGCCCACTTCTTGATCCACGTGTTCTCCCACAGTGAGGGCATTGGTTTCCAGGTGGAAGGTGGTCTCAGTCAGGGTTGGCTTGATGCACCTCCCTCTTGGCATGTTTCTCTCTTTCACCCTCCATTCGTACCTCTTCGAATTCTGCAGCACTGCTGGTCACAGCTCACCTCCACCTAGAGTTCTCAAGGGCCAGGGCTTCCCAGTTCACCTGCATCTTCTCCTGCAGTGAGGGCATCGGTTTCCAGGTGGAAGGTGGTCTCGGTCAGGATTGGCTTGATGCGCCTTCCTCTTGGCACGTTTCTCTCTTGATTCTATGATTCTATTATTCTCTTTCGCCCTCCATTTGTGCCTCTTCAAATTCTGCAGCACTGCTGGTCTCAGCTGACCTCCAGCTGGAGCACTCAAGGGCCAGGGCTTCCCAGTTCTCAGTGTCTATGCCAGAGTTTTTAGGTTGGCTTGGAGCCCATCTTTCAATATCTTTTGATGAGTAGGTATATAATCCCACATGATTGCTCAGTCTCAAAGTTCTGTCATTGGAGTATATGTCCCGTCCCCATTCCCCCCATGGAAAAGCTTGATTCCACAACTCCCGCTATAATGAGCTCTCCTCCGTAAATTACCTGCTTCTCTCTTTTATCTCGCCCAAGTTTTTAATTAGTTTAATCAGTTCATCTTTTAATCATTACATGTAGTGCGCCCATTGTTACTGTGCTTGTGTGTATTGTAATTTATATATTGTTATGTATTCATATGTTTTATGCGACTATGTTGTTATTGTTTATTGTTCATGTTTTCGGTTGAGTTTTGGTTTTTCTTTATTGTCATTGTCATTTGGGCTTGGCCCCGTGTAAGCCGCGCCGAGTCCCCATCGGGGAGATGGTGGCGGGATATAAATAAAGTTTATTATATTATTATTATTATTATTATTATTATTATTATTATTATTATTATTTTCCTGTCCTCCAACATTCTGTTTTCCGTTCTTGAGTTCGGAGTAGAGCAACTGCTTTGGGAGACGGTGGTTGGGCATCCAGACAACTTAAATATAAATCTGGACAACTAAACTATAAACCCCCCTTTTTAAAATTAGGGGTGTGGGTAGTGGTGTTTGATAATAATAATAATAATAATAATAATAATAATAATAATAATAATCCTTTATTTATGCTCCGCTATCATCTCCCGAAGGACTCGGTGTGGCTTACAAGAGGCTGAGCCCAAATACATCAGTAAAAAAGCAACAACAATAATACAGACAATAAATAAACTCATAAACAAAGCAATAAACAATAACAATAACACCATGACGCATTAAAAGCTTATGGCAGGGCCAAATGTAATAATTAAAATTTTTAAATACTGGGCTTGACAAGGTGACCTATAACTAGGATGGGTATTTGGAGAGAGATGGACCGAGCAGACAATCCTAGATCATTAGTAAAGTGTGATTAGGGACATGTTGCTTAGGGTTTCCTTATTCTGGGAAGGCACACTGGAACAACCATGTTTTCAGGCTCCTCTTAAAGACTGCCAGATTGGGGCATGCCTAATGTCCTTGGGGAGCGAGTTCCAGAGTCGAGGGGCCACCACCGAGAAGGCCCTTTCCCTCGTCCCCACCAATCGCGCTTGTGATGAGGTGGGATCGTGAGCAGGGCCTCTCCAGATGAACGAAGAGATCGTGTGGGTTCGTGCACAGAGATGCGGTCACGCAGGTAGGCGGGTCCCAAACCGTTCAGGGCTTTGTAGGTAAGCACCTGCACCTTGAATTGGGACCAGAAAATTGTTGGGGTTCAGTCTGATCCTGATCTGTGTGAACAGGATTCTCTGATAGTTTTTCAAACTGAGCAAGCTCTCCCTGACTCTGACAGTGTGGAATCTGTTGTTGATGCAGAGGTCAGTGGGAATGAAAACGAAACCCAACAGTTAGAAGAGAATGTTTTGGAAGTTAGCCGTGATATCTCCCCACCTGGGCTTGATAATGAGGTCCGAAGAGAACAGATAGTGAGAGATAGATTTGTTTCCCAGTCTGTACGAAGGTCACAGCGCCTTCAGCAGAAAGAGGCCCAAACAGAAAAGTCAAGGGGCGTTTCTAAGAATAGCTTCTTTGGTTTAAGAGCGTCCCTGCCGGGTGCTTCTTTAGGTCAAGCAACGTTCGGGACTGTGGCTGGTCTTGGCAGAATTCCTGTGTTCCATGGCCAGTAATCCCAGAGGCTTCTAGTTTCCAAGTTCATGGTTAGTAAAAGGCTAACAGACTCCTGGTTATTGTTTTGTGGCTTTTGAAGTTTTGCTCAAGTTCAGAGATCCTATTGACTACTGTGTTTTTCTGTGGCTTTTTGACTCTGCATTTACCTTTCTTTTGTAACCATTTTTTCATCAATAAACAAGGATTGCTTTTCCTACAGTCCAGAGTGGTGGATGTAATCTTATGGTCTTGTTTCTTGAACTGGGATGCAACAAAAATGAATGGCAGCCAGTGGAGCTCCTTGAACAGGAGGGTTGACCTTTCCCTGTAAGGAGCACGAGTTAACAACCTGGCCGCTGCCCATTGGAGCAGTTGGAATTTCTGGGCCGTAGAGTGCATTACAGTAATCCAATATCCAGCCTCTTTTGCACAAGGATCAGGAAAGATGCTGGATGGCCTTGGCATTTGGATCCCTTTTGGCCTCAA
>NW_026847549.1:205177-331646 GCF_025583915.1 Anolis sagrei ordinatus | reverse complement strand
GGACCCCATTGTATGTGGAGGGGGGGAGGGATTGGGGAGACACAGTCCCGGAGGGCCCCGAAGGGGACAGCCACCATTGCTGTGGGTAGTGGGGTGACTATGTGCACCCCGGTGGGGCTGGCGCATGCACACATCTGGGTCAATGGTGGTCCCTGCTACTTGGGCCCTTGCCTGTCGGGCCCCCTCCTCCCATCAGGCCAAGCCAAGAGGCTCCTCCAGGATTGCAGAGCAAAGACTTCAGAGCAGACAAGAAAGCCCTGCGGAAGGGGAAAGCAGCTTGAAGACCCCCAACATGGGAGCCCCCCCCCCTTCACAGGGAGCCCACTTCCCGCTGCCATCGATCAAGCGGCTCTTCCTTCCTTCCAGGAAGCCCTCCCCCCTCCCACTGAAGGGGAATCCCTCTCCTTGTAGCCGGAATCCATGGGATCGTGTTCAGCTCTCTGGAGCAGCAGAAAACACGCTTTCTCCATCTACGACATGACATCCCGTCAAGTCTTTAAATCGGGCCCCATCATATCGCCTCTCAAACTACACCCAAGCAGGGCTCCCGACTCCAGCGCTGACGGTGCCGGCAGAACCGGCTGGGCAGGCTGAGGGGAAGGGGGGCTCGGGAAGCGGGGCTCCTTCCTTCCTTCCTTCCCAAGTGGGGGGAACGCAAAAGGAAAGGGGGGAACGCCGCAAGCAAGGCTGCAAAAGCCAAGCAAGGCAGAGGGGAAGGTGTCAGGGTTGCAGTGGCCTATGTTTGCATATAATACAAGTCACAATAGGTACGTTCTGACCCAAACTTGGTGTGCACACCATTCATGACCCAACTTCAAAACACTGGCAGGGCTTCAATTGAAAGCCCCCCACCCACCCTTTCAGAGCCAAGGCCCAAAACATGGAAAGGAGAAGCTGAAGTTAAGCTTGCAAACCCACAACACATTCCTCAAGCTGTGCTCCAGGGGAAAAACGTCAACACTGAACTGTCAACAACAAGAAGAAGAAGAGGTGGGCATTCTCCTTCACCTCTATAATTGGACCATTCATGAAATCCTCAAGCCAGTGAGGAGCATGTCGAATAAATAGGCGCATGCCTGGGCAACGCTGGGTATACACACTCATTTCATACATGGGTGTGTATATGTGTGTGTGTTACCTTGGCAGCCACCTCTCCACCAAAGTCAACATTGACACCGAAATACAACACCGCCTGAGCTCTGCGAGCGCAGCATTTTCCGAATGAAGCAGAGAGTGTTTGAGGACCGGGACATCCGTAGGGAGACCAAGGTGCTTGTTTATAGAGCTATTGTCCTCCCAACCCTGCTCTACATGCCTCGAAACGTGGACTGTCTACAGACGTCAAATGACACTGAATACAACACCGCCTGAGCTCTGCAAGTGCAGCATTTTCTGAATGAAGCAGAGAGTGTTTTGAGGACCAGGACATCGTAGGGAGACCAAGGGCTTGTTTATAAAGCTATTGTCCTCCCAACCCTGCTATATACGCGAAATGGACTGTCTACAGACGTCACATGCAACTCCTGGAACAATTCCATTCAGCGCTGCCTCCGGAAAATCCTGCAAATCTCTTGGGACAACGAAATGTCAGCGTGCTGGAAGAAGCAAAGACCACCAGCACTGAAGCGATGGTCCTCCGCCATCAACTCCGCTGGACCAGTCACGTTGTCCAGATGTCTGACCACCGTCTCTACTCTGAACTCGAGAACGGAAAGTGGAATGTTGGTAGGCAGGAGAAGAGATTGAAAGATGGGCTCAAAGCCAACCTTTAAAACTCTGGCATAGACACTGAGAACTGGGAAGCCCTGGCCCTTGACCGCTCCAGCTGGAGGTCAGCTGTGACCAGCAGTGCTGCAGAATCTGAAGAGGCACGAATGGAGGCCGAAAGGGAGAAGCGTGCCAAGAGGAAGGCGCGTCAAGCCAACCCCAACCAAGACTGCCTCCCACCTGGAAACTAATGCCCTCACTGTGGAAGAAGATGCAGAGCAAGAATAGGGCTCCACAGCCACATACGGACCCACAAGAATACTGGAAGACAATCCTCCTCGGAAAATGAGGGATCGCCTAAGTAAGTATGTGTGTGTGTGTGCATATATCCCAGAATCCTAGAATCCTCAAGCTGGGCCATCATCCAGTCCAACCCCATTCGGCCAAGAAGCAAGACAATCGCCTTCAAAGCACCCTCGACAGATGACCATCCGGCCTCTGCTTCAAAGCTTCCAAAGAAGGAAGGCGCCTCCTCCACATACGTCTGAAACCAGGCTGGAAAGGGTGTGTGGTCCACGAGGTGACAAAGGAGTAAAGGAAGAAAGACTGGGAGCAGGAGGGCGGAAGCTTCCCTAGAGGAGCGCCGCATCCGCGTTTGCACTGGTGGAAAGGTGGGGCGTGAATGCAATGGGGTCCCTGCCGCTGAAGGGTCTCTGCAACGCCGCCAGGGAAAACAAGGCACACCTGGCATTGTCTCCTGACCCCTTGGACCCCCCTCAGCAGGGGCCGGAGTCCTCCAGGCAGGCCCTTCTCACAGGCCTCAGACATGGTTGTGGGCAAAGCCAGGCTGGATGAGCCTTGGGAGCAAGTTCCCAAGAGTGACCTCGGAAGGTGCCACCATTACAAGTTAGCGGGATTACCTGGCTCAATAACAGGTCAGGGGCCCTAAAGCAGGCCTGAGAAAATCTAGGCCCTCCCTCCCTCCTCCCTCCCTCCCTCCCTCCCTCCAGGTGTTTTGAACTTCAGGATTGGTGGGAGCTGAAGTCCAAAACACCTGGAGAAAGGCTGAAGTTGGCCCACGCCTGGCCTAAAGGAACAAGTGAAGACCCAAAGGAGGCCCATCTCCAGGGTGGCAAGGGGCTGGGAGGAGGGTCCTCGGGGGGGGGGGGGGAAGGAAGAAAGGAAAGAAGAGAAGGGAGAGGAGAGGAAGGAAGGAAGGGAGGAGGAAAGGAAGGATGGATGGATGGAAGAAGAAAAGAAAGAAGGAAGGGAAGGGAGGGAGGGAAGGAAGGAAGGAGAGCCCAGGAGAGTGTCCAAAGAGCTCTTGAACCTCTCACGGCCCACTGGAGTCCACCACAAGCTTGACTCTGCTGGCAAAGAGGGCACAGGATCCTGGAGGAGGAGGAAGGGGAGCCCAGGGCCAGGCAAGGAGGGACCACCAAAGCCACCCCAGCAGATGGCCATCCAGCCGCCACTTGGAAAGGAGAGCCTAGAGGAGTGTCCAAAGAGCTCTTGAGCCTCTGAAGCCCCGGCAGAGCCCACCACAAGCTTGACTCTGCTGGGAATGAGGGTGCAGGATCTTGGAGGAGGAAGGGGCTGAGTCAAGGAAGGACCACCCAAGCCACCCCAGCAGATGGCCACCCAGCTGTGGCTTGGAAACCTCCAGGGAAGAAAGAAAGGAAGGAGAGCCCAGGAGAGTGTCCAAAGAGCTCTTGAACCTCTCACGGCCCACTGGAGTCCACCACAAGCTTGACTCTGCTGGCAAAGAGGGCACAGGATCCTGGAGGAGGAGGAAGGGGAGCCCAGGGCCAGGCAAGGAGGGACCACCAAAGCCACCCCAGCAGATGGCCATCCAGCCGCCACTTGGAAAAGAGCCTAGAGGAGTGTCTAAAGAGCTCTTGAGCCTCCCAAGCCCCAGCAGAGCCCACCACAAGCTTGGCTCTGCTGGCGAAGAGGGCGCAGGATCTTGGAGGAGGAGGAAGGGGCTGAGTCAAGGAGGGACCACCCAAGCCACCCCAGCAGATGACCATCCAGCTGTGGCTTGGAAACCTCCAGGGAAGGAAGGAAGGAAGGAAGGAGAGCCCAGGGGACAGGAAGTTCAGTTCCTCCCGGTGTTGAGGCGGGACCCCTTTTCCTGCCCTGGGGGTCCCTGGAGCAGGAGGCGCAGCAGCATCCTTGGAGGAAGGGGCACCTTCCCCCCCCTCCCTCGGAGCTTCCTCTCTCTCTCTCTCTCTCTCTCTCTCCCTCCCCCGCAAGCCAGACTCGGGAATAACACACCCGCTCCTTCTAGACTTGGGTCGGGGGTCTCGGCATGTCAGCCCCCTCCACCGCAAGGGGCTTTGGAGAAGAAGCAGGGGGAGCAACAGCATCATTGGGGGGGGGGGCCCTCTTCCTCGCTCGTCCCTCCCTCGGGGCGTCCTCTCGTCTCTCCTTCTCGTCTCCCTCGTCGTCTCCTCTTCTTTCTCTCTTTACTTTCCCTTTTTGCCAGACCCGGGAACAGCACAACGGCTCCTTCTAAACTTGGGTCGGGGGTCTCGGCATGTGTCAGCCCCCTCCACTAGCAAGAGGCGGGACCTGCAGACCCTGTCCCCGCCCGGAGAGAGACCCCCGGGACCCTCCCTCTCTGTCTCCCTCTCTCGCAAGCCAGACCCGGGAATGAGTCCTTCTGGACTTGGGTCGGGGGTCTCGGCATGTGTCAGCCCCTTCCACTGCAAGAGGCGGGGCGGGCAGACCCTCCCCCCGCCCGGAGAGAGAGAGACCCGCGGGACCCTCCCTCTCTCTCTCCCTCTCGCAAGCCAGACCCGGGAATGAGTCCTTCTGGACTTGGGTCGGGGGTCTCGGCATGTGTCAGCCCCCTCCCCCGCAAGAGGCGGGGCGTGCAGACCCTCCCCCCGCCCGGAGAGAGAGAGACCCGCGGGACCCTCCCTCCCTCTCTGTCTCCCTCTCTCGCAAGCCAGACCCGGGAATGAGTCCTTCTGGACTTGGGTCGGGGGTCTCGGCATGTGTCAGCCCCTTCCACTGCAAGAGGCGGGGCGGGCAGACCCTCCCCCCGCCGGAGAGAGAGAGACCCGCGGGACCCTCCCCCCTCTCTCGCAAGCCAGACCCGGGAATGATTCCTTCTGGACTTGGGTCGGGGGTCTCGGCATGTGTCAGCCCCCTCCCCCGCAAGAGGCGGGGCGTGCAGACCCTCCCCCCGCCCGGAGAGAGAGAGACCCGCGGGACCCTCCCTCCCTCTCTCCCTCTCTCGCAAGCCAGACCCGGGAATGATTCCTTCTGGACTTGGGTCGGGGGTCTCGGCATGTGTCAGCCCCCTCCCCCGCAAGAGGCGGGGCGGGCAGACCCTCCCCCCGCCGGGAGAGAGAGAGACCCGCGGGACCCTCCCTCCCCTTTCCTTTCCCTCCCTCCCTTCTGCCAAGAGACGAGTAAGGGGCTTGGGAGGGGGCGCCGGTGCCCTCCTTCCTTGGCAGCCTCAGCCTCCTCCTCCTCCTCGGCGTGGAAGGGGAGGGGGGAGGATGACGCTTGCGCTCCCGCTCCCGCCCGGGAAGAAAAGAGGAGGAGGAGGAGGAGGAGGAGGAGGAGGAAGAGGGGGGGGGGAGGAGCCGATGCGTCAGCAGCAGCAGCAGCAACGGCACCGGCGGCGGCGGCGGCGGCACCGGGCTGGGCAGCAGAGAAGCGCCCCCCGCCTCTTCCTCTTCCTCCTCTGCCCTTCCTCTGCTCTTCCTCTTCCTCTTCCTCTTCCTCTCCCTCCTCCTCCGGCGGCGGCGGCGGCGGGGCTCCGTTCCGAGTGAAGGACAAAAGGATGCGCGAGGCGCCGGGGCCGGTGCAGACTGCGCCAGCCCCGGGAAACAGCATTAGCGCCGGAGGGAGGACGACCACCACCACCACCACGAGGACGAGAAAGAGGGGCAACACCGGGAGGAGGACGCACGCCAGCAGAGAAGGAAGCGGGAGGACGACGAGGAGGAGGAGGAGGAGGAGGACGGAGAGGGAGAGCCCGATCCGGGGGGAGAGGGTCCCGGGCCGCAGCCGCCCCCCCGCCCCCGCTCTCACCCTCCCCGCCGCAGTCTCCGCCCGCTGAAGCAAGGAGCCCCCCCCCGCGCCGCCGCAGAGCCTCCTCCTCCCCCCCCCCCCCCGGAGTAGAAGAGCAGGGGGGAGGGAGGGCCATGGATGCCCGCCGCTGCCGCCCCCGCCTCGGCCCCCCCGCCCCCCGAAGAGGAGCCCCGCCCCCAGCCAAGCCCCGCCTCCCCCGCCTGACGCCCCCTCCGAGGCCTTAAGACACCCCCCCCCCCGCCTCGTCCTCCTCCCCCGCCTGGAAGAAGGAGAAGAAGGAGAAGGAGAGGAGGGGAAGAGGAGGGGGCGCCCCCCCGCCACCCCGCTGGCCCGGATGGGGAGAGGCCCGCCGCCGCCGCCGGGCTGAGGCCGAAGAGGACCCCCGCCCCCCCTCCCTCCTCCTCCTCCTCCTCCGCCCCCTCCCCCCCGCGATGATGGGTCGCGATGGACGCGGTCGGCCATGAGCGCCCCCGGGCCGCCCCCTCCCCGCAAGGACCCCTCCGGCCGGGGCCTGGGCCTGGCCGTGTGCCTGGGGCTGGTGCTGGTGCTGGCGTGGGGCCCGGGCCGGGCCTGGGCGGGGGGCTCTGCCCCTTCCTCGTCCTCCTCCTCCTCCTCCTCATCTGGACACAGCTGCCCCTCGGCCTGCTCGTGCAGCCCCCAGCTGAGCAAGGTGGTCTGCACGCGGCGCGGGCTGGGCGAGGTGCCGGCGGGCATCCCCCCGGGGACGCGGTTCCTGAACCTGATGGAGAACCAGATCCGGCGGGTGCAGGCGGACACCTTCCGGCACCTGCGGCACCTGGAGGTCCTGCAGCTGGGCCGCAACGCCATCCGGCAGATCGAGGTGGGCGCCTTCAACGGGCTGGCCAGCCTCAACACCTTGGAGCTCTTCGACAACTGGCTGACCGTGGTGCCCAGCGGGGCCTTCGAGTACCTGTCCAAGCTGCGCGAGCTCTGGCTGCGCAACAACCCCATCGAGAGCATCTCCTCCTACGCCTTCAACCGCGTGCCCTCCCTCATGCGCCTCGACCTGGGCGAGCTCAAGCGCCTCAAGTACGTCTCCGAGGGGGCCTTCGAGGGCCTGCACAACCTCAAGTACCTGAACCTGGGCATGTGCGGCCTGCGCGAGGTGCCCAACCTGGCCCCGCTGGTGGGGCTGGAGGAGCTGGAGCTCTCGGGCAACCACTTCCCGGCCCTGCGCCCGGGGGCCTTCCGGGGCCTGCGCTCCCTGCGCAAGCTCTGGCTGATGAGCTGCCAGGTGGGCCTGGTGGAGCGGGACGCCTTCGAGGGCCTGGCCGCCCTGGTGGAGCTCAACCTGGCCCACAACAACCTCAGCGCCCTGCCCCACGACCTCTTCGCCCCGCTGCGCTACCTGGTGGAGCTCCACCTGCACCACAACCCCTGGAGCTGCGACTGCGACGTGCTCTGGCTAGCCTGGTGGCTGCGCGAGTCCATCCCCACCAACTCCACCTGCTGCGGCCGCTGCCACGCCCCCGCCCACCTGCGCGGCCGCTTCCTGCTGGAGGTGGACCAGGCCGCCTTCCGCTGCGCCGCCCCCGTCATCATGGACGCCCCGCGGGACCTCAACGTCTCCGAGGGCCGGCCGGCCGAGCTGCGCTGCCGCACCCCCGCCATGTCCGCCGTGCGCTGGCTCCTGCCCGACGGCTCCGTGCTCAGCCACGCCTCGGCCCACCCGCGCCTGCAGGTGCTCAACGACGGCACCCTCAACTTCTCGCGGGTGCTGCTGAGCGACACGGGCCTCTACACCTGCATGGTGGCCAACGTGGCCGGCCGCTCCAACGCCTCGGCCTACCTCAACGCCAGCGCCGCCGAGCTCCTCAACACCTCCAACTACAGCTTCTTCACCACCGTCACCGTGGAGACCACCGAGAGCGCCCCCGAGACCCTCTTCCCCAAGTTCTCCAAGCCCGTGCCCACCGCCTCCGCCTCCTCCGCCGGGTACCAGCCGGCCTACACCACCACCACCACCGTCCTGGTCCAGGCCACCCGCCCGGGGCCCCGGCAGCAGGAGCCGGGCGGGCCGGCCCCGGGCCCCGAGGGCGGCAACAGCAACAGCAACGGCAACGACAAGATGCAGACCAGCCTGGACGAGGTGATGAAAACCACCAAGATCATCATTGGCTGCTTTGTGGCCGTGACGCTGCTGGCGGCGGCCATGTTGATCGTCTTCTACAAGCTGCGCAAGCGGCACCAGCAGCGCAGCACCGTGGCCGCCGCCCGGACCGTGGAGATCATCCAGGTGGACGAGGACATTGCCGCCCCGGCCTCGGCCTCCACGGGCTCGGCAGGGATGTCGTCCGCCTCGGGCCCCTCCAAGCCGGCGCCGTCGTCGTCGGGCGGATCAGGTGAGGGGGCAGTTGTACTGCCGGCTGCTATCCATGACCACCTTAACTACAACACTTACAAACCCCCCCACGGGGCCCACTGGACAGAAAACTGCCTGGGGAACTCCCTGCACCCCACAGTCACGACTATTGCCGAGCCGTACATAATCCAGACCCACCCCAAGGAGAAAGTGCAGGAGACGCAGATCTGAGGATCAGGGGTCCCTTAGTCCGGCAAACTCTAGGCTCCCTGCCACGGGATGCACAAGACCCCGCACACGCACGGCGGTGGCGGCGGCGGCAGGGGTGGCCTCCAATTTTGTACAGAGAGGCTGTGGGGAGGGGGCCTCTGGGGGGAGGTGGGGGGATGGGGTGGCGACGAAGACGGAGACGGTGGCGACACAGGCCTTGGGGGGTTTCTCCTTGTACATGCTTATATATTAAGTCCTTGGGCCGAGGTCAGAGGAGCAGAGGATGTGACGAGAGACAGGCAGACAGAGAGAGAGAGGGGGAAGAGGAAGAACACCCTGTCTTTGGACGTGCAAGTTCTATTTAAAAGGAGGCAGCAAATAACCTCCCTTACCCCCCCCCCAAAAAGCAGAATGCCCCCCCCCCCAACCACACACAAAAACAGACAGAAATGGCCACAGCGGCCTGGGAAGAAGGAGAAGAAGGCCGAGCAGGGAAGGACAGCGAGCCAGAAATCCCCAAAGAGAGGGGAGTGAGTATTTTTTTTGGGGGGGGGGGGTCCTTCCTTTTTAGAAGACGTTACTTAGAATGCAGCAAAAACAAACCCGTTTCTATAGAGACACTCTTTTCGTAAAGACCCCCCCCCCCCCCGGGAAAAGCAAAAGTCTCCATATTTGCAGCTATTTACAGAAAAGGGGGGAGGAAGGAAGGAAGGAAAGAGTGGGGGGGGGGTTGTCGTCCTGTGCCAAAAGGTGACCAATGCAATAAAAGAGGTCTTGTTCCCCCCTCCCTCCCTTCCTCCCTCTCTCCCCCTCCCCTTCTTTTTTTGTAAGCAAAAGACAATTAACGCAAAGGGAATGAAGCATCTCATCAAACAGCAAAAAATCTTCAACCAGCAGAGGCCTGCCTGCCTGCCTGCCCCCCCCACCCCATAAACCCCCTCCCTTTGTGCTGGTGGCAGGATGTGGGGGGGCGAGGGGGGGTCTGTGGGTGTCAATGGGGGATTGGAGGGGGGCTCCGTCCAGTGACCCCCCCACCCCATCAGTGTGCTCCCCCAAAAGAGATAAGAGAGGAGGGATTGGGGGAAGAGTGTTGGGGGGGGGGCAGACCGACACGGCTTCCTCTGCTGTTGGCCGGCCCTCCTGCCCAATGCAGCACATTCCTGCGGTTGCCTTGCTTTGCATTGCATTGCACTGCTGGCTGGAGGGTGGGCAGGGGGGCCGAGGTGCAGAGCCGCCGGGGAGGGGGGAGGGGAGGGAGGGGAACCCCCTCCCCATCCCCCCACTTAGGGCTGAATGGGGGGGGCAATCCGGCGGTGGGCAATCTGACCTATGATTGTAGAACCCTGAACCAAGTGTGTGCTTCTTGTTCATTTTTTTGGGGTGGGGGGGAGGGCGGAGGGGTCTCCCTATTCCGCTCTCTTCCTCCCACTGCTGTTCCCGGGGGGGGGGGGGCAAAGGGGGGGGGGGGCTGCTCGGCCAGGGCACGGCAGAGGGGAGCGGGGGGGGGTGATTGACATTGCTGCCCCAGGAGCCCCCTCCCTCCCCTCCCCTCCTTCCCCTCTTTGTGACTTTGGTTCGGGGGGGCCCCCCTCTCATGGGCTCAAAGTGGTTGCAATCAAAAAATAAGATGGGGGGAGGACTGTTTGGGGGGCGAAGACGACAACAAACAATCCAAAAGCCAGAATAATCTGACTGTAACTCTGAGACAACTGTATTTTTGTATTTTAATAAATATTGTTAAATTTTTTCATAATGCCGTGTCCTTCCCGGGTGAGTGACACTCAATGCCATGACTTTGCTGGGGGGGGGGGGGGGGGAAGGGGGGGTCTGTGTCTGTTTGTGTGTGCAACGGAGCCAACCTCCTCAATGGTTTGGGAGCCAGGAGAAGGCCTGGGAATTCGGGGTTGCATGGTTGGGGGGGAAGGGGGGTTAGTGCCAGGGAGGAGGGGCACCTTGCAGGGCTTTCTGAATGTCAAGGAGCCTTTTCTGGAACCAAATAAAATCACATCAAGCGCCAGAAGACCCAGCGCCACCTCAAGCTTTAGGAGAGGGGTTCCTTTGGGGGGGGGGGCGGACCACAACTCAAGGGACCCCTTCCTTGGCCTCTCCCTGCGCAAAGGGGGGCTGGATGGGCAGAGGCGGCCCTAGGTAATTTTCAATGGTAAGCAAACAGTATTTTGGTGCCCCCCCCCCAACCAATCACTGATATATATTTTCTGTTTGTCGTGGGAGTTCTGTGTGCCATATTTGGTTCAATTCCATCATTGGTGGAGTTCAGAGTGCTCTTTGATTGTAGGTGAACTATAAACCCCAGCAACTATAACCAGAGGCGGCCCTAGGTAATTTTCAACTGGAAGCAAACAGTATTTTGGTGCCCCCCCCCCAACCAATATATATTTTCTGTTTGTTGTGGGAGTTCTGTGTGCCCTATTTGGTTCAATTCCATCATTGGTGGAGTTCAGAGTGCTCTTTGATTGTAGATGAACTATAAATCCCAGCAACTACAAGTCCCAAATGACAAAATCAAACATCAGTATTCAAATCCCTGTATATTTTCTGTTTGTCATGGGAGTTCTGTGTGCCATATTTGGTTCAATTCCATCATTGGTGGAGTTCAGAATGCTCTCTGATTGTAGGTGAACTATACATCCCAGTAACTACAATTCGCATATGTCAAGGTCTATTTTCCCCCAAGAGCGCCTCAAGAGCACCCCTGGGCAACATCAACTGTACCGCGACTGCTTACTTTGCACAATGGTTGAGCCGCCCCTGTGGATGGGGAAGGGGCTGCAGTGTGCCTCGACATGGGGTGGCATCCCTTTGCTGTGTTGGACCTTCTCTGTTGCTGTTTGAGGAAGGGGCTGCGAAGTGCCTCGACATGGGGTGGCATGCCCTGGGTGTGTTGGACCTCTGCTGTTGCCCTTTGGGGGGGGGCAGGACCCCAACTCAAGGGACCCCTTCCTTGGCCTCAGAGGGCTGGATGGGGAAGGGGCTGTGGCGTGCCTCAACGATGGGGTGGCATCCCCTGGGTGTGTTGGACCTCTGCTGTTGCTTTTTGGGGAAGGGGCTACAGGGTGCCTCCACGATGGGGTTGCGTCCCTTTTGTGTGTTGGGACTTTGTGGTTGTTGTCTGGGGGGGGGTCTGCCGAGGGGGCTGTGGAGCTCCTGGTGCAAAGGGAGAGGGAGAAAGCAGTTGCAGTGTGGCCCTTGCAGACCCCTCCCCTCCTGACCATCAGGCCATAAAGAGGGGAGACTAAGGGTCTCTTTCCCCATTTGTGCCCTTCCTTTGGGGTCCCCTTGCCCCCCCTTTCCTGGACCCTGGTGGGACCCTTCTGTGATGGCGTTATCACAGGCATGGGCCAACTTGGGCCCTCCCTCCCTCCCTCCAGGTCTTTTGGACTCCAACTCCCACAATTCCTAACAGCCTACCGGCTGTTAGGAATTGTGGGAGTTGAAGTCCAAAACACCTGGAGGGAGGGAGGGAGGGCCCAAGTTGGCCCATGCCTGCGTTGTCACCATCCCCTGTGAGTGGCCCATGGGGTCATCTCCAGCCCACCCTTGGGCCCTTCTCCTTCTTTCCTCCCGGACCCCTCCTCGGCCTTCTCTCTGGAGCAAGGCCTTGGCTTTCCCTCCTGCCTCGATATTGGAAGTAAATAATGCAGCCAGGCGAGTGGAAGGGGGGCCGAGGGGGGGGGGAAGAGGACAGAACCAGACACACACACACACACACACAAGCGAGCCAAGCGCTTTTCCTGTCTTTTCAAAGCTGACTCTGCAGCTGAGAGAAAGTCCTGGACCAGAGAGAAAGAGAAAGAAGGAGAGAGAAGGAGAGAGGGAAAGGGGAAAGGAGGACCACAGAGCGCAGCCACCAAGGGGGCCGCCGGGAAGCCTGGGAGGGAGGTGGCATGGCCAGGGTCCTGCTGCCCACTCCTCAGGAAGAGGAGAAGGAAGAGGAGAAGGAAGAGAAGGAGGAGAAGTAGAAAGGGAAGGAGAGGAAGGAGGAGAAGGAGAAGAAGAGGGGAAGGAGAAGTAGAAGCAGAAAGAGTTGAAGGAGAGGGAGGAGGAGGAGAGGAGGAGGAGGAGGAGGAGAGGAGAAGGGGAAGGAGGAGAAAGAGGAGAAGGAGAAGGAGAGAGGGAAAGGGAAAAGGAGGCCCACAGAGCGCAGCCACCAAAGGGGCAGCCGGGAGGCAGCACGGCCAGGGTCCTGCTGCCCACTCCTCAGGCAGAGAAGAAGGAGAAGGACAAGGAGGAGGAGGAGGAGAGGAAGTGAAGGAGGAGGAGGAGAATGAGGAGAAGGGGAAGGAGGAGAAGGAGAAAGAGGAGGAGGAGGAGGAGGAGAAGGAGGAGGAGGAGGAGAGGAGAAGGAAGAGAAGGAGGAGAAGAAAGGAGGGGAGGAGGAGGAGAGGAGAAGAGAAGGAAGAGGAGGAGGAGGAGAAGAGGAGAAGGAAGAGAAGGAGAAGAAGTAGGAGAAAGGAGAAGGAGGAGGAGAAGAGAAGGAGGAGAAGTAGAAGGAGAAAGAGGAGAAGGAGAGGAAGGAGGAGGAGAAGCAGAAGGGGCAAAGGAAGGCATTTTGAGCTGGAGCCAGGCCTTGTCCACCCTTGGGCTCCAGGAGTGGTACAACAGCCAATGCCTCGGGGTCTGGCCAAAGCCAGCCTGCCCTGGACCTGCAGTGGTGGGGTCCTTGATGCCCCCCCCTCCCTTGCAAGGGTCCCACTGCAGAATCCATCCCTCAAAGAACACTGAATGTTGTAGGTTTTTCGTGCTATATGGCCATGTTCTAGAAGCATTCTCTCCTGACGTTTTGCCTGCATCTATGGCAAGCATCCTCAGAAGTTGTGAGGTCCTCAGGCCCTTTCCTTTTGCCCCTCAGCCGCTTAAGCGGAAAGGGGGTCTGAGGACCTCACAACCTCTGAGGATGCCAGCCATGGATAAACATGTGAGAGGAAGCCACAGGGAGGAGGAGGGAGCAAGCTTGTTTTCTGCTTCCCTGGAGACTAGGACGCAAAGGAACAATGGCTTCAAACTACAAGAGAGGAGATTCCATCTGAACACGAGGAAGAACTTCCTGACTGTGAGAGCCGTTCAGCAGTGGAACTCTCTGCCCCGGAGTGAGTGTGGTGGAGGCTCCTTCTTTGGAAGCTTTTAAGCAGAGGCTGGATGGCCATCTGTCAGGGGTGATTTGAATGCAATATTCCTGCTTCTTGGCAGAATGGGGTTGGACTGGATGATGGACCAGGAGGACTCTTCCAACTCTTTGATTCTAGGATTATAAATTACATTTCCATTATTTTGCTATGCTACATTATATTATTATTATTATTATTATTAAGTAGGGGCTGGCCATCTGTCAGGGGTGCTTTGAATGTGATATTCCTGCTTCTTGGCAGAATGGGGTTGGACTGGATGATGGCCCAGGAGGTCTCTTCCAACTCTTTGATTCTATTATTATTATTATTATCATTATCATTATTATTATTATTAAGTAGGGGCTGGCCATCTATCAGGGGTGCTTTGAATATGATATTCCTGCTTCTTGGCAGAATGGGGTTGGACTGGATGATGGCCCAGGAGGTCTCTTCCAACTCTTTGATTCTATTATTATTATTATTATTATTATTATTATTATTATTATTAAGCAGAGGCTGGGTGGCCATCTGTCAGGGGTGATTTGAATGCAATTTTCCTGCTTCTTGGCAGAATGGGGTTGGACTGGATGGCCCAGGAGGTCTCTTCCAACTCTTTGATTCTATTATTATTATTATTATCATTATCATTATTATTATTATTAAGTAGGGGCTGGCCATCTATCAGGGGTGCTTTGAATATGATATTCCTGCTTCTTGGCAAAATGGGGTTGGACTGCATGGCCCAGGAGGTCTCTTCCAACTTGAGTATTCTAGGATTCTATGACTGAGGATGCTTCCCATAGATGCAGGCAAAACGTCAGGAGAGAATGCTTCTGGAACATTGCCATACAGCCTGAAGGACCTACAACAACCCAGTGATTCCAGCCATGAAATACACAATACACACTGAATGCTAGAACCCTAGTTAGAAGTGACCCACAAAGGGGGGGGGGGGCAAATGCCAAAGGGGTGGGGGGGGGTCTACAGGGATGGCACATTTTGTGGGTGTGCAGAGGCGGGGGCCTTCCTACAGCAGGAAGGAAGTCATTCCTTTCCCAGGAATTCCAGGCCGAGCCCCCAAAGGCTCTTCTCCCCAAAGGTCACTGCCTCCACCCTGACCCTTCTGCCCACTTTGACCTGTATCTCCCCCACATTAACCCTGCATTCTCCACTATGGGCCACCCCTTGGCCCCTTCTCAACTCCGGAGGGGGGCATGCCCCCTTCCCCACTTGTTTAGCCAAGGTGGAGAGAAGCCCCACCTCTAAGTCTAGACCTGGATGGCCATCTGTCAGGGGTGCTTTGAATGCAATATTCTTGCTTCTTGGCAGAATGGGGTTGGACTGGATGGTGGCCCAGGAGGGCTCTTCCAACTCTAGGGTTCTAGGATTCTATAACTTCCTGTCTGTGAGAGCCGTTCAGCAGTGGAACTCTCTGCCCCGGAGGGAGTGTGGTGGAGGCTCCTTCTTTGGAAGCTTTTAAGCAGAGGCTGGATGGCCATCTGTCAGGGGTGCTTTGAATGTAATATTCCTGCTTCTTGGCAGAATGGGGTTGGACTGGATGTCCCATGAGGTCTCTTCCCACTCTAGGATTCTATGCCCCACATTTTCCCCAGTTGGGGTCCAAGTGGACGTTCTTCCACAAGTGACCAAGTAGCTCAACTTGCAGAGCATTAAAGCAGGTAGAAAGGATTAAGAAGGCCAAGTGGGGAGATCCAGTGAACCCATTCCCAGGAAGGAAGGCCTGCCAGGACCCCCAGAAAGGCCTTTTCTTGATTGTGGGAGGAGGGGGCCGGCCCAGCCCCACTACGGAGGGAGGGGGCACCAAGAAGGTCAGCCTCGGCCTAAGCCAGGTGAAGAGTAAAGGTGGAGGGAGGCCCCAGCCCTAGACCTCAGCCAGGGGAAGGTGGTCGGCTGGGCTCTCTAGGGTGACAGCTGGCACTTGGAATTGTGCCCCACATTGGCTGCCCCCTCCCTCCTTCCTTAGGATTTAGGTGAGTGGGTTGCTTTGGCTGCAGCCACTGGATTTGGTGAGCTGCTGCTCTTTAGTGCCTCCTTCAGGCAGGAGAAATAAGCCAATGTGAGAAGGGGGTCCAGGCGGGGCCCTTCTGAGGGTTCTTCAGCCCCACAGACCTCCCTTGCCACCATCCCAGCTTCTCAGCAGGCCTCCCTCGTCCTCCTTGCCAGCCCTGCCCTCCTGAATGTGGCGAGTCCAAAGGCAAGCAGGCCAGCGGACTCAATGGGCCTGCGCTGGTTGGGACAGTTCAGCACCCTGGAGAGCGAGCGGGCAGGAAGGCTGCCTTCCAAGGAGATGGGGCCGAGGAGGAGGAGGCCCTGCAGACCCCACTGGCACACAAAGGGCCCTGAAGGAAGGGAGGGAGGCAAGCTGGGGTCCCCTTGCCCACCTGATTGAGCCCCACTGTCTTCCGCACCCACTTCCACATCCACCCAGCGCCCAGGCCTTGCAATGGAGGCAGCGCCCCTCCCTCAATAACGCCTCCTTAGAAGTTTTTTCTTGACCCTTTTTGAGTAAACACAACTCTAGGGGGTAGGGGAAAGTGGGCCAGGGTCAGCCAGGCAAAGGAAAGGGGGAGTCAGGAGGGAAGGAAGGAAGGAAGGAAGGAAGGAAGGAAGGAAGGAAAGGAGGGAGGAAGGAAGGAAGGAAGGAAGGAAAGAAAAGGGAAGGAGGGAGGGAGGGAGGGAGGGAGGGAGGGAAAGGAAGGAAGGAAGGAAGGAAGGAAGGAAGGAAGGAAGGAGAGAGAGAGAGGGGGGGAAGGTTGGCCACAGCAACACATGGCGGATACAGCTAGGAAAGAAGGAAGGAAAGAGAGAGGGTGAGAGGAAAGAGAGAGAAAGGGAGAGGAAAGGAGGGAAGGAAGGAAGGAAGGAAGGAAGGAAGGAAGGAAGGAAGGAAGGGAAGGAAGGAAATGGAGGGAGGGAGGGAGGGAGGGGAGGAGGGAGAGGAAAAAGGAGAAGGAAGGGAAGGAAGGAAGGAAGGAAGGAAGGAAGGAAGGAAGGAAGGAAGGAGTCGTCTTCAGGCTGATATGGGCGGGATAGAAATAATGTTAATAAGTAAATAAGTATATTAGGAAGGAAGGAAGGAAGGAAGGAAGGAAGGAAGGAAGGAAGGAAGGAAGGAAGGAAGGAAGGAGAGGAGTCGCCTTCGGGCTGATATGGGCGGGATAGAAATAATGTAAATAATAAATAAGGAAGGAAGGAAGGAAGGAAGATGGGGCTCTTGCCCTGAGGCCCAGGGCCCCTCCGCTCGCTTCTTGGGGCTCCTGGGCAGGCCAGGCCACCATGGGCCCCCGCTTGGGGCCCCGCTTGGCCCTTCCCGTGATTCCCCCGCCATCATTAAGAGGCAGGAAGAGCAGGCGTCCTTCCTGCTGCCCTGGAGACTCGGAGCCAAGGGAGCCATGGCTTCAAATGACAGGAGAAGGAGGAGGGTCCACCTGAACATTATTATTATTATTATTATTATTATTATTATTATTATTATTAGCTGTAGGAAGAGCTGTTTGGCAGTGGAACTCTCACCCCGGAGGGAGTTTGGTGGAGGCTCCTTCTTTGGAGGCTTGGAAACAGAGGCTGGATGGCCATCTGTTGGGGGGGGGGGGGCTTTGATGGTGCTTTCCCTGCACGGCAAGGGGTGGGCAGGGCTGGGCGGCTTTTGAGGGGTCTCTTCCAAGTCCATGACTGTAGGATTCCATCCTGCCAGGGTTGGGCTGGAGGCCTGGCTCTTGGCTCGCACCTGTCCCCAGCCCCTACCACCATTTGGGGCCAAACCACAAAGCTGCGCCCCCGCTCCCAACTTGGCCTTTCACATCCACTCCTGGGGTGTGTTTGGAGGCGGCGGGGGGGGGGGGGGGGACCCTTCTTCCCTTGTGACAAGGCAAGGCCCATGGGCACAAAGAAGCCCCTTCTTTGGGCAGCAGTGAGTAAGGAAGGGGCCCCAAGTATCCCAGGCGGTGGGCTTCCTGCGGCCCCCACTGAGCCCAGGCAGAGGGCCCCTCTCTCCCACCCAGTGACGCCCATGCCCCCCGCCTTGTGTGATGACGATTTGGCTTCCTTTCCTGAAGACATCACCCTCCCCCATCTGCCCCAAGGAGAAAGGCCTGGAGAGTGACTGAATGTGGGAGCCAAGGAAAGGGGTGCACGGGAAGGAAAGAATGGAGACGGGAGGGAGGAAAGGAAAGGAAAGAAGGAGAGAAGGAAGAAGGAAGAAAAGAGAGATGGAAGGAAGGAAGAGGAGGAAGGAGAGGAGAGAGGGAGGGAGGAGAGGGAGGGGAAGGAAGGAAGGAAAGAAGGAAGGAAGAAGGAAAGGAAGAAGGAAGGAAGGAAAAGAAAGGGAAAGAGGGAGGATGGGAGAGAGGGAGATGGAAAGAAGGAAGGAAAGAGGGGAGGAAGGAAGAGGAAGGAGGAAGGAAGGAGAGGGAGGAAGGGAAGGGAGGGAGGGAAGAAAAAGGAAGGAAAAAGAGGAGGAAGGGGAAGGAAGGAAGGAGGAGGAGAAGAAGGAAGAAAAGAAGGAAGGAAGGAAAAGGAGGAGGAAGGAGGAGGGGAGAAGGAAGGGAAGAAGAAGGAAGGAAGAGAAAAAAAGGAAGGAAGGGAAGAAAGGAAGGAAGGAAGGAAGGAAGGAAGAAGGAAAGGAAGGAAGGGAAGGAAGGAAGGAAGGAAGAAAGGGGAAAGGGGAAAGAGGGACAGGATGGAAGGAAGGAAGGAGTGAGAGAGGGAGAGAGGTATGGTATGGAGGGAGGGAAGAAAGAAGGAAGGACAGAAAGGGGGGAAAAGAAAGAGAGAGGGAAGGGAAGGGAAGATGTGATGGGAAGGAAGGAGAGTATGGTATGGTAGGAAGGAAAGGAAAGGAAGGGAAAGTATAGGAAAGGAAGATAGGAAGGAAGGAAAGATGGGATGGGAAGGAATGAAAAGCAAGATGGGATGGGATGGAAGGAAGGAAAGATGGCATGGCATTGCATGATGGATGGATGGATGGATGGATGGATGGAGGATGGATGGATGGATGGATGGATGGAAGGAAGGCACAACTTTGGGGGGCGAGCTCCTTCTCCCACCAAACTTTGGGCTTCAAGGGGGAAGGATTTCTGCCCGGCAGCACAGGGGGCCTTCTGTGGGAGGCCCCCCACCCCATACACACACACAACCACACACGCAGAGACACCACAGAGACCCCTCCAGCCAGTGGTGGCCGCAGTCAGGCCCGGTGCCCCCGGCGGTCCCAATCCAGAGGCTTGAGAGCGGCCTGATCCCACGGAGCTGTAATTAGCAGTAATATAAATATTAATCCAGGGATGCTAACGAACACCCTGCTTCACGTGCTGATGTGCAAAGACAACCAGCCCCCCCCCCCCAAACTTTCGTAATGAGCTGGCACCACTCTTCCCGAAGTGCTAATGAGCTGCTAATGAGAGCCAGGTCCTGCTCCAAACTGGCCTGTCCATAAAGGAGCCCCCCTGCACCCCCCCCCATGGCCCTGTGGCACGGGGGGGGGGCTTTAAGGCAGGACAAGGGGAGCCCCCCAAGTGCACGCTTCCAGGGCAGGGTTCCCTGGGCCTGGGGTCAGCAGTGCCTCCCCCTCCCAGCCAAGCCCCCCCCCCCCCCGAAACCAGGCAGGCAGGGAATTGTGCGCAGTCAGCACCCGTGTCCTTTGCATAATTCACTCCGGAGGCAAAAGCTCTGACTTAACACACAAAGACAGCAGAGATTACTGGGAGTCCAATGGGATTAATGGGAGGGGGGGCGGTGCTGGAAGGCAAGGGGCCCCTCCCGCCCTGAAAGGCAGGCAGAGGTGAGCGAGGGAGGGAGGGAGGGAGGGGGGGGCTCCTGAAGTCAAGGAGGAAGAACACTGCAGGGGGGGCTGTGTGTGGCCCCCAGGACTTACGATACATGGAGGGGGGGGAGCCACCATCATGCTGTCCACACAACAAAGGGGTCGCAGTGAAGGTCAGCCCACCGGTCAAGGCCTGGGCCAGAAGACATGGGCACCCACCAGGACAGGCCATGACCATTCCCCTCAGGAGGGTGAGTCCGCTGACCGGTGGGTCACAGGCATGGCGAACGCAGAGAAATATTGCCCCCCCTCTTGCTGCACCCCCCCCCCCCCCGGCCATGCAAGCCCAGAGGAGAGAGACAACGGAGCCATGGATTCAAAGAGCAGGAAAAGACCAGGAAGACCCTCCTGGCAGGAAGAGCTCTTCAGCCGTGGAAGGAATACCGACGGCCGTGGAGTCCAATGGGGTGTCTCCTTCCTCCTGTGGAGGTTCCAAAGCAGAGGTTGGGTGGCCATCTTTGGGGGGGGGGCTTGGGTTGGCCATCTTTTGGGGGGGGCTTGGGTTGGTGCAGAAAGAGGTTGGACTAGATGGCCTTTGGTGGCCTCCTCCAACTCTAGGGTTCCATGATCCATTTCAGCCCCAGAGATTTGGTGGGGGCTGCCATGGCTCCTGATGCCCCCCCCCAAATTGGAAATTGTGATGGGGGGGGGGAAGGGGTTCAGCATGAGCCTTTCTCCCTGCCTCCCACACTTGGGGGAGCTGCTCCTCCCCCGAAGTGTGGGGGGAAGAGGCTTGGGTGGTGGAGGAGCTCAACGATGAGGGTTGGGGGCCCCTGGGCTCTGTGGTGCGCAGCATGTGTGTGGCTGGCGGCGGGACGGGAGGCCTGTGAGGAAGCGCACAAAGCGTTCATTAGTGCGGTTGTGCCGCAAGAGCATCAGTGGCAGCTGGACCCCAAAGTGTGTGCGCAGCGCACAGCCTTCACCCAAGGCGCACAACTGCCACAGATGCTGATGGAAGGGAAGGAAAGGGGCAGGGAACACTCCCAGGGCACCCACATGCGCATGCACACACACACACACACATACCGCTGGGAGCACCAGGGGAGGGGGGAGGTAGGGCCTTGGCACTCACACGCAAAAAGAGAGACCCCCACCAACAGGGAAAGGCCTCCGAGGAGGAGGAAGGGAGCCTGGAGCACCGCCAGCCCCTCATCCTGATCCTCCTCCTCCTCCTCCTCTTTGGCTGATCGGGGAAAGCTGCGCTCGGCATCACAACACGGAGCCACAGATTGCAATGCAGGAAAAGAGATTCCACGGAAACATCAGGAAGAGGAACGGCCTGGCGGTAAGAAGGGGGGCTCTTGGGCAGAGGAACATGCCTGCCTGCGTGCCTGCCTGCTGGGGAGTCCGGTGCAAGGGGCCTCCTTCTCTCTGGGGAGGCTTCTAGGATGAGGATGAGGAATGCGAGGGCGAGGGTGGGGGGCCTTCCTGGGCTGGGCAAGACTGGATGGCCTTTGGGGGGCCCTTCCAACTCCAGAGGGGCTAGTAGGAGGGGGCGCAGGACTGGACCCTGAGTGACCCCAACAATGTGCAGGAGGACAAGGGAGGTCTTTGCTGGGGGGGGGGGGGAGACCAAGGGGCCAATCGCCCGAGAGTGGTGCACCAAGAAGCCCCCATGCCTCCCTGCACAGTGGCCGGCCAGGGGAGGTGGGAAGGGGGGCAGTACCTTCCTTAGACCTGGAGGGAGGGAGGGCGAGGGAGACTGGATGGCCTTTGGGGGCCCCTTCCAACTCCAGAGGGTTAGAAGAAGGGGCCACAGGACTGGACCCTGAGTGACCCCAACATGGGGCAGGAGGACAAGGGAGGTCTTTATTGGGGGGGGGGGGAAGGGGCCAACTGGCTGAAGACTGGTGTGTCAAGAGTGGCCGGCCAGGGGAGGTGGGCAGGTGGGCAGGGGGCAGTGCCTTCCTTAGGCCTCTGCTGCCAGGGGACTGGGCTGACCCTCCTTACATCATCACACCAGCCTAGTGTTGTGTTGTTTGTGCAATCAGACACCAACGGTTATTGGATCAGCCATGTGCATCCCTGCAGTTGTGCAAGGCTGATGCAAAATCCACACTCCCCGCCTACTGGGTTCCTTCTGCACACCGTCCCAGCATTCCCTTGAGGTGCTCCTTTGCCTCATAACATTGGGATTACAGAGGAAGGGAACTGTGGCGCAGCAACGAGGGGCAGAACAACACGGATGCTGGTTCCACGGATGGGTTTCCCCACCACGATGCAGCGTAACACACGTCGGGGGGGGGAGAGGGTGTCACGCAGCAAGCTCCACTCAAGGAAAGCCCTTGCATCGTGGGGTAATGGCGCTCCATCTGCCTCGCATGATAACGCCCTCCATGGTGTGGGGCCTGAGGACCCCAGTGGCCCCGTGGGGCTGGGAGGAGGCTTAAAGATGAGGCCCCAATTGGCCCCCAAGGACCACCTGTATGGGGCCCCCGCTCTGTGCGTGGCTTGGCCCAGGAAGAACCCTTGGTGCCAATGCCTCCCAGCTGGCCCTTCCCAGCATTCCCACCATAGAATCCTAGAATCCAAGAGTGGGAAGAGACCTCCTGGGCCATCCTCCAGTCCAACCCCATTCTGCCAAGAAGCAGGAATGTTGCATTCAAATCACCCCCGACAGATGGCCATCCAGCCTCTGTTTAAAAGCTTCCAAAGAAGGAGCCTCCACCACACTCCGGGGCAGAGAGTTCCACTGCTGAACGGCTCTCACAGTCAGGAAGTTCTTCCTCATGTTCAGATGGAATCTCCTCTCTTGTAGTTTGAAGCCATTGCCCATTGCGTCCTAGTCTCCAGGGAAGCAGAAAACAAGCTTGCTCCCTCTTCCTCCCTGTGGCTTCCTCTCACATATTTATACATGGCTCTCATCATATCTCCTCTCAGCCTTCTCTTCTTCAGGCTAAACATGCCCAGCTCCTTAAGCCGCTCCTCATAGGGCTTGTTCTCCAGACCCTGGATCATTTGAGTCTCCCTCCTCTGGACACATTCCAGCTTAGAGTCAATATCTCTCTTGAATTGTGGTGCCCAGAATTGGACACAATATTCCAGGTGTGGTCTAACCAAGGCAGAATAGAGCATGGGGAGCATGACTTCCCTAGATCTAGACACTATGCTCCTATTGATGTAGGCCAAAATCCCATTGGCTTTTTTTGCCGCCACATCACATTCCTGGCTCATGTTCTCCTTCTTCCCCACGAGGTCTCCAAGATCTTTTCCACAGGTACTGCTCTCGAGCCAGGCCTCGTCGTCCCCCATTCTGTATCCTTGCATTTCGTTTTTTCTGCCAAAGTGGAGTGTCTTGCATTTGTCCCTGTTGAACTTCATTTTGTTAGTTTTGGCCCATTTAAGGAGGCTTAAAGATGAGGCCCCAATTGGCCCCCGAGGACCAGCTGTATGGTAGCCCCACTCTGTGTGTGTCTTGGCCCAGGAAGAACCCTTGGTGCCAATGCCTCCAGGCTGGCCCTTCCCAGCATTCCCGCCAAGTGCCAACTGGGCCAAACAAAGGCTCAGAGATGGCCAGAAGCCAAAAAGGGGATTCCTGAGGTGGGTTCACACACAGCCCCACAGATGTGGATGTGGACTAAGCCCAGCGCCACCCATGTTGCAATGCCAGTAGCACTGCTGAGCTCCCTCTCTGGCACAGGATCCATCCCCATGAAGCCCGGTGCAAGCCTCTCAAGCCCACAGGCTCTCTTCCAGAGGCAAAGGCTATCCCAGAGCCCCGCTGGCCCAAGGCTGCTGAGCTCCGGCTCCACTGGATGACCCTCTCCAAAGCAGGGGGCACATCTACACCCCCCCCCCATAAATCAACTTCCTACTGACTCATTTGCTCCAGTGAGTCCCCTTTCCCGCCCTCTGCTGCCAGGGCCATTGTCCCCCAGGGGTCATTTGGGGTGGCCAAGAGGTCACAGCTCCCCACAGGCAGGCAGGCAGGCAGGCAGGCAGGCAGGCAGGCAGCAGGTCAGCTGTGGATAAGAGGTTATGTCATAGGCAGTGGCGGGGGGGGGGCTCCTCCCAAATGCCAAGCGCCCCCTCCCCTCTCCCTCCATCCCAGAGCGCAGCTGCGTGTCCTCTGCGCGTGGCAGCCCCATCGGGTACGCAGTGCGCCCATCCCGCTCTCATGCGCAGCATTGCCACTCGGAAGAGTGCCCTACAGAGCTCTGGCCTGCGGAGGAGAAGGTGGAGGCACGAGGAGGGCCAGGGGTCAAGAGGAGAGAGGGGACAATGTCCTCGGGAGGAGGAGGAGGAGGGAGGGGGCTTCCTTTCCACTGTCCCGGAGAGAGACCAGGATGCAAGGGAGCCGTGGGTCCAAATCCCAGGAATGGAGACTCCGCCTGAACATTAGGTCGTACGAGCTGCTCAACAGTGGAACTCTCTGCCTAGGAGTCCAGTGGAAGCACCTTCCTTGGAGGCTTTTTGGGATGTCTTGACTGTGCTTTCCCTGCTTGGCAGAAGTGGCTTGGACTACAACACCCATGTGGTCTCTTCCAGCTCGATGATCCTGGGATCCCTGGGAAGTCCTTTGCATGCGAAGGGTGGGAGCCAGGGAGGACGGCAGGCACGTGTGTGTGTGCATGTGCACAAGTGCACTTACGCACCCAAGAGTTGGGAGGAGGACACCATCCAATCCCTCTCAACAGACAGGCATTCCACCACTGATTAAAAAACCCCAAAATCTCCGCCCCAGCGATCCTCTTCTCTCTCGCAAGTGGGAAACTGCAACTCGATGAAGAAAGGGCCAGAGGAAAGGCCCCCGGGCCCCACAGCTGACCCTTTGCCTTCCTGCCCAGAGCCAAGGGGTACCCAAGACCCCCCCCCTTGGGCCTCAGTTCCACTGGGACCCTCCGACCCCCCTGTTTGCCCCCCCAAACCAGTGCTACCCCCAGATAGCTGCTGCTGCCAGTGTTCTCCCGGCCTTGAGCGCGCCCCTCTGCAGCTGCCAGGTTTCTCAGGTAACAAAGCAAGGAGTGGATTCTGCCCGCCTGGTGGGTGTTGGGATTATTGCCTTGGCAACGCTGGGTTTGGGGGTGACTGCGGGGGGAGGGGGAGAAGGGGGAGTCGACACAATCCCCGCTCAAGAGAGGCCGCCTTCCCTACCTGGGCAGGTATGCCTCCGCACCCCAACTCCTGGCACAAGGTGGGGGGGGGGAAACACCCTCTGGGAATCCCCCTGGGCTGCTCGGCCATGGGTCTTGAAAGTGGCCTGGAGGAGCTCTGAGGGGCCATTCCCGGGCTGTGGCCACCTTCCCCACCTGGAGCCCACCGCCAAGGCCAGAGAAAGGACTGTGGCTGAGCCTCTGACCAGAACCTTTGCCACACCTGACTGGCAAGAGCCAAGGGCTCAGGAAGGGGCCAAGGGCAAAGAGGCCCCCCAGGGAAGAGGAGGAGGCCAATGGGGCAGGAGCACACAGACTGGGAACCAACTGCCGGCCCAGGTGGTCCCAAGTGGAGCCCTGGCTCCCAGTCCCAGCAAAAGAGTGGACTGGCCACCACAATGAAGACCTGGTCTGGAGAAAGGAAGAGGATCCCTTGCCAGGGAGGCTCTGCTGAAGGAAGACCTACGACAACGACGGGCCCCCAAAAGAAGGTGGCACCGCAGTGGCAGCAGGGGATGGGGGAGAGGAATGGCTGTCTCCATACCTAGTGGAAGACCCCTCCTCTTTTACCAGGTGAAACTCTTAAAGTGAGCGAGGGAGGGGATTGAGATTAAGCCTTTTGAGGAAGAGGCTGGGTGGTTCCAGCAGATCCCACAATGGCTGGGCAAGGGAGAGGGTCTATGGGCACCTTGCAATCTGGAGACCTGGTCTGGAGAAAGGTGATCCCTGGTCACCTTTCTGCTGAAGGAAGGACTACAACGACGGGGCCCCAAAAGAAGGTGGCACGGCAGCAGCGGGGGCTGGGGGAGAGGAATGGCTGTCTCCATACCTAGTGCAAGACCCCTCCTCTTTTACCAGGTGAGGCTCTTAAAGTGAGTGGGGGGGGGTGAGATTAAGCCTTGAGGAAGAAGCTGGGTGGTTCCAGAAGATCCCACAATGGCCGGGAAAGGTAGAAAATCTATGGTCACCTTGCAGTCTGCTACCCCCCCCCCCACTCCCACCCCAGATAGACTTAGGGTCAAGTTCAGGGGCCAGAGGCAGAGATGCCATGCTGGAACATGGAACAGATACCAAAGAGACTGCCTGATATAGAAGAAACAATTTGGGGGAGGGGGGGTGTTATCGTTAAGTCAGGACAGCTGCCCCTCTCTAGGTGGGTCTGGTCACTCCAAATTCAAGCGGCTGAGCCATTGGAGGGAGGGGTGGTTGGCCATGGATGCCAACCATGATGCCCAGTCCTTCCAGTTTGAGCCTCCACTAGACGGCTGTTGCAGAGCGTGAGGTGCGCCCCCCTCCCTTCCTCCCCTGGGCTGGCCACTGTGGGAAAGGGCTACTGGCCTAGCAGACCCCCCAATGGGCCTGTGCTAAGCCTCTCTTAAGACCAAGCTTTGGTCTAGGGTCAGAATGGGGGCCGTGGCTGACCCTCTGGGGGAACCGCCATCCGGCTTCCTCCCCTGGCCCTTCGTCTCCTGCCTTCCAAATGAGTCTGGGCAGGGGGAGCAGTGAGGGTCCCATTCCCGGCCCCCAAGGTCCTCCCCCTCCCCTGCAGGGCTGCGCCATCCCTGTGCCCACCCACCCCTCCCGCTGCCTGCCTCTCCATCCCGTCTATCTGTTGCTCTTCCTCCTCTCCTTCTCCTCCGAGGACTCGGTTGTCACACCGCCTCCTGAGCCGCGCGAGACGGATCCCTGACGCCTCCGTGCCACGACGATAAGAGACAGATGCTCAGAACTGGCCCACCTGTGGCTCCTGCAGACATTCCTCCCTGCCAGGGATCGTGCCCAGATGGAGGGGCAGCAGAGGCCCCCCAAGAGCATCTCCAAGGGTCTTTGCTACGGAAGCCGAGTGCCTGGCTGAGACCCCAGGGGCCAAGCTGACACCTGCGCAAGGTTGCTGAGGAGGGGCCCTCGCACCTGGCCTGTCTTGCTTGGCATGGGATTCGTGGGGGGCTCATGCCCAGCTCCAGTTGCTGCCTTGGGCTTCCTCTTTGGTGCAGGGGAAGGGGAGCCGGGTCTCCCCCAGGACAGGCCTTTCCAGACTGCTGTGGGGAGCCCTCCAGCTGCCCTTGGGCCTTCGAGTAGGCTCTTCCCCAGATCTGGGCTCTGGGACCCACATGGAGGCAGCCAAAGGCAAGGAGAACTCCTCTCGGACGCAGCACCTCCGCCAATGACCAATAAAGACCAAACTTGGCACACAGAGCCCCCATGACCCACTCTACATCCTGGTGCAGTTTGAATGAGGACTTGAAGTACCTTCACTCACTTCCTGAGACCACTACGACCCTCATCCAATGACCGATAAAGACCAAACTTGGCACACAGAGCCCCCATGACCCACTCTACATCCTGGTGCAGTTTGAATGAGGACTTGAAGTACCTTCACTCACTTCCTGAGACCACTACGACCCTCATCCAATGACCGATAAAGACCAAACTTGGCACACAGAGCCCCCATCACCCACTCTACATCCTGGTGCAGTTTGAATGAGGACTTGAAGTACCTTCACTCACTTCCTGAGACCACTACGACCCTCATCCAATGACCGATAAAGACCAAACTTGGCACACAGAGCCCCCATCACCCACTCTACATCCTGGTGCAGTTTGAATGAGGACGGACCATGGGTGATGGGACTTGAAGTACCTTCACTTGCTTCCTGAGACCACTACGACCCTCATCCAATGACCAACAAAGACCAAACTTGGCACACAGAGCCCCCTTGGCCCACTCTATGTCTGGGTGGGGTTTGTGGGCCAATGGACCATGGATGATGGGACTTGCAGTAGTTTCATTCACTTCCTAAGGCCATTGCGACCCACACCTTCGACTGATCAAAACCTAACTTGACTTTTGGGGTGCAGACTCAGCAAGATGGTCCTGGGGCTCCACTCGTGCCAAGGCAGAGAGCAGGAACGAGGAAGGGGTCGGGGAAAGGGCCCGGTTGGCAGAAGATTCCCACGAAGAGGACAGGAGAAAGCAGCGCATGCAAAAAGGACCATGGGGTCCAAGCTGAAGGGGAATCAAGATGGAGATGGTTTGGTCAATGATTTTCAGGCAGACAATGACAGAGAGGCCCCAGTGCAAAGGGCAGTTTCTCATGAGAATATCCCTGCTGGGCCTAGCAATGATGGTTCACTCCCTCTCTCTGTGAGCTCTCAAGATTTGGGTTTGGAAAACAATCTGACACCTGGGAATTTTAATGAGCAGCCAGATCAAGGAGAGTGTAGTGTCCAGATGAAGTGAGGGGCTGGATTCCATTCCTCTTTGGAGGAACTGCAAGGCCCTCCCAAGAGACACCCTGTCCCTCCGCCCCAGGGCTCTGCAGAAGCAGCCCAAACAAGTCCATGTAATTCTAGGCTGCATTAACAGGAGCCTCAAGGGAAGGAGGATGGCCCCTCTCTTCTGCTTTAGTCACCCAGAAATCTGCATCCAGTTCTGGATGCCACAGGTGAGCACCATCTCAGGCAATCCCTCGTGGCTGAGAATGACTGCCTTCCAAGCCTAGGGTCTTGGCGGTGGATCCACAGGTGACTCGAGAGCCCTGTTCTTGATCCTCATGTTCTTTCTTCCATAGTGAGGACATTGGTTTCCAGATGGAAGGCTGTCTCGGTCAGGGATTCGCCTTCCTCTTGGCATGTTTCCCCCTTGAACCCTCCATTCATGCCTCTTTGAATTCCACAGCACTGCTGGTCACAGCTGACCTCCAGCTGGAGCGCTCAAGGGCCAGGGCTCCCCAGTTCTCTCTGTCTCTATGCCACAGTTTGAAAGGTTCGCTTTAAGCCCATCTTTCCATTTCTTTTCCTGGCTGCTGACCGTTTCTGGTTTGGGGAAAGGAGGAGCAGGATCCTCGTAACTGGCCTCCAAGAGTAGCCTTGCCAATAAGACCGCAGGGAGATGGCGTCCAGGCATGGAGCTCCCCTTGGACTCCTCCAGCCACCCGAGGATTGGGGCGAGGGGCCGGACCCCCCCCCCTTGCAGGTGACAGAGAGTGGGCAGACCCTCCTGGTGGAGGGAGGGAGGGGCCTCCGAATGAAGACCCCCGCCCCCTCTCCCTCCGGCCTGCAAGACAGAACCGCCAAATGTGTTGTGATGAATGGCCAGGCACTGCCCACTATTTTTCTCTGAGTCACTTTGATCAATAAAGGGAAAAGGGTGAATTGGTATTGATCGGCCCAACGCCTCCCAAAGAGGCCGTACAAATTGCAGGCGCCGGGCATGGGACCCACGGGAGGGGGAAATGAGGGTTTGAGGTATTCTCCTCCATTTGGGGGGCCTGGAGGGTGGGGGGCACAAGCCATGGTGACCCTTTGGGGTACAGCCCTTTGGGGAGAGGAGTCAGCAGAGCAGGGGCTGCTTGGCTCAGACCCCCTCTTCACAGTCGAAGCCCCTTCAGCCAGGCAGGAAAAGCTCAATCAAAACAGCCCCAAGAGATAGCCATCCAGCCCCTGATTAATAGCCTCCAATAGCTAATGAGTCCCCATTGGAGAGATAGGGCGGGATATAAATGATGGTGATGGTGATGGAAGGAACCTCCACCAGATTCTGAGGCAAAGAGTTCCACTGTTGAACAGCTCTTACGATCGGGGAAGTACTTCCTAAAGGTCAATGGGATATCCTTCTCTGCCATTTGAACGCATGGCTCCATTGAGTCCATTTCCAGGGCAGCAGAAATCAAGGCTTCTTCCTCCCTCTTCCTTCCGACACCCTTCCACATATTTCTGCATGGCTCTCATGTCTCCTCTTAACCAATGACACCTAACAGTAGGATTGTCCAGCCCACATTGGATTTGTTTGCTTGCAAGGAGGTCATGGGGGACCTTGTCAAAGGAAGGCCTTCCTGAAATCAAGATACACTACATCCACGGCGTTCCCGGCATCTACCAAGCTTGTGACTCTATTGGAAAAAGAGTTCAGATGAGACTGACTTGTTTTCCAGGCTGACTTGGAGTGATCCCAGCCTTCCTTTCTAAGGGATTGCAGGCTGCCTCCTTCATGATCTGCTCCACAATCTTTCCTGGTCCTGAGGTCAGGCTGGTGGCTGGACACTGGTCATTATTTGGGCCATCTTCTTTCTCTTCCAACTCTATGGTTCTATGATTCCTTCTGGAGGGAGTTGTTGAACACTTCCTCATCCCAGCAGGCACTTATTGTTTGTGTTGTCTGTCCACTCAAGCAAAGTCTCATCTGGAGGAAACTGGGAGAAGCTCTCATCCGCACTGGGGCCAAATGCTACCCCCACCCAGAGAGATGGGGGGGGGGGGTTGGGTTGGAAGGCTTGTTCTTTCCTGCGTTTCTTCAGGTCCTCTTTGACCTCCTGGCAAGGATTTTAGGGGCCTTTGCCACCACCCACTGCCTTCCTTGGAGGGCACTTGCTGAAGGTCAGCTCAGAGAATTCAAAAAGAGCCCAAAGGAGAAGATAAAAGTGCTGCAAAGCTGCTGACCGGGCGCAGGCTAAGTGCGGAGATTATTATTATTACGAGGAACCACCATTGAAAAGCTCAGAGGGAGCGAGCAAAGGAGAATCCGGCCCCGAAGCAGAGCTACGCTTTCAGCTGCAGAAGGATTGCAGCCAAAGCCCCACGGCTCTGCCCCTCTGGCCCTGGTCAGCGGTTGGCCGAAGGGGCCATGGCCAAAGCCCCAGGCTGAACAGACAGAACAGAGCAGCAGTGGCCACACTGCATGGAAACGACTGTCGGCCCCAAATCCATGTCCCAGGAGCCAGAAGAGGCGGGCGACCAGGCCCCTTCCTCAGAGAGGAGGAGGAGGAGGAGGAGGAGGAGGGTCAGCGGAGAGAAACCCGTTAGGGAGCGATGATGATGATGATGATGCTCCACCGCCAGCAGTGCATTTGTCACCACGAAGGCCAGGGCACAAGCGGGGGGAGCAGCCGGAGGGGAGGGGAGGCAGGCCTCGGGGGTCCCCTTGCAGCCCCACAACAGAGGGGGACGAAGGGGCTTTGGGCCCGAAGGGGGGAGTCCAAAAGGACCACTATAACAACTCCAAGGAGGGGGCCGGCTGGCCAGCCTGGCAGTGAAGGGTCACCCCACCAGGACCCTTCCCCAGCCGAGCCCCAAGCAGGGCTGGCAGTCTCCCCAAGGGCCCGTGGGGCTTGCCTCTATGCCAGTGTTTCTCAGCCTTCCTAATGCCGCACCCCTTAATACCATTCCTCGTGTTGTGGTGACCCCCAACCATAACATTTCATTGCTCCTTCATAACTGTAATTTTGCTACTGTTATGAATTATAATGTAAATATCTGATATGCAGGATGTATTTTCATTCACTGGACCAAATTTGGCACAAATACCAAATATGCCCAAATTTGAATACTGGTGGGGTTGGGGGGGGGTGATTTTTGTCATTTGGGAGTTGTAGTTCCTGTGATTTATAGTTCACCTACAATCAAAGAGCATTCTGAATTCCATCAACGATAGAACTGAACCAAACTCGACACACAGAACTCCCATGACCGACAGAAAATACTGGAACTCATTGACCTTGAGTCTTGGGAGTTGTAGTTCACCTACATCCAGAGAGCACTGTGGACTCAAACAATGATGGATCCGGACCAAACTTGGCACGCAGACCGAACATGGACAACTGTGAACACTGGTGGAGTTTGGGGAAAATAGACTTGAGATTTGGAAGTTGTAGTTGCTGGGATTTATAATTCACCTGCAATCAAAGTGCATTCTGAACCCCACCAATGATAGAACTGGGCTGAACTTCCCATACAGAACCCCCATGACCAACAGAAAATACTGTGTTTTCCGATGGTCTTTGGTGACCCCTCAGATGCCCCCTCGTAACCCCCCCAGGGGTCCCGACCCCCAAGTTGAGAAACACTGCTCTATGCTGTGCGCATTGTGCAGATTCTTTGGTATGAGCAGCAAGACTTCCTTGGGGGGCTGAGCCAGGTCCCCTTGTTCCTTGGGCTGGACCCCCTTGGGGGGCGGAGGGAGGTGACAAAGGCATACACTCTCCTCCTTCGGGCCAGGAAGCCCCCCCCCCCCCAAGAAGCATCACGAGAGCCTTGGGCAGATTGCACAAGCAGGGCTTGTGTGCGCTTCCAATCCAGGCCAGGCAACGTTGCCTCTCGCTGATGCAAGCAAAGCAAGCCTTGCTGTTCTGCAAGCTCAGCCCGGCGCTTCTGCCAACCAGGGGGTGGGGGCGGCACTCAGGGCCCCCAGGCGGCCAAGCCACTCCCAGGCATACTTGCCCCCCCCCTTCCCCAAGGCAAAGAGACAAATGCACAGAGAAAGGGGGCTCTGCACCCGCACCCTCTCAGCCAGATTGGCTGCAGCGCGGACTATAACACCCCCAACTCCCCCCCCCCCCACTCCCTAAAATGACAGCAGAGGGGGGGTGATGGAAGACTCTGGGAGCCAATCCAAGCTCAGGAACCAATGGATGGGAGGGAGAGAGGGAGGAAGCTAATCTCCCCCCCCCCCCTTACAACACAGATCCGACCTCATTGCTGCAGCGGCGGCAGCCGTCCCCAGCCATCATCTGCTGGTGACTCACAGAGGCAGCGGGAAGACGGATGGACGGAAGAAAGAAGAAAAAGAAAGAAAGAAAGAAAAAAAGAAAGAAAGGAGGAAGGAAAGGATGGCAAGGAGGAAGGTCCCACCCCAGAGAAAGGGCCGGAAGAAGAAAGGCCACCCAGAAGAGCTTCAGCCTCGTGAGACCCTAGAATCCCAGAGTCGGAAGGAACCCCAAGGGCATCCAGCCCAACCCCATTCCTGCCAGGAAGGAAGGTTCAGCCTGAGCCCTCTCAACAGACGCCCAGCTCTGTCCCAGGCACCAGACTCCAAGGGAGCAGCTCGTTCGACAGTTGGACAGCTTTGGCCCTCAGGAGGTTCTTCCGAATATTCAGGTGGAACCTCTTTTCCTGCCATCTGGATCTCTTGCTCCATGTTCTGGTCTCTGCTTTCTTTTTTGCATTTTCCCAAGTGTCCTGAGTTCCCAAATGTCCTGACTTCTCTTACTTGCCCCCTTCCTTTGTATCCCAAACTCCAGGAGAACATGGCCACTTCCACCTAAGGATCCCGCCACTTCCACTCTGTTGACTAGAACCTCAGTGTTGGTGAGGATCAGTTCCAGAAGAGCAGATCCCCTGGTTGCCTCTTCCAGCTTGAGGAATTGGTTGGGCTTCATACTCTTGGCCAAGTTGGCTTTCCAACCAATATCAGGATGGTTGAAATCCCCTCTTCCCACTATATCTCTTCCTCCTGTCACCTGCTGAAGGAAGGTTTCATGCAGGTCCATGGTCTGGCTTGTGAGGCCGGTAGCAGACCCTCACAAGGACTCCATGGTTTCCTTCTTTCCCCCTTCATTGTTTCTCTGGTGCTCTCAACCAAGCTTCCAGGATTTACACCATGGACCGCCTCACAGGTGTAAACATCCTTGATACACAGTGATACACTCCTCCTCCTCCTCCTAGTTTTCCGAAATAGGTTGAACCCCTCTATGATGGCATTCCAACCACGAGACTCACCCCACCAGAGATGCCAATGATATCGGGTTTGGTCTGTTGTGTTAACAGTTCAAGTTCTACTTGTTTATTTCCCTACCTAACCCCACCTCCAGCTTCTTATTCCAGGTCATTGGTCTTCCACTGTTGGGTTCCTGTACTGGTCACTCCCTTCTCTCCATTGCAGTCTGGTTCTACTCTAGCTCTAGAACCCCTGCCCTCAGGAACAGTCTCCCTCCCGCAAACAGCTCACCCTCCCTCGGTGGCAGGAAGGGGCCCTGGAGATGGTTCCTGGGCTCCCCTTGGTCGCCAGCGCAGAGGCCCCTGCTCCCCCTGAGCCCACTCTGAGCCTGTCTCTATGCAGTGTGCGTTGCGTAGCCCAACTCTGGAGGTAGAAGAACAGGAAGGGAGTGAGCGAGCGAGCGAGGCCTCGCTCCTCCTCGTCCTCCTCCTTTGAGGGCATCTCCACTCCTCCTTTGGCAATTATGAATCACCGCCTCATTAGGCCAAGTGCACTGGGGTGAGAGACACACACACACACACACACAAAGAGAGACCAGCCCCAATCAGGGAAGCGCAACACAGCCTCCAGCCACCTTTCAGATCCCACATCCATCCTCTTGCAAGAGAGGCATGCTCCCAACCCACAGGGACAGAGAGGGAGAGAGGGAGATCCAAGGCCAAGCCCTGGGCTTCCTGTCCACACAAACAAACACGAGGTCAGAGACCTATGGCCATGGACACCCCCCACCCCAAAACAACCACAAAAGGCCAAAGAGGGCGGAACAGGATCACCCCCCACACACACCCCAATGGGTAGAAGCAAAGGATGGGTGCTCCACTGGGCAAGAGCACCTTCTGATGGTTCCTGTGCATGTGCAGAAGCCACACGGCTGCAGTGGAGATCCCTCGACCTCTTGCCACTTCTGTCCACTCCTTTTCTCTGCGGCCAGGAGAGATGCCCCGGCCGTTGCCCCACAGCAACTCTCTCCTCCGCATTGTCTGCTAGGATTGGGGTTTTGAGGGGCAGCAGCGGCAGCCATGTTCAACCTTCATGCCGCACAGGTAAGAAGGGGCTGCGGGGGCTTTGCCAAGGAAGCCAACTGGGAGGGGGGTGTACCAAGGGGGGGGGTGCACTTCTGCACCGGGTCTGTCATTAGGCCACTGTAAGGAAGAGCGCCCCCCCCCCCACTGAGACCCAACAGACTTGGGGTCCCCTCTTGCAGCCAGTCCACCTCCCACGGCTCCCCTCCACTTCTCCCGCCTTGTGCCCAGGGCTGGTGACCAGGAGTGGAACTTGTCCCCTGCAAGAGCAACGGTCATCCAGCACTGCTCCGCCTCCCCCACAGGCATCCCAAAGTGTCCCCCACCCTTGCAGAGAATGCAAAGAATGGCAGAACCACAGAGTAATGAAGCTGGAAGAAACCACATGGGTCATCCAGTCCAACCCCCTGCCATGAAGGGAAAGCACAGTCAAAGGGGGCAGGGGTGCAAGGAGCCTTGGGGCACCCCCGTCCCAGGAGGAAAGGGCCCCAGGAAGTGTCAAGGAAGGAGAGGAGAGGGGCCCGAGGAGAGAGGCCAGGGAATCACCTCCACAGGGGACAGCTCCCTATCGAAAGCAGGTCCAGCCCCCCCCCCCCACAGCCCCCACCCCAGACTCCCTTCAGCCCAAGAGGGAGGCGAGGGGCGACAAAAGGGGGGAGCAGGAGAGAAGCCAGGGGGCCCCAACCTCCTCCTCCCCCCCCCACCCTTGGAGCTCCCTCTGTTCCTGCCTCCAGGCACTTTGCCTTTCCGCTTCTGCGCTATCCCTCATTTCCTCATTTGCAAAGGAGTCACCAAGGTCAGGCAGGAGAAATCAAGCAACAGACAGCAGCAGCATACAGCTCAATGCCGAGGCGCACAGGACACGCCACAGACGCCTTTCGGAAGGTTGTCCTCAGCCGCCCACGTGGCCTCAACCCGTGGCAGGAAGGGGCCCCATGGCGACTGTAAGTCCTGCACCGCTCCTGGTGGAGTGTGGCCTCCTTGGGCCCTCTTTCTGAAAGCGGGGATTACACAGATACAAGGGAAGCATGTGCAGAGTAGAGTGCCCATCGTCCTCTCGTCCGGGGCAGGACCAGCACTGGGGGCGAGGGAGGGGCCGAAGAGAGTGACCACCCCACTGTGGAGCCAGTCCCAACGCGTGAGGCACATCCACTGGCGGAGACAGAGTGGAACGGGGACCGAGGCACCACTCTCGGGGCCCTCTTTCCGAGAGCGGGGATTACACAGATACAAGGGAAGCATGTGCAGAGTGGAGTGCCTATCGCCCTCTCGTCCGGGGCAGGACCAGCACTGGGGGCGAGGGAGGGGCCAAAGAGAGTGACCACCCCACTGTGGAGCCAGTCCCAACGCGTGAAATACATCCACTGGCGGAGACAGAGTGGAACGGGGACTGAGACACCATTCTCGGGGCCCTCTTTCCAAGACCGGGGATTACACAGATACAAGGGAAGCATGTGCAGAGTGGAGTGCCTATCGCCCTCTCGTCCGGGGCAGGACCAGCACTGGGGGCGAGGGAGGGGCCAAAGAGAGTGACCACCCCACTGTGGAGCCAGTCCCAACACGTGAGGCACATCCACTGGCGGAGACAGAGTGGAATGGGGGCCGAGGGATGGGAGAAACACAGCAGAGAGCGGCGCCACAATGGAAATCTCCTCTTGCCCAGAGTCCTGACGTCACGGGGGCATCGGGTGCAAATCACCCAAAGTTGCTCTATTCATAACTACAGAAAGTTATGAATAGAGCAATGGAAGCATCGATCATCCCAGAGTCATGGAAAGAAGTGATAATCTCCATAATACATAAAGAAAATACAGAAAGTATCTCTCTTAAAAACTATAGACCAATCTCTTTGACTAACGTAGACTATAAGATATTCTCCAGCATACTGGCTATTAGACTAAAAGACTTATTAAGTGCAAGAATAGGAGAAGATCAAGTAGGTTTCCTCCCAAAACGTCATCAAAGGGATAACATAAGAACGATCATGAATATTAACGAATACTATGAGGAAAATAACCACAAAGAAGTAGCCCTGATGTTTCTTGATGCAGAAAAGGCTTTTGATAGCGTAAACTGGAATTTCCCCACTGCAGTATTAAAAGAAATGGGCATAGAATACTATTACACTAACACAATAAATTCAATATACTCGTATCAAACAGCCAAGGTAGCTATAAATGGTCAACACTCCACAACTATTCCCATCCAGAAAGGAACAAGACAAGGATGTCCCCTTTCACCCAAAGGAGGGATGGACAGATGGACGGAGAGACAGAGGGAGCTGCCCTGCTCCAAAGCCAAAGGGAAGGAGCACAACAGGGACACGTAAACACTCTCCCCAGCTCACCAAATTCCACGGAGAACAGGAAAACATGGAGGCCACGGGTTCAAGGGAGCCAAGGCCTTTGTGGGCTCTCAACACTCAGAGCCCGTCCCCCCCATCCCTCAACCCCCTCTCCTCCTCCACCTGAAGAGGACGCAACTTTGCACGCTTACCTCCACAAAGTGCCAAGACCCCGTCCCCCAACTCCCCGTACTTCCACAACGTGGCACCCCCCTACCTCTCTCTGCAGCACCAGCTCCTTGGTGAAGAGTGTGGCCTCCTCGCTGAAGGGCTCTCCTTCCTGGACCAGGCCGGGGAGGTTCCGGGCTCCGCGGGGGCACTCGATGCCTGCAAGGGGGAAGCGGAACGGGGCGCACGGTGAGTACTGGAATTGGGTAGGAGACCCTCAGAGCGGATGGAGTGCCTAAGATGGGGTGCCTTCACAGCCCCAGAGAGACAGCGGAGGAAGGTTGCCTTTTGCGACCAGATCCCACAGGATTGTGGACAAAGTTGGGCCCTCCCTCCAGGTGTTTTGGACTTCAACTCCCAGAGTTCCTAACAGCCTCAGGCCCCTTCCTTTTCCCCCTCAGTCATAACTCAAAAATCATTGGATGAATTCACACCAAATATGGACACAAGACATCTCTCAGGCCAACGAGTGACCATCACTCATAAAATACTGAAAAACACAGCGGAAGGGACTTAAAAAGCCAAAAAATAAAAATTACATTGCAATGCATATTCTGGTCTGTGTATTTGTGTTTGTATATATTTGTGTATATATGTGTATTTGGGATTAACAGAACTCAAAATCCACTGGACGAATTGACACCAAATTTGGACACAAGGCACCTCTCAGGCCAACGAGTGACCATCACTCCTAAAAACACTGAGAAACACAGCGGAAGAGGCTTAAAAAGCAAAAAATAATAAATACATTAATACATTAAAATGCATGTGCTAAACCACATATATACACATATACACAATTACATATATACATACACAAAATACATATATATAGAGTGGGCCACAGCAACGCGTGGCAGGGGATGGCTAGTAGTCCATAAAAACTGTAACTCTGGCAGCAAGTCAGTCTAGTCTGTGAAGGCCTGATCCATTCCTGCCTCTCTCCCCCCCCCCCTTTTTTTCCTGGCTGCCCACCCCCCTTTCTCTCTCTTCCACACCCCCCCCCCCAAAGCAAGCTCTCAAGTAACAGGGCTGTGAGGAACGGCTGGGAAGGCAGCAGGTCGAAAGCCTCATTGCTTTCGCATTGGCCCAAACTGGATTACAGCGCACTCTGGCCCCGCGGCTGTAAATCTCCGGCATTTGGGAAGGCAAGGCGATGGAACGGAGAGAGAGAGCGGCCGTGAGGAAAATGCCGAGGGAGGCCGTGCTGATGATGCTGCTGTGGTCAGTGAGGAGGGAGGCGAGAGGGGGGCCAAAGGAAGGCCTCCCCAGCAGAACCCCCACACAATGCGGCAGTCAGACAGGCAAACATGTGGGCAAGCAGGAGGGAGAACACAGACCCCACGAGGCCAAGACAGAGACCCCCTCAAGAGCACCTTGTCATGGACCCCCCACCCCAATAAGGTAAATCAGGGGCTCTGGCGGTCTTTTCAAGCCCCTCCCAGCAGTGGCCCCAGGAGGCCCCTCTCCAGCCCAACACCCACCCACCCCCATTGTGGAATGGCTGGCCTGGGGAGGGGGCTGCAGAGGGGAGAAAGTGCCTGCAAGGCTGGACATCCAGTTGGGTTTCATCCCTGGACTGCTCAAGTCTCCAGTCCTCAATTGTTAGCTAGACTTAGATATAGGGTTAGGCTAATAGCTTGTAATATTGATTTGGTCTTTCTTCAATGTGTAGCGTGGCTTAACTTGAAAGTATTTGTAACAGAAACTTGGCTTTAGAAGAAACTGCAACAAATTTATTGAAGTATAGCAGAAGCTTGATGGTTTCAATGTTTCTTAACTCTTAGAGCAGTGTTTCTCAACTTTCCTAATGTTGCGACCCCTTCCTCACGTTGTGGTGACCCCCAACCATTACATTATTTACATTGATACTTCATAACTCTAATTTTGCTACTGTTATGAATCATAATGTAAATATCTGATATGCATAATGTATTTTCAAATCCCAAATACCCAATATGCCCAAATTTGAGTACTGATGGGGTTGGGGGGGGGGGTTGATTTTGTCATTTGGGAGCTGTAGTTGCTGGGATTTATAGTTCACCTACAATCAAAGAGCGTTCTGAACTCCACCAATGATGAAATTGAACCGAACTTGGCACAAAGAACTCCCATGACCAAGAGAAAATATTGGGAGGATCTGGTGGACATTGACCTTCAATTTTTGGAGTTGTAGTTCACCTACTTCCAGAGAGCGCTGTGGACTCAAACAATGATGGATCTGGACCAAACTTGGCACGAATACTCAATATGCCCAAATGTGGACACTGGAGGAGTTTGAGGAAAATAGACCTTAACATTTGGGAGTTGTTGTTGCTGGGATTTGTAGTTCACCCACAATGAAATAACATTCTGAACCCCACCAACAATAGAATTGGACCAAACTTCTCACACAGAACCCCCATGACCAACAGAAAAGACTATGTTTTCTTATGGTCTTTGGCGACTCCTCTGACACCCCCTCGCGACCCCCACAGGGGTCCCGACCCCCAGGTTGAGAAACACTGGGTTAGAGTGAGGGATTCCTCCCCCGCTCCACATTCCCAGAAGGGGCTTTACCTTTACTCTTCTTACTTTCCACTATCTCCCCCCCCCCCTTTGAAGATTGTGAGGGATGACATAACTTCCTCTTTCAAGATATTTTGATTGCTCTGGGATTTTTGACCTTGTGATCATTCTCCATTGCCCTCTCTCTTCTGCCTTTGTCTCTCTTCCAGTGAGGACGCATTTTGTCTCTCTCCATGCAAAATGTAGCTGCATGGATATTTTGACTTTTTACCCTTTCACCTTCCTTAGAATTTAGCAAGCTAGTGAGCACCAAGACCTCTTCTATCTAGAATGTATTTCTTTTCTTGAATCAGTATTTTGGACCTAACGTTCTGTCTCTGCAATCCTGATTCATCCTGTTCAATGGAAGCTAATCCTGACTCACCACACATACGTTTCAGCTGGTTATGAAGTTTGCTTCTAGCACTCTGCTGTATTTATGGCGGAATCACCCCAAGTGAGGGTTATTTTTGAGCCCAACGGCTCTGATTCCCAACGTGGTCCTGGAATGACTGGCCTGGGGAGGGGGCTGCAGAGGGGAGAAAGGGCCTGCAAGGCTGGACATCCCACTGCCCCCCCCCAGATTTGCTGGCTCGTTCCAGAACAGGAGACTGAGGGGTCCCCCCTTTTGCCCCCCCCCCTTTGTGGCCTGGCCCCTTCCTGGGTCCAAGGGCAGGGGTCTCTCTTCCCAGCAGGACCCCTCCCTGCACCAGAAGCCCCTCAGGTGGGATCCCGAGAGAGAGGTGAGCAGGCAACTCAGGGGGAAAGGCCACACAATCATGACCCACACCATGGCCCTGGATAGAGGCATCCAAATTGGGGTGGGTGGGGGTAAACACTGCAGGTGTTGTCCCCGAGCGAGGCCTGCTTTTCCAGAGAGAAATAGAGCAATGGAGTATTTCCTTTTACAACAATGACGAAGGCGCTTAAAGAGCTCATATATTTACTTTGTCAGAATTATTACCAGCAATTATGCAAAAGGAAGGCTTTCATGTCTTGACACGGTGCGGAGTCAGAGCCCTGCCATTCCTGCCTCGCTTCCCTTTTTTCCCTTCAGCGCCTTCTAAGCAGAGGAGCGCATTGTGCTGCTTGACACTCTCGACGATGAGAAGAGACAAAATAGTTTCCTTTGTTCTACTCATGTTGACGGTGTCATTGCTTTTCCTTCGCTTTTCGTGCTCACGCCTCATAAAGTGGCAAACCCCAAGAGGGAGGTCGAACCAATGAAATTATTAGCATCCTTTACGGATTGAACATCACTTCAGTTTGGAAGAGAATTATCATGTTTGGTGACATCAACGTTGGGTTCAGAAAAGGAAGGGGCAGCGGGGAGCATATTGCAAACATAGACTGGATCATGGAAGGAGGAGGAGGAAGAGGAGGAGAAGGAGGAGGAGGAGGAGAAGGAGAAGGAGAAGGAGAAGGAGAAGAAGAAGCACAACCACAACCACAACCACAACCACAACCACATCACCACCACCCTGAACTTTACAGACGATTGTAGTAAAAGGGGGGCAGCTGAGTATCTCTTGAAACCTGGAAGCAGCACAGCAAAAGGCCCCGTGTTTGACCAGATGGGCCTCGGATAATGGCAAGGCAAGGGGGTCTGCCAAGGGTCTGCACACTGAGGCAGGGCCCTGCGGGGAGACACTCGGGATCTAACCCATAGGGAGCTTTATACCTGCACTGACTCGAGTCTAATGCGCCATTTAATCTAATGCCACCTTTAACACTGCAGCTTAATCACCAGCTGCCACTGCAGTAAATCTTGCCAAATGAAAGGTTGACAGTTCGAAGCCCGGTCAGGGTGAGCTCCTAACCTTCAGCCCAGCTTCCCTGCCCACCTAGCAGATCGAAAACAGCAATGTGAGTAGATGAATAGTGTCATGTATCATGTTCTGCAGTTGATGGCGGTTGGTGGTGGCAGGCCTAGCAGTTGGTGATGGAAGGGTTAAGGTAAGTCTTAGTTCTAAAGGGTTGAGTAATCTGTAAGTAAGAGTTCATGGGTGAAAGCAATCAAGGGTGGAGTTATGCAAGAGATGGGTTGCAGCTGGGTGTTTCTGGATATAAGGAGATAACCTTGGGACTGATCTTCGGGACAAAAGTATTTGTCTTATTTTGGTGGTAGATGCTGCTGGTTTTCCCCCAGGTCTCCAGATTTTTTGTATCCTGACCTGTCTCCTGAAGTTTTGGAATCCTGGAACCTTGAACCTTTGGACTGGCTTTTGACTACGGTATAGACTCTTGATCCCTGGACTTTGCTCATTGAACTCTCGGCATTTGACCACTGGACTAGACCTTTTGACTACAGTGTAGCTTTTGCTATCAGTTTTTGTTTTATATTCCGTGGCTGAGTGCTATCTTTATGTTTTATATTTTGGACTATTAAAACAGCCAGGAAGTAAGTGCTGTTTTAATTAAACTGTTTGATACAAACTGAGTGTTTGTTTGATTCACCTCTGCCTGAATAATGACAGAGCCCCGGCATCGTGACAAATAGGAACCGCATTTGAGCACTGCCTCCAAATATGCCGAATGATGAGAACAAGCCTAAATATATGTCTATCCTTTGCCTGTCTTGTTATTGCATAATTGGCATTGAATATTTGCCGTATCTGTGTTCTCTGACCCGCCCTGCGTACCCTTCAGGGTGAGAAGGGCGGAATAGAAGTGCTGTAAGTAAATAAATAAATACATAAAAGGCGCACCTCACTTTTCAAAACACTGAAACCAAAAAAAAAAGTATTTGCTGCCAAATGTAATGCACAGTGGCAAAAAGTAAAAAATCCCAGCCAGTTGACCCGCTGTTAGGATTTCTGGGAGTTGAAGGCCAAAACACCTGGGGAGGGGCCCACAGGTGGAGAACCACTGGTCTATACTATAGAATGGATCCACTTTAACTGGCTTGTATCAATGCTATGGGGTCCTGGGGGCTGTAGTTTGGGATCATGGGGGTGGCAAAGAATGGACAGGACATTTAGCCATTTTGGGCAAGTCCTTCAGCTTTAGATTCAAGTAAATATGGTAATATAGGACAAGCGATTTGAGAGCCTCTGCAAAATGGTGAGGTGCTAGCACACACACACAGGCACATACCCAATAAGCCCTCAAGGCAGAAGCCACCACCCGTGAAGATCATCTGCCCTGTGGCAACCTTGGTCAGGTGGAGATACCTCCTTGGATGGGCAGTTGCCTCAGCATTAGGCTGGGTGGCATGGCACATCGGTCGGTTAGGGGCCATGAAGACTGCAGGGTGGGTATTTGGGGGAAGGTTAGGCCCAGCCATGGCATTTGAAGACAATGACAGGGGGTGTTGTGTGGTTTCTGGGCTGTAGGGCCGTGTTCTAGCAGTATTTTCTCCTGATATTTCACCTGTAGAACATGCCCTACAGCCCAGAAACTGCGCAACACCCCAATGAATGCCTTCAACAATGCAAAGAAAGACGTGGTAAGGTTTGGTGCCCAGGCAAGAGAGGAAGACTTGGTGCTAAACCAGAAGAGAGACTGAGTGGGGTGTGGACTGGAAACTGGGGGTGAGGGAGTGCCAAGCGGAGGGGGGGGGGGGGGCTTCCCGACAGACAGTGCCGGAGAGAACCATCGCAGGGAGCAGCAGCTAGCAGCCAGGGGCAACTCAACCCATACGCAAAGTAAGCATTCGCGGTAGAGTTGATTTTGCCCAGGGGCGCTCTTGGGGGAAAATAGACCTTGACATATGCGAGTTGTAGTTACTGGGATGTATAGTTCACCTACAATCAAAGAGCATTCTGAACTCCACCAATGATGGAACTGAACCAAATATGGCACACAGAACTCCCACGACAAACAGAAAATATATATCAGTGACTAGCCGTCCCCTGCCACGCGTTGCTGTGGCCCACTCTGGTGGTCATGGGGGTTCTGTGTGGGAGGTTTGGCCCAATTCTATCATGGTGGGGTTCAGAATGCTCTGTGATTGTAGGTGAACTACAAATCCCAGCAACTACAACTCCCAAATGTCAAGATTCTATTTTCCCCAAACTCCATTAGTGTTCACATTTGGGCATATTGAGTATTCGTGCCAAGTTTGGTCCAGATCCATCATTGTTTGGGTCCACAGTGCTCTCTGGATGTAGGTGAACTACAACTCCAAACTCAAGGTCAATGCCCACCAAACTCTTCTAGTGTTTTCTGTTGGTCATGGGAGTTCTGTGTGCCAAGTTTGGTTCAATTCCATCATTGATGGAGTTCAGAATGCTCTTTGATTGTAGGTGAACTATAAATCCCAGCAACTACAACTCCCAAATGACAAAATCATATTTTTGAGTGATGGTCACTCCTTGTGTTGTGAGACGTTTTATGTTGCCAAATTTGGTGTGATTTCGTTCACTGGTTCTTTTGTTTTTAGGGTACTCATTTACGCACAGAGCATTTTTATATATATAGATTGGTGGGGGGGGGGGGCAAAATACTGTTTGCTTACTGTTGAAAATTACCTAGGGCCACCTCTGCAAGCAGGATGACCCCGCGAAGAACTGTTCAGAAAGAGACTGCAAACGGGACTGGCAGCACCCCGCTTCCCTCCTACTGCCAAGTCCCTAAGTGCTGTGCCCGCAGTTCTAGATCCTGACTGCCCCCCCCCCAGAGAGCAGGGAAAGGGGTCAAGAGGGGCAAGTGAGGGAGACGCAACCAGCCAGGCGTGCAGAGATCAGGACAACGGAAGGGAAGCAGAAGACGCCCACGGGACGAGGCACAGGCAGCTTCCCAAATTCACTAAGGTTGCCCCAGAGAAAAATCCCCTCAAGGCCCGGGGCCTCCACAAGCAAAGTGGGCAGAAGGGAAGCCGCGTGGTTTGTGGTTGAAACCTGAGCAGTGGGAAATGCGTCCTTTCCGCACATCTGTTGACAGCAGGTGCGCACGCGAGGCCAAGGGAAGGCAGTGCCAGCTCAGCAGAGAGCCAGGGAAAGGGGGCAAGAGAGGACACCCCTCCTGCTGATGAGGCTGGCGATGGGGTGCTGCTGCAAAGACCCTTCCTCTTCCATCCGTGGGCCCCGCCAAAGGCCTCTCCCCTCTGCGTGGAGCAGGGAAGGGCGCTGCAGCCAGAACAAAGGCAGCCTTGGCCGCTTTGGTGCGGAGGCGCTCTCTCGCTGGCTGGCTCTCTCGCTGGCTCTGCCGGCCCCCCCGTGCCGCAACAGTCAAGTGCCCGGCTCCTTCCTTAAGTGGTTTCTAACAATGCGGAAAGGCTCCAGGACGGAGAAAGAAGAGCCATCTGAGTGGAGAAGCGGCTGCAGGCAAGTGAGCAAGTTCAAAAGGCAGCCTGGCGCCTGGTTCCCCGTGTCCCCCCCCCAATGTCCCCCCCGCCCTCCTCCTCCTCTTGTTTGCCGGGAGACAAGTGGAGCAGAGCGGGGTGCAGTGGGGACACCCCCAAAGGAGGCAGCACCTCCATGCCACTGCCATTCGGGAAATGGCTCACCCGAGGAGGATCCCTCCCCAATGCAAACCCTGACGTAGTGCTACGTGTGAAAAGGCAGGGTCTGATGCGGACGCCTGAGCTGGCCCTCGGGGATCCTCTGGGACCCATTCATGTGGGTGGGTGGGGGGTCAGTGAAAACATTGGGCCTGGCTTTGGTTGGGGAAGTGAGCCTGAGGGAGAAAAGCCCAGGGAAGACCCCTCCTCAAGGGCACAAAGTACGGATACTGCAGAGCCACACCAACTGCACCCCCCCCCACCCCCCAGACTCATCATTGGGAGCACCTCCATCATGTAGACCAGTGGTTCTCACCCTTCCTAATGCCGTGACCCCTGAATACAGTCCCTCATGTTGTGGTGACCCCCAACCATCACATTGTTTTCGTTGCTAATTCATAACAGTCATTTCACTACTATTATAAATCATAATGTAAATATGAGATATGCAAGATGTATTTTCATTCACTGGACCAAACTGGACACCAATACTCAATGGACCCGCATGTAAATGCTAGTGAGGTTGGGGGAGGATTGATTTTGTAATTCGGGGGTTGTCGTTGCTGGGATTTATAGTTCATCTATAATCAAAGAGCATTCTGAACTCCACCAGCGATGGATTTGAACCTAATTTGCCGCACAGAACTCCCATGACCAACGGAAAACCCTAGAAGGGTTTGGTGGGTATTGACCTTGAGTTTGGGACTTGTAAAGTAAAGGTAAAGGTAATCCCCTGACATTAAGTCCAGTCATGTCTGACTCTGGGACTCTGGTGCTCATCTCCATTTCTAAGCAGAAGAGCCAGCGTTGTCCGTAGACACCTCCAAGGTCATGTGGCCACGGGCATGACTGCATGGAGCGCCGTTACCTTCCCGCCGGAGCGGTACCTATTCATCTACTCACATTTTCATGTTTTCGAACTGCTAAGTTGGCAGAAGCTAGGGCTGACAGCGGAAGCTCACGCCGCTCCCCGGAATCGAACCTGCGACCTTTCGATCAACAATCTCAGCAGCTCAGTGCTTTAACCCACTGCGCCACCGGGGGCTCCATTGGGACTTGTAGTTCACCTATATCCAGAGAGCACAATGGTGGATCTGGACCAAACTTGCCACAAATACTCAATATGCGCAAATGTGAACACTGGTGGAGTCTGGGGAAAATAGACCTTGACTTTTGGGAGTTGTAGTTGCTGGGATTTATAGTTCATTACACTAAAAGAACATTCTGAACTACACCAACGATAGAATTGGCTCAAACTTTCCACGTGGAATCCCCATGAGCATCAGAAAATACTGTGTTTTCTGATGGTCTTTGGCGACCCCTCTGACACCCCTTCATGACCCCCTCAGGGGTCCCGACCCCCAGGTTGAGAAACACTGATGTAGACCCCCCTCCAAGACAATGCCAAAAGGGCAGCTGCTGCCACCAGCCTGGGCCTGTAGGGAAAGGGGGTCAGGGGTCTTAGAATCATAGAAAGGGAAGGGGCCCCAAGGCCATTCAGTCCAAACCTCCTTCTGCTAGGCAGGAAAGCACAACCAGACCCCCCCCCACAGATGCCCCCCCCCCACAGATGCCCCACAGATTCAGTTTAAAAGTTTCCAAGGTAGGAGCCTCCACCAGACTCTGAGGCAGAGAGTTCCACTGCTGAACAGCTCTCCTTACAGTCAGGAAGTGCACGCTCATGTTCAGGTGGCATCTCCTTCCCTTCCTGTCACCTGAAGCCTTGGCTCCATTGAGTCCTGCCTCCAAGGCAGCAGGAAACGGTATCCTTTCCCCATGTAAACATACATGACGCTCATCACGTCTCCTCTCCGCCGTCTCTTATATAGGATCAGCAGACTCAGGTGTGTCTGGACTGGGTGTCCAGCCTGGACCAAGACTGCCAAGGGCAGCCCAGCCTGGGAGAGATGAACCCACCCCCCAAAAGAAAGAGGAATGAGGGGGGGCCTTCCCAGGGGGTCCGGATGCGCCTGAGGGCCACACGAAGAGGCCCCGGGCCCCCGTTTTCCTGGAGCTTCAAGAGACACTAAAACTTGAGGGAGGCGTTTCAGGAGCGCTTTTTTATGCCGCTGTTTTAATCTTCTATATTTCGTGTTTTTATTGTTTTCCTACGGCGGTATTTGCGAACTGCCTTGGGAGAGCTCTTTGCTCGGGAAGATGGTCGGAAAACAATTACGGGATTGATTTATGGCCAGCACTGTGAGCCAGGGCCTGGCGGGCAGGACTGGACTCCTCCGGCCAGAGACCCACATGGTTCGGCCTGGAGGAGGAGGAGGAAGGGGAGGGGGCCGCGGGGGTCCTCTGGGCACCCAGACAGAAGGGGAGGAGGGCGGCCCCATAGGGAAGCAGGGAGACCCTATGCCTGATCAGTGAGGGATCCCCCAAATATGCACACAAGCCCACATTTCCATCTCGGGGCTGTATAGGGCGGAAGGAGGGGAGGGGGCTGTTGCAGGCTCCTTGGGGCTTCAGGGCCCCCACTCTGGGGTCGCTTGAGGGAGCTCGGAGAGAGAAGGAGGGGCCCTTTGGAGCTGGGTGGGCAAGGGGCCCCTCCCTGCAGGTTTGGAGGAAGAGGGGGAGGGGGGCCATGGGGGTCCCTGGCCCTCTGGGCACCCAAACAGAAGGGGAGGAAAGCAGCCCCATAGGGAAGCAAGGAGACCCTATGCCTGATCAGCGAGAGATCCCCAGACCCAAGGAAGCAGCAAGGGCCTGCTCTGCATGGGAGGATGCAGCAAGGAGGAGGGGCCCGGGGGTCCCTGGCACTCTGGGCACCCAAACAGAAGGGGAGGAAAGCAGCCCCATAGGGAAGCAGGGAGACCCTATGCCTGATCAGCGAGGGATCCCCAGACCCAAGGAAGCAGCAAGGGCCTGCTCTGCATGGGAGGATGCAGAGAGGAGGAGGAGGAGGGGGCACGGGGGTCCCTGGCACTCTGGGCACCCAAACAGAAGGGGAGGAAAGCAGCCCCATAGGGAAGCAGGGAGACCCTATGCCTGATCAGCGAGGGATCCCCAGACCCAAGGAAGCAGCAAGGGCCTGCTCTGCATGGGAGGATGCAGAGAGGAGGAGGGGGCACGGGGGTCCCTGGCACTCTGGGCACCCAAACAGAAGGGGAGGAAAGCAGCCCCATAGGGAAGCAGGGAGACCCTATGCCTGATCAGCGAGGGATCCCCAGACCCAAGGAAGCAGCAAGGGCCTGCTCTGCATGGGAGGATGCAGAGAGGAGGAGGAGGAGGGGGCACGGGGGTCCCTGGCACTCTGGGCACCCAAACAGAAGGGGAGGAAAGCAGCCCCATAGGGAAGCAGGGAGACCCTATGCCTGATCAGCGAGGGATCCCCAGACCCAAGGAAGCAGCAAGGACCTGCTCTGCATGGGAGGATGTAGGGAGGGGGGGCACGGGGGTCCCTGGCACTCTGGGCACCCAAACGGAAGAGGAGGAGGGCGGCCCCATAGGAAAGCAGGGAGACCCTATGCCTGATCAGTGAGGGACCCCCCAGACCCCAAAGAAGCAGCAAGGGCCTGCTCTGCATGGGAGGATGCAGCGAGGAGGAGGCGGTGGCGGCGGTGGCAGCGGCTGCGGCAAAGGCCTTGCGGAGCGCAGAGCGGCAGGAGCGGCGCGTCCACCCCTTTGACAGTCACCAATTAGCTTTAATGAGGAGCTGTAATGTACCCATAAACAGAAGACGGTGCGTGCGTGTGCGCCGAAGAGAGCGGCAAGCCGGGCCCAGGCGGTGGCCGGCAGCGTGTGGCGCATCCAAGCGGGCAGCGGTCCAGGAGGGAGGGAGCCCCGCCTTTGAAGAAGAGCCCCCTTGCCCCCACCCAGCCCCAAAGGGACCCTCCTTCTCTCTCTGGGTTCCCTCAAGCCACCCCGGGGTGGGGGCCCTGAAGACCCAAGAACAGCCCCTCCCTCTCTCCGTCCCACACAGTCCTGGGATGGAAATGCGGGCTTGTGTGCATATTTGGTGCGGAATACATCCCCGGGCTAATCAATTACTCAAATTAACATTGCCAGGCAGCCCAGGCTAAATATAGCAGGACGGGAGCCGGCCCGCCGGGGGGGGGGGGGAAGGTCCCACGGGGGCCGGCTGGATCTCCTTCCAGGCAAAGGTTGGCAGCCCAGGCAAGCCGGAGCAGGACCGAGATTTCCCCCGGAGACAGGAAACTCTGGTGTGGGGGGGACTCATGCCAAGCGCAAGCCCTGCCCCCCCCCACTCTCCGGCCGGCCAAGCCACCGGTCTGTCCGATGGACTTTCTCCACTCCGGCTATTTATAGCGCGGGCTGTGCAGCGCAATTTGTATAATTGATTACTTCCCTGATTTATTACGTTTCCAACACATCTATATCCCTGTCCCAAATCCTTCTGTGTGGCGCTTGAGATCTCGGGAGAGTGAGCGAGCGAGTGAGGCCGTCCGTCTCCCTCCTTTCCTCACGACCCAGGACTCCCCCCACCGCATCCCACCCCCAATTGGGAGGATGGGAGTCTCCCCCAGAGAAGGACGCATCACATCCTGCCATTCCTCCTCCTCCTCCTCCTCCTCCTCCTCGTCCGACTTCCTTTGGCAGCTGCGCCTGGCGCTTGCCCTTCTGCGGTGGCATGGCTTATTTATTTTTTAACATAAGTGGGAGTTTTAGTGCTTATTAAAATTTCAGAATATCAGAGGCTCCGAAACGCAGAGTCTCGTTTTCTTGTCTTCTGCCACTGACTTTAGGGCTGGTTAATTATAAATAAGACCTGCCGGGGATGAGGTTCCGTCTTACATGGAGAACGCCTGGAGAGTCAGCGAGGGGGGGGGGAGGACCTTGAGAGGGGGCCCAAGGAGATCTCAGCCCCCCCTCCCACCATTCCCTCCCCAGACAGTGCCGCCTCCCCACAGCTGCCGCCAATGAGATCCAAGATAGAAGAAGAGACTTTTGTAAACTCAGGGAAAACTCCCAAGCTCCTTTATTAGGAAAGAGAGAAATACATCCTTATCCATGAAATGAAAGGAATGTTTTCCTTTCGTTTCGTGAGACAGGAAAAGCTTTATATGAGACGGGGAAAGGATTCTGGCTCAGTCTAGTCAGCATTGGAGTTTCATGCTGTCTTGTTTCCAAGTGGATTTCTAGTTCAATGTCAGCCCCCCCTGCCACCATGCCCTCCCCAGACACGGCCGCCTCCTCCACGGCTGCCGCCCGAGGACAGAGCAGGGAAAGGCCATTCCAGCAGAGTGGGGGGGGGGGGTCCCGGAAGGGCCCGTGCCTCACGTGGCTCTGCAAGGAAGAAGCACAACTGTGCATCCAGGAAAAGCAGGTGTTATAATTCAGCCTGTTATTGTGTCTGATTTCCTGGGCCAGAGCTTTCAAGTCCTGGCCTTGTTGAAAGGCCCGAGGTTTCTACTGAATGGAGTGCTTCTCCTGTAGATGCCAAAGGTCACATTCCTGAGAGGGGCCCACAGGAGCCTTTCTCTGAGGAACTGCCTTCTGAGGATGAATCGTCAGGGGCAGAAATTAATGGGATACAAGATAGAAGAGGAGACTTTTGTAAACTAAGGGAAATCGCCCAAGCTCATTTATTAGAAATGAGAGAAAAGACATCCTGATCCAAGAAATGAAAGGAATATTTTCCTTTCGTTTCATGAGACAAGAAAAGCTTTATATGAGACAGGGAAAGGATTCTGGCTCAGTCGCGTCAACATTGGAGTTTCATGCTGTCTTGTTTCCAAGTGGATTTCTAGTTCAACGTTTCAAGTTTTGCTAAGTTCCTGTTCTGTGTATTTCTCCATGCTGTCTTGTTTTTCTGGATCTTGCATCCTTGGATCTTGAGTTTTTACCTTGTACCTTGAAGTCCATGGACTATCTCTTACCTTTCGATTATACTCCTTTGAACTATACTCTTTTTACCATGTTTACTGCTTTGCTTACATATATCCTTCAATAAACTGCTTGCTGATTTTATTTAACTGGAGTGGCGATTAAGTACAGAGGTGTTCCTACTCTGGAACACAACAGCAGGCCCCACAAGGCCAGGGATCCCTTTCCCTCGCCTTTCTGCCCCCATCCCCATCCAGCAGCCCTGAACCAAGGTGGGGGGTCAAAAGCCCCAGGCCAGGCCAGTTTTTGAACTCAACAGGTTATGGGCCCAGTCAGGCTCAAGCAGAGAGCTTTGAAATGGTAGAACAGAAGCTTGCTGAAGCTTTAGGTGCTCTTACTGCCTATGACAGGGAAAACCAGCTGATCCATCTAAAACACAGACGTGTGCTTTTCACCTCAAGAACAGACAAGTATCTCAAGCTCTGAGGATTATTACCTGGGAGGAAGGAATCCCACTGGAGCATTGCAACACACCCAAATACCCGGGAGTCACCCTGGACCGTGCTCTGACCTACAAGAAGCACTGCCTGGATATCAAGCAAAAAGTGGGTCCATGGCTCTACAGCAGGCATGGGAAAACTTTCCTAACAGAATTGTGGGAGTTGAAGTCCAAAATATCCGGCCAAAGTCTGCCCCAGGGAAAAAGCACAGCCATACAGCCAGGAAAAGCAGGCCCCACAAGTCCAGGAGCCCCTGACTCTCACCTTTCTGCCCCCATCCCCATCCAGCAACCCCTGAACCAAGAGGGAGGGTCACAAGCCCCACTCCACCCCAGCTTTTGACCCAACAGGTTATGGGCCCAGTCTCCTTCTCACTCACACAGCAGATGCCGGCTGGGTCCACAGGGACGGAGAGAGCAATGGCCTGGCCTTCCATCTAGTCCCTGGCGTCCTTTCAGCCAAGAAGGTTATGGGCCCCACAGCGCTCCCCATGGTGGCCCACACACCCACATGCCAGAGCAATGGCCCAGGAAGCCCCTTTGGCTGTGGTTGTCTCTCCCCCTCACAGACACATACCCCAGACCCATAGGCGGTGAGGATGGCTGCCCCACGCAGACCCCCTGCCCCAGAAGCTCCCCCCTCCCCACGGCACCCGTCGGAGGCTGACCTGCGAGCAGGAAGGTGATGAGGCAGGTCTCCTTGGGCAGGTAGAGCTTGAGGCGGGAGCCGCTGAAGACGTACTCCACCACCGCCTCCGAGCGCCCGGCCCGCTGCAGGAAGGGCAGGAACTGCTTGGACTTCTGGGTGTCCTGCAAAGGGAGGGAACAGGAGAGTGGACACGGGGCAAAGGGCAGGGCGGCCAGAGCGTCAGTGCTGCTGCCAAACGAGGAGGGCATTGGGGGGCTTGAAGGGCCATCACTGGCAGTGTCACACCTCACAGCCGTCCTCATGTGCAATCCCTGTGGGAGGGGGCAGCCTGGCTGCAAAGACCCCCCCCACCCCAGGCGGCAAGAGAGGCCCATGCCCTGCCCACCCGCAGCCCCTCGTATTGCGCAAGAGACCCATTGCAAGGGGGAGGGGGCTCCAGGGCCGCCGCCTGCCTCGTCCTCCCAGAACAGATGTGCTGTTGTCAAGAAGTTAATGCAAACACATGGAGCCACAATCTGCACACAAACTGCACTGGAGGGGAGGGAGGGGGAGGGGGGAAGGGGAGGGGGGGCTTCTTGCTTCCCTCAACTATTAACCACTTAAGCCTAACATATGCAAATGCAGAACAGAAATAACTAAGGAAGGCTACTAATTGGCGCAATCACAACGGGTGTCATGGCTTGATTAGCATGCAGAGGTGGGAGGGCTGGGGGGGGGGTCTGCCATTTCAGGGGGGGAAGGGTCTCTGCAGAAGCAGCAAGGCCAGAATGCAGGACCTTCGGCCACAACAGGCACCAAACTGGACCAAGGCCTTGAAGGAATGGCTCACCTCCTTGAGCCCCTTTTGTCAGGTGGTCAAACCCTTGTGCCAGCAGGACTGCTGACCCACAGATCAGCGGTTCGAATCCAAGGAAAGCGGGTTGAGCTCCCTATGTCAGCTCCAGTTTCCCATGCAGGGACATGAGAGAAGCCTCCCACAAGGATGGTCAAACATCAAACATCTGGGCACGTCCCCTGGGCAATGTCCTTGCAGATGGCCAATTCTCTCACACCAGAAGCGACTTGTAGTTTCTCAAGTCGCCCCTGACACCAAAAAAATCACCCAAAAACCCCTCCACAGGGCCAATGACCCCTTCATTTCTCATCTAGGCCCAAACACACACACCCCAAATTCCCCATAGCAGTGGGTGGGAGGCCTCAGAAAAGGGAAATATGCTGGAGCTGCCTTATTTCCCTGGAGGCTTCAAAGCAGAGGCTAGATGGCCATCTGTCAGGAGAGCTTGGATTGTGTCTTGCTGTCTGGATGACCCAACTATGAGAGGTGTGGGCTTGGCTCTCCAGCTGGAATGACCCGCAGTGGTCAGGAGGCCAAGTGGGCTGCAGCGCTGGAGGTCAGAGGTCACCCCCTGAGGTGCTCCCCCATTCCTGGAGCCCCCTTGAGCCCCTTCTTCCGGGGAGGGGGGAGGGAGGGGGGTCCCTCATCAGCCGAAGGCCAGGAAGCAGGGACGTGGGCATGGTTCTCCCCTGAATCCTCCTCCCCAGCGTTCATTATCTCCAAATGGAAAGGAAATTATGCATAAACAGAGGGAAGAGAAGCAGCAGAACCATAACTCTGCTTTTATATGTGAAGCATGGCCAATTATGCAAAATTATGCAAGGCTCTCTCTGCAGAGGGAGGGGCGGGAGCCACACTCTCCCTCCCTTCACCCCCCCCCCCCCCCCACATCCGGCCAAGGCGGCTCCGGCAAACCTCATTTAATGGACGGCAAAGCATTTAAAGCGGGAAGTGAGCGGGCACAGATTTGTCTTACACGAGGAGTTGAATTATTTAGGAAATTACTCCAGAACAGGATTACATGCCTGGAAGCAGAGCGGAAGAGCCCAGGAAGAAGGGCAGGCGGGCACAGGCCCTGCTCCTCCTCCCTTTCTTTCTTCCTTCTTTCCTTCTTCCCTTCCTTCCTTCCTTCCTTCCTTCCATCCATCCCGGAAGGGGTCCATCTCTCTGGCGTCCCCCCCCCCCGGCAGGCCCTTGGAAGTGTCTACACTGCAAGTCCCTTTCCTGCTGCAGAAAGGCATTTACTCAGGAGCCTCCAAGCACTAGGCTGGGTTTGGACCCCCCCCCCCAACAGAGCCAGTCTACAATCATTCAGCTGGGGAGGGGGGAGCAGCAAGGTCTCCCCCTCGTGTGCACCTTTGCATGGCTGAGACGCTCTCGGGTGGCTGAATGAGGAGCCACAAGGAACTCCCCTGTGGAGGGCAGGACATGGAAGTGGGGGGAGAACTGGGGGTCTGCCACTATGCCAGGCCAGAATGCAAGGGAAGGCCGCTGATCCAAGGCATGGGATGGCCATCCGGGCCGCCCACCAATGCCTCAGACAGGGCATTATGGCTGAGATGTTCTCTGATGATGAGGATGATGGGATTCAGATTCCTGGCTCTTTTTCTGTGCCTCAGATCTCTGGGCCTGCTTCTAGGTCTTTTTCTGAGGCTCCCACAAACAGTGCAGAGTCAACACAGCGGTTCTCAGAAGAAAAGAATTTTAATGAAGGAGATAGCGAACAGGTGGGGAGGCATTTGCGTCCTTCCCACGCTGATACTGAAAGTACAGAAAGCCTTGACAGTGACCTGACCCGGCAAGCTCGTCTTGATTTGCGGGTCAGGCGGAGTTCTCACCTGGCCGGCAGACGAGAAGCCAGCTCGGGGAAAGGTCATCGCAATGCTTTCATGTTGGTGAGAGCATAATGTTTTCATGTTAGAAAGGTATTTAGGCTTCTTGCAAACTAAGAGAAAGCGTCAGTTCAACGTAGCTTATTAGCCTGAAAGCTTCATGGAATAACCTTAGCCTGGAAAGCAGCACGCTTGGGATTTCTTGCATTGTGATTCTTGGGGCAATTGTTTTATTGCTTGTACCTTGGACTCTGGTTTGAACTTTGCCTATAGGATTGTGCCTCTTGTTTTTACCTGAAGATCTTTGGAACTATATTCTGCATTTAACCTAAATCTTTGGAACTTTGCAATGCTTATTCTTTATTTTGACTTGGATTTTTTCCTCAATAAACTATAAAACTACAGCTCTTGTTTGGTGGTGTTTGGAAGCAAAGTGAAGCTTACTCTGAGTTGCAACACAGAGGCCCACAAGGGCCAGGCCATGTGCTAGGAAGGTGGGGGAGCGGGAGAGGGGTGCATGCTTCCCGGGGGGGGGGGGGGCGCTGGGAGGACTGAGGGTGCCCTCCTTTCGGGCAGGTCAGGGTGGGCTGAAGGATCCTTCTTAAATTATTATTATTATTATTATTATTATTATTATTATTATTATTATTATTATTATCTCTATTTATATCCCGCCTTTCCCGACCCCGAAGGGGACTCAAGGCGGCTTACGACATAGGCAGTAATTCAACGCCTTAAACACAATACATAAATAGAGTCTCGCTCATCCAGCCTTCGCTCATCCAGCATTCCGTATCATCCAACGCCCGGATCCACAGTTGTTTCAATACAATGCAATATTTTGAAGCTAAATTTGTAAATACAGCAATTACTACATAACATTACTGTGTATTGAACTGCTTTTTCTCTCAATTTGTTGTAAAACGTGATGTTTTGGTGCTTAGTTTGTAAAATCGTAGCGTAATTTGACTTTCAATAGCTTTTCCTTAATCCCTCCTTATTATCCAGCGTTCTGCCGGCCTGTTTGTGTTGGAGAAACAAGACTCTCCTGGATCTCCAATATACAATTAAATAAACAATTCAATTAAAAAATTAAAGACAAGATAATAAAACATTATAACACTTAAAACATTACAATTACTACTATAAATAACTCCCACAATTACTATCTGCAATCAAAGTCCAGGCCATTCCGGAAGGTATTGCACATAATTCCAAATCCATCGACTGCACTCTATGATTCCCCAAAAGCTTGATCCCAAAGCCACGTTTTCACTCGCTTTCCAAAGGTCAGGAGGAAGGGGGCTGGTCTAATATTGCTGGGGAGGGAGTTCCACAGCTGAGGGAGGGGCCACCACTGAGAAGGAAGGGCCCCCCTCTCTCGTTCCCACCAGACGAAGGAGGTGGGACCGAGAGCAGGGAATCCGCGGACAATCTTAACCTCCGAGGTGGTTCATGGGGGAGATACCTTCGGAGAGGTAAGCGGGGTCTCCTCCAACCCTAGCATTCCAGGGGACAGAAGCCCCCCCCCCCCCCGCGCAGAGTGTGGGTGTCCCTGAAGGCAACCCAAGGATGTGGCGGAGGGGGGGGGGGCATTGTGCTGGTGGGAAGGCAGGCTCCCAACCCATGGAGTTAGCACGGAGGAACAGATGGACCTTGTTCCTGAGGGTCCTCTCCTGGGAGAAGGGCAGTGCTTGTGCCATTCCTCCCCCCCCCCGGGGCCCACGAGAGGCTCGTCAGAGGGGCCCTTTGGAGTGGGTTTGGCCAGAACCTCCCCCCCTCCCAGGCAGAGCCTCCCCCCTCCCACCAATGTACACCCCCCCTTGGGCTCCTTCTGATCTAATATCGCTGGGGAGGGCAGTTCACAGTGAGGGAGGGCCACCATGAGGAGGAAGGCGTGCTGCGAAGGAGGCGGATCGAGAGCAGGGCCTCTTCAGGCGATCTTAATAACGTGGTGCATACGGGTAGATACCTTCGGAGAGGTAAGCGGGGTCTCCTCCAACCCTAGCATTCCAGGGGACAGAAGCCCCCCCCCCCCCCCGCGCAGAGTGTGGGTGTCCCTGAAGGCAACCCAAGGATGTGGCGGAGGGGGGGGGGGCATTGTGCTGGTGGGAAGGCAGGCTCCCAACCCATGGAGTTAGCACGGAGGAACAGATGGACCTTGTTCCTGAGGGTCCTCTCCTGGGAGAAGGGCAGTGCTTGTGCCATTCCTCCCCCCCCCCGGGGCCCACGAGAGGCTCGTCAGAGGGGCCCTTTGGAGTGGGTTTGGCCAGAGCCTCCCCCCGCCTCCCAGGCAGAGCCCCCCCTCCCACCAATGTGCACACCCCCCCCCCTTTGGGCTCCTTCTCACCAGCCCTCCTTCAGGGGAAGCAGTTCTGCCTCCAGTCTTAAATGGCTTTAATATGCTTTTAAGCTGTTTAAATTATTCCTCACTGCTCTGAATTTTTAAATTGTTTTAAATTGATTTCATTTGTACGCTGCGTTGGGACCTGGCGACAGGGGGGCCTGCCTGTAAATACTGCAATAAAGGCGCCGCCAGATGAGAGCGCACCTCCCTTGGCCCAGGCGCCGGATCCGGACCAAGGCCGGCACTCTCTCAGGCCCAGCATCCCACTGCGCCCGCTCTGCGAAGCCCACCAGCCAGGCATCAAGGCAGCACCACCGGCCTCTCCCCCAAGTCCTCCCCACCGTGAATCTATTCAGGACCCCCCTGAGGGCCTTCTCCTGGAAGAGCAGAGGTGCCCCCCTTCGGCGAGCTTGAGAACCTTCCCTTAGTTTACAAAAGTCTTGTCTTCTATCTTCAGTCTCGTTAATTTCTGCACCTGAGAAATCATCCTCAGAAGACAGTTCCTCAGAGAAAAGCTTCCATGGGCCCCTTTCAGGAATTTGGCCTTCAGAATCTACAGGAGAAGCGCTCTCCGCAAGGCCAGAACCAGGCCTTTCACTTGACAAATGAATGCGATTTTCCTGCTTCTTGGCAGAATGGGGTTGGACTGGATGGCCCACATCCAGTTCAACTCTAAGATTTTATGGTTCTAACTCAGGCCCAGGAAAATCACCATCCCCATTGACATCAGACACAATCCCAGGCTGAACTACAACACTCGGTCCCAGCATCCAACTGCACCCTCTCCGGTCCTGCTCTGCAAAGCCAACCAGCCAGACATCAAGGCAGCACCACCAATCTCTCATCAAAGGTCTCCCAACCGTGAATCTATTCAGGACCCCCATGAGGACCTTCTCCTGGAAGAGCAGAGGTGCCCCCTTCAGTGAGCTTGAGAACTTTCCCTTAATTTACAAGTCTTAATATAATAATGTATTTATTTGACCAGTCATGTGCCCATTTCAAAATAGAACACAAGGAAAAAACAAGGCAAAAAGGTGAGGACAGCAGCTGACCTATTTACAGTCAGAGTCTTATTTTTCTGGTTCTACTTTCAGGAAATCTGCTTTTGTTTACAAAAGTCTTCTCTTCTAACTTTATTCTCATTAACTTCTGCACCTGACAAATCATCCTCAGAAGAAAAGCTTCCATGGGCCCCTTTCAGGAATTTGGCCTTCAGAATCTACAGGAGAAGCGCTTTCCGCAAGGCCAGAACCAGGGCTTTCACCTGACAAATGAATGCTATTTCCCAGCTTCTTGGCAGAATGGGGTTGGACTGGATGATGGCCCACGAGGTCTCTTCCAACGCTAGGATTCTATGATTCTAACTCAGGCCCAGGAAAATCATCATATCTAATGACATCAGACACAACCCCAGGCTGAACTACAACACTCGGTCCCAGCATCCCACTGCAGCCGCTCCGGTCCCGCTCTGTGAAGCCCACCAGCCAGACATCAAGGCAGCACCACCAGCCTCTCCCCAAAGGCCTCCCCACCGTGAATCCATTCAGGACCCCCGCCCCCCCCACTTTTTAAGGGCCTTCTCCTGGAAGAGCAGTGGTGCCCCACTTCGGCAAGCTTGAGAACTTTCCCTTAGTTTACAAAAGTCTTGTCTTCTATCTTCCGTCTCATTAACTTCTGCACCTGACAAATCATCCTCAGAAGACAGTTCCTCAGAGAAAAGCTTCCATGGGCCCCTTTCAGGAATTTGGCCTTCAGAATCTACAGGAGAAGCGCTCTCAGCAAGGCCAGAACCAGGCCTTTCACTTGACAAATGAATGTGATTGTCCTGCTTCTTGGCAGAATGGGGTTGGACTGGATGATGGCCCACAAGGTCTCTTCCAACTCTAGGATTCTAGGATTCTCGCTCAGGCCCAGCAAAATCATCACCCCCATTGACGTCAGACACAATCCCAAAGTGACCTACAACACTCAGTCCCAGCATCCCACTGCAGCCGCTCTGGTCCCGCTCTGTGAAGCCCACCAGCTGGACATCACGACAGCACCGCTGACCTCTCTCCCAAGTCCTTCCCACCATGAATCTATTCAGGACCCCCCTGAGGGCCTTCTCCTGGAAGAGCAGAGGTGCCCCCCTTCGGCAAGCTTGAGAACTTTCCCTTAGTTTATAAAAGTCTTGTCTCCTATCTTCATTCTCATTAACTTCTGCACCTGACAGAAGACAGTTCCTCAGAGAAAAACTTCCCTGGGCCCCTTTCAGGAATTTGGCCTTCAGAATCTACAGGAAAAGCGCTCTCCGCAAGGCCAGAACCAGGCCTTTCACTTGACAGATGAATGCAATATTCCTGCTTCTTGTCAGAATGGGGTTGGACTGGATGATGGCCCACGAGGTCTCTTCCAACTCTAGGATTCTGTGATTCAGGCCCAGGAAAATCATCATCCCCATTGACATCAGACACAACCTCAGGCTGACCTACAACACTCGGTCCCAGCCTCCCACTGCGCCTGCTCCAGTCCTTCTCTGTGAAGCCCACCAGCCGGACATCATGGCAACACCGCCGGCCTCTCCCTCAAAATCCTCCCTGTCATGAATCTATTCAGGGCCCATTCAAAGCCACCCACCAGTGGCCACTGCACCCTCTTGTGTGCCCTCCCCAACCCTAACCCTAACCCTAACCCACAGAGGCCGAGAGATCTTTCACGCACACATACCTTTCCCTGCAGAAAGAATAACAGGCCCTGCCCTTTGCCCCCGCCACCCAGCACTTTCTCAATCGTAGTGGGGAGCTCAAGCTGAGACTTGCACCAAACTCATATACAGAGACCCCCCTCTGGATGCCCCCCTCCAAGGACTGACCACTGACAAAAGGGCTTCAGGAAGTGCGCTATATCTGGGGTTTCAGCTGCTGCTCCCCCTACTTTTAAACAGTGGAAGCATGCACAAGCACACCTGAGCATGGGCACCCACATCCCTGAAGTGGGAGAACGTGGGGTGCAGCCATGCCTTTCGTACTCTTGCCCCCTGAGGGCTCTCTGGGCGCAAAGGACCCCCTCTCCTGCCCCCCTCCTCCCCAGCATAGCCCCGCCCCCTCCCTTTGGACCCCTTCCTTACCCCAGAGATGTCGGCCACTCGGTGGATGGGGACCTCCTTCTTGCTGTGCAGTCCTTTGCCGTTCTTTATGGCCCTGCGGGGGAGGGGGCATAAGGAGCCTGGGTCAGGGGGGCAGGCAAGGCAGGGTTGTAGAAGACCCACCCCCTCCTCAAGAAACAGGTTTTTTTCTGGGGGGGGTCATATGTTGGCAGTAACCCCCCCCCCCCCGCCCCCAGCTCAGAACACGGCCGGAGGAGGGCTTTGCAGGACTCCTTCCCTTTCCTTTCGGGCAAAAGACACAGCCCGCCAAAGGCCGTTCTGATGCTCATGGAAACCTGCTCCCAGCAGGATCTTTCCCCTTCCCTTTAAGTGGGGGCCCCTGAATGGCCCTGAGATCCCTAGTGGGTACAGCAGGAGGAGGGAGGGAGGGAGGGAGGGAGGAAAGAAGGAAAGAAGGAGGGAGAAAGGAAGGAAAGAAGGGGGAGGGAAGAAGGAAAAAAGGAAGAAGGAAGGGAAGGCGGGAAGGAGGGAAGGAGGAAGGAGGGAAGGAAGGGAGGAAGGAAGGGATGGAGGGAAGGAGGAAGGGAGGAAAGAAGGAAGGGATGGAGGGAGGGAGGGAGGGAGGGAAGAAGGGAAGGAAGGCGGGAAGGGAGGGAGGAGGGAAGAAGGAAGGGAAGGCGGGAAAGGGAAGGAGGGAAGGAGAGGGAAGGAAGGGATGAAGGAAGGGAGGAGGGAAGGAGGAAGGGAGGAAAGAAGGAAGGGAGGAGTGAAGGAGGGGAGGGAAGGAAAGAAGGAAGGAAGGGATGAAGGAAGGAAGAAAGGGAAGGGAGGAAGGAGAGGAAGAAGAGAAGGGAGGGAAGGGATGAAGGGATGAAGGAAGGGTTGAATAACTTTTAATTTTGGTTGTTTTGCGGGGGGGGAAGGGATGGATGGAGGGAGGGAGGGAGGGAGGGAGGCCTGCGCTCCCAGCCCAGGCAGTTGTCCTGGGACTTCAATCCCCTCCCCACCTCAGCCCCCCAAGGCAGAGCTCTTCTGGGGCCTCTTGGGGAGACCTGCATGGAGGGGAGGGTCTTGACCAGCACTGCCTCCCTCTGTGGCTGGAGGGTGGGCCTGGCCCAAGGGCACCCAGTGGCTTCCTTCCATGGCTGAGTGGGGAAGAGAAGGGCAGCTGCCCACCCACCGCCAATGACCCAGAGCTCTAGGCACGTGGGGAGGCCTTGGAAGGGCCCTCCAGCCCAGGCGCCCCACTCCCAAGACCCTGACCCCAGATCCACCTGCACTGGGCTGGCTCTGGGCGCATCAGGCACTCAGGGCTTGGGATTCCCAGCAGGGGAGGGGGTCCCCTTGACCCCAGGGGCTGAGGTTACCAACCAGAGGCAGCCAGGGATGGACGGTGCTCCCTCTACTCCCTCCCCCCCCCCCCCATGGGGCCCCAGAGCAAAGGCTTCTGCTCCCCCCCCCCCGCCCCCCTTGGCCCTGTAGCCTTCCAGGCAGGCTGTTCTTGGTGATGGGGACCAGCTGCTCTCCTTTCCTTTTAATTGCACGCTCTTGTCCTCCCTCACACTCCCCCCCCCACACACACACACCTCCCCCAAAATAGGAGGAGCTGCGGCATCTCCCCCCCCCCCCGCTATAAAAGGCCCCTCCCCACCAGGCTCTCTCTCAAAGCAGCCCCCCCCTCCTTTTCTTTCCTTCTTTCCTTCCCAGAGACACATCTCTCCAAGGGAAGAGAGGCCTCTCTCCTAATCTCCTGCTCATTCAGCTGCAGAAGTGGGGGTGTTCAGAGGTGCCTGGGCCTCTGAGTCAAAGCAGAAGTGCAGTGGAAGGGAGGGAAAGGGGGAGGGGGAGAACAGAACAATTATGCCAGCCCCCCCCCCCATGCCCTGGTCCTTGGAATCCTGGGATTCTCAGGCTCCAAAAGCAAGTGGGACGTGGCAGGGGGACGGGGAACAGTAGTGGTGGTGGTGGCGCCAGCACGTGCCTCCTTGGAAGCTCAGCCCTTGGCATCCCACCCTCCCTCGACCCCCCCCCCCCCCCCCACACACACACACACAGCCAAGCCAGCCCTGGGCTCCTTCTGCAGCAGAAGCAGAGGTGGGGGTGTTTGGGGGGGGGGCCCATGAGCGGGCTCCTCTGTTCAGAGGTGCCTGGAGCCCTGAGTCAGAGTAGGAGTGCGGTGGAAGGAAGGGAAGGAGGGAAAAAAGGGGGGGGGGGAGCAGAAGAATTATGCCAGACCCCCCCCCCCCCAATCCCCTCGTTTCAGGAATCCTAGGATTCCCAGGCTCCAAAAGCAAAGAATGGGACGTGGCAGGGGGACGGGGAACAGTAGTGGTGGTGGTGGCGCCAGCACGTGCCTCCTTGGAAGCTCAGCCCTTGGCATCCCACCCTCCCTCGACCCCCCCCCCCGCCAAGCCAACCCTGGGCTCCTTCTGCTGCTGTAGCAGAGGTGGGGGTGGTGTTTTGGAGCCCCCCCCCCCATGAGTGGGACCCTCTGTTCAGAGGTGCCTGGGCCCCTGAGTCAGAGCAGAAGTGCGGTGGAAGGGAAAGAAGGAGGGGGAAAGGGGGGGGGAGAGAGCAGAAGAATTATGCCAGACCCCCCCCCCCTCCAATCCCCTCATCTCTGGAATCCGGGATTCTCTGGCTCCAAAAGTGGGGGGGGGGCAGTGGTGGTGGTGTTGCCAGCACGTGCCTCCTTGGAAGCTCAGCCCTTGGCATCCCCCCCTCCCTCGACCCCCCCCCCCCAATCTGGAATTCTCCGGCTGGCTCCGGCAACTGGCCCCGCCCTGATGAGTTTGGCAGATTCCGTTTGAATGGCCTCATTTGCATTCTGTGCCATTTTGCTCAGCCGAAGAAGAAGGAAGAGCAGCGTTCTTATTCCAGGGGGGAGGAGAAGTGGAGCAGAGCAGGGAGGGTGGACAGAGAGATGGACAGAGGGACGGGCAGGAGGATGGGGGGGGCAAGGTGGCTGTCAGGATAACATGGAAGGATGGGAAATAATAATAATAATAATTATTATTATTATTATTATTATTATTACAACTGGGAGAGTGGGCAAGGGAGGGAGGGAGGGGGCCATCACAGAAGAGCCCCCTCCCCTGCTCCCAAGGGCCAGAGATGACCACTGGCTCAAGCTCACGGCTCCTCCTCCTCCTCCTCCTCTTCCCAAAATCTGGTTGCAAGGCACGGACTGGACCGCTGGCATTTGGCGAGTGGAGAAAGGCCACTCCGAGGCCCAAGGGCTCCAAAACACCACCACCACTTCTGCAGCATCAAGAGGAGCCGAGTGTCTAGATCCAAGGAAGTCCTGCTCCCCATGCTCTATTCCGCTTTGGTTAGACCACTTTACCTGGAATATTGTGTCCAATTCTGGGCACCACAATTCAAGAGAGAGATTGACTCTAAGCTGGAATGTGTCCAGAGGAGGGCGACTCAAATGATCAAGGGTCTGGAGAACAAGCCCTATGAGGAGCGGCTTAGGGAACTGGGCATGTTTAGCCTGAAGAAGAGAAGGCTGAGAGGAGACATGATGAGGGCCATGTATAAATATGTGAGAGGAAGCCACAGGGAGGAGGGAACAGATCAAGGGTCTGGAGAACAAGCCCTATGAGGAGCGGCTTAAGGAGCTGGGCATGTTTAGCCTGAAGAAGAGAAGGCTGAGAGGAGATATGATAGCCATGTATAAATATGTGAGAGGAAGCCACAGGGAGGAGGAAGCAAGCTTGCTTTCTGCTTCCTTGGAGACTAGGACGCGGAACAATGGCTTCAAACTACAAGAGAGGAGATTCCATCTGAACATGAGGAAGAACTTCCTGACTGTGAGAGCCGTTCAGCAGTGGAACTCTCTGCCCCGAGTGTGGTGGAGGCTCCTTCTTTGGAAGCTTTTAAACAGAGGCTGGATGGCCATCTGTCAGGGGTGATTTGAATGCAATATTCCTGCTTCTTGGCAGAATGGGGTTGGACTGGATGGCCCATGAGTCTCTTCCAACTCTTTGATTCTAGGATTCTATGAAAGGCCAGGTCAATGTGGAAGACGGCGGCCTTGGTCCTGTGAGGGGATCCTAAAATGGGGGTGGGGGGCAACTGGGGGGGTGCTCCTCAGCCTTTCCAGATCTGACCGTCTCCCCTCCTGGCCCAACACTTTGGAAGCATTCCCTCCTCCCTCGAGATGCCCAAAGCATGCTCTCCTGACATTTCGCCTGCATTTCTGGTAGGAATCCTCAGAGGTTGGGAGGTCTGGAGAGAATAATAATAATAATAATAATAATAATAATAATAATAAACCTTTATTTATACCCCGCTACCATCTCCCGGAGGACTTGGTGCGGCTTACGAGGCCAAGCCCAAATACATCAATAAAACAACACAGTAATAATGACAATAAATAACTCATAAACAAAGCAATAAACAATAACAGTAACACCATGACACATGAAAACCTATGGCAGGGCCAGATGAGTGAACGTCAGGGGAGAATGCTTCTGGGACAGCCCGGAAAACTCACAGCAACCCAGTGATTCCAGCCACGCATTGATGCAGGACAGGCAGGGCGAGAGGAAGTGGGGCAGGTTGCAGGGTGCAGCCCAGCCCCATTGCATGCTGCAAGACCCCTCCGCTCTGCCCTTGCTCCGGTCATCTCAGGCTATGGAGGGAGAGGGCCTGGGGACCCCACTCACTCACTCGCTCACTCACTCGCTCCCTCACTCACCGTGCCTCAGCGGCCAGGAGCTCGTCGTAGTGGGAGGAGCGCTGGTCATCGTCCTGGCGGTAGCGGATGACGGTGGCCAGGCCCTTGCTGACCAGGGCCTCTGCGATGTTGCTGCAAGACAACAGAGTGGACAGTGAGGGCGAGGGGGCCCCAAACAGGACTGCAAACCCCCACTCCCCACACACACACGCATGTGCACCCCAACCCCCTGATGCAATCCAGGAGCCCATCCTGGCCTTGGAGGCAAGCCAACCCCATAATCCCCCACTGGAACCACCACCAAAGCACTGCAACCTGGAGCCCTGCAGAGACAGGTCTAGATGGCCTTTGGGCACCCCTTCCTCCAGCCCCTTCCTTTCCTTTCTCATTAAGTGACTGAGGGGGAAAAGGAAAAGGCCTGAGGTTGGTAGGAAGGGTGGGAGTCGGAGTCCAAAACACATAGAGAGATGGCCAGAGTTTGCCCGTGCCTGTGTTTATTATTTATTTATTTACAATATTTGTATACCGCTTTTCTCACCCCGAGGGGGACTCAAAGCGGTTTACACATAAGTAATGGCTAAAGTTCAAAGCCAGTATAAACAATTACAATTATATGTATTGTCGAAGGCTTTCATGGCTGGAATCACTAGGTTCTTGTGGGTTTTTTCGGGCTATAGGGCCATGTTCTAGAGGCATTTCTCCTGACGTTTCGCCTGCATCTATGGCAAGCATCCTCAGTAGGCCTGGGTAACAACGCTGAGGATGCTTGCCATAGATTCAGGCGAAACGTCAGGAGAAATGCCTCTAGAACATGGCTCTATAGCCCGAAAAAACCCACAAGAACCTAATTACAATTATACACTGCAATTAGATATAAATCAAGTTAAAAACCGTGCATCCACAAGCAATAAAACAATCATTAAAACAATAAAACAGTCTCATCCGTCGGTTCCATGTCTAACTTCTGCGTATTTTAATATGTATTTTGGAGCCCCCGGTGGTGCAGAGGGTTAAGTCGCTGAGCTGCTAACTTGCTAACTAAAAGGTTGCAGGTTCGAATCCAGGGAGCAAGGTGAGCTCCCATTGTTAGCCCCAGCTTCTGCCAACCTAGCAGTTCGAAAACATACAAATGTGAGTAGATAAATAGGTACCACTCCAGCGGGAAGGTAAAGATACTCCATGCAGTCATGCTGGCCACACGACCTTGGAGGTGTCTAAGGACAACGCCGGCTCTTCGGCTTAGAAATGGAGATGAGCACCAGAGTCGGAGACAACTGGACTTAATATCAGGGAAAAACCTTTCCCTTTACCTAAATATGTATTTTATGGAAATGTGTTTTGATATGTGTATTTTATGGAGTGCTTTTAAATGATTGTGTGTTCTATTATGTGTCTTAGCAATGTGGTCACCCACCTCAAGCCGTGAGGAGAGGCAGGTAAGAAGGACCACCCAAGACCACCACCTCCACCACGGAGGCCTGAGCTCAGAGGAGGGGGTGCGTGTGGGGCTGGTGTGGGGCCGCGGGCAGGGAGGAGGGCTCACCTCCTTGGGAAAGAACTGGGCCACGAGCGCCACGTGGATGAAACCCCCGGGGGCCCCTCGGCACAAAGGAAGCGCTTCTCCACACAACCGGCACAGAATAAATCGCCCGCAGGGATCCCCCAGGCAAAAGGCCTCCTCCGCCCGTCCCCCTTGGCACACAGAGAAGGCCTAAGGCGGGTGGCCGGAGAGCCTGGAATGGAATGCAACAGAACAGAAGCAGCCTGGGGGCTTTCTCCGGGGGTCCAGCACTGCCCCCAATCTGGCTGCCCTCCTTCTGCGGTGGGACGGGGCCTCCCTTGGGCCCCACTCACGAGGCGGACTCAGAGTCCAAGGCTATGTACTTCCTTCTCTAAAAGAGGCTGGACAACCATATGTTGGGATTGTGTTTTGGACTGGATGATCCATGATTCTATGAGGCCCAAGTCTGGGCCAAGGAGAGGTCACATGGGTCACGTGGGTGGGGGGCAACCAAGGGGACCCTGGCCAGCAAGAGAAGGACTTTGGCTGCAAGGAGATAGCAGCAGTTGCAGAGGCTGCAGAGACTGCCAGGCTGCCAGGAAGGGGCTGCCGTGGCCCACTCCCCATTTGCCAGTCCCAGAGGGAAATCGAGGGGTCCCTTCCTTCTTTCCCTGGGGGGTCCTTGAGCTGCAGAGCGCACAAGCTGGCTGGCTGGGAGGATGGCACTTCCTCCCCGAGAGGAAAACCAGGAGGAGGGAGACGACGGTTTGCAGGCACGGGCTTTGAGGAAAGAAAAGGAAGGGAAGGGAAGCACAGAGGTTTCGCCTCTTAATCGGACTTGAATCGCAGGCAATTACGGCCGGCCGCAGGGATGAAAGGAGGACTTGGTGGCCCCCAGGCAAAGCGCCTGTGCTTGAATGGCAGGGCCACCGTTTTGCTAGGGGGGGGGGGTTGACAGCCTCGCATCTCAAGTCAAAGAGTAGCAACAGCAATGACAATGAAATCGAGGTCGGCAATCAGGGTCTCCTCTGGGCCTCTCTCTCTCTCTCACGAAAAGAGGGGGGCTTTACAAAGGAGGAGAGAGAAAGGATGCTCTGCAGGGCACCTCACCACAACCCCCCCCCCAGAATCCCCATCCATCCTGGTTGAAGGGGAGTTCATGTGGGGGTCCCTTGCCTTTTCCTGGCTGGGCTACAAGGGAGGTTGGGGGTTGTAGGGTCACTCCCCAGGGAGTTTTTGCAGGACAGCAACCTGGGGTCCTACTTATTAAGTGTTGTAAATGGGGGGGGGGGTTATGCAGAGCCCCCCCTTTTGCTTCTGCATCCGGCTGCCGGGCATCTGACCCATTTCACGTTTGCAGAGCTGCAATGACGGCCTCGGCAGCTCGTCTGCTCCGGAGATATTGTGCTGATGCTCCAAAGTGGTGCGAGGGGTGGGGGGGGGAGGAGGGGGGGCCGGTCTGAGGCTGGCACTCCAGCAGATGTGGGGGAAGGGGCTCACTCCCAGCACAGGGCCAAGGGGCCACCCCCCAGGGCCCAGCATCTCCAAGCAGAGCCAAGTAGAGAAGGGGTGGCAGGAGCAACGGAGGCAGGACCTTGGGGCGGCGAGGGAGGAAAAGCCGGGGGCCATACAAATCCCTATGCAGTTGCCATTGTGCCTTGGAGGAGGCAACTGCCCTTTCTGAGCCCCCTTTCCCTGTGGGGCAGGCCCTCCAACCCCCACTCCCCACCCCCGGTATGCTACAGCCTTGTAGTACACCTCGCCCCAGTGACCCCCCCTGGGAAAAGCACCTTAGACCCAAGGGACTTCTGGCAGACCCAGAGCGTGCCCAATGCGCATGCCATCAGTGGCTCCACCATTGGCCCTGGGGCCGAGAGACAGCGCATGGAAGTGCCCGCGCTCTCTTTGGGGAAGAGGAGGAGGAGGAGCAGGGAAGAGAGCAAGTGCCCACGGCCACCCAAGGTCACCCATTTGCTGGGGGAGGGAGTCTTTGGGGAGTGGGAAAGCCCCCCTCCCCACCACAATGGGGCTTGCCTGGGGGTTTGGAAGGGAAGGGGTCAGCGAGGGGGGTCCTTTGGCGAGAGGGAGGGGAAGGCAGGAGCTCATCCCGAGGGAAAGGCTTCCTGTTCCTTCAGACCCCTCCCTAACTCCCAGGGAGACATGGCCAGCCCTGGACAGGAAGCAGGCAGTCGGGGGGGGGGGCACACTGACCCTTCCTCCGTCCAAGACACAGCAGACCCAAAGGCTCCTCCCATGGGAGTCGCCACCCAAACCCTGCTCCCACCGTGGCCCCCCAAAGAGCAGAAGGGCCAGATGCCAGGATGAGGGGTGCCCCAGCCGCCCTTCTCCCCCTTGATTGCCCCACTCTCCAGCAAGGCCCATTCCGAGGCCCAGGCCTATCTTCCTTCCTTCCTTCTCGGCCACAGAAGTCACTTGGCAAAGGCTGTATGTGCAAGGGAGGGAGCATGACCTGGGATGCACCCCCCCCCTCTCCCCGAACGCGCCTGACACAGCGCAGGGAGCACAAAGGCCGCCTTTGGGCCTCCCGGGGCTCCTCTGAGAGGGAAGCCGGAGCTGCAGCTGCCACTGCCACCGCCTGAACTCAGCACCCCATCGCCCCCTTGCATCCCGCCATGCACACGCATAGGCCCAGCCATGCACATGCAGAGCAGCAGCAGCAGCCGCACCAATGAAGCAGAGACACTGCAGAGGGAGGCCCTTCAAGGAACACCTGGCCCTGCACTTTGGGACACGGGAACACCTCCAGGGGTGGGAATGTTTCTGCAGGGGGAGGGGGTGGGCGCATATTCCCCCCCCCCAGAATCAGCCACCCAATTTGGGGCTCCCCAGAGAAGCAGGGGGCTGGAGGATGACTTATCCTGGAGACCCCTTGCACGGGCACCTGTCCCAAATGTGGGCCAAAGTGGCCTTGGCAGGTGCAGACTACTTCCTCTGCCCTGGGATCCTGAACTGCAAATCCCAGGGCTCCGTGAAGCAAGTGTGGGAGCCACAGCAGAGGAATCCTAGTGGTGCGGGCTAAAGAGGAGTCCAACTCCCCACAGACCTCTCCCCCAACGCCTGGCCCAGGTCAAGATGGCGCTGAGGGAGCCATGATTGCAGCACAGGGATCTCTCCAAACCCGTCCCCCCAGAACAAGGAGGAGGACCCACGGGGAGGCCCCCTACTCACATGCCACCGATGGTGACCGTGGCGCAGGTGCGCTCAGAGAAGGCAGGCACTGTTTCCGTGGCACTGCTGGCCGGCCTGATGTAGTCCACCGTGACGTTGACCTAGAAGGAAGGAAAGGGACACAGGTTGGGTCGAGGAAAAGCCAGAGCGGCCGAGTAGGGAAGGCCCAGGAAACACTACCCGGGGGGGGGGGGGGGGGGGGGGGAGTAGGAGCGCCCCCTCATCTCATTGTATCCAGAGGAATGGGGAGGGGAAAGCCCACTTGAAGGGATTTGGGGGGGGTGTTAATGGGTCAAACCAGAGGGTGCCGTGGAGGGGGTGGAAATGCCGTTTAGACGGACAAATGTGCAGATCTGAAGGATGCATAGCACCACACGGCTAAGGACAGCTTCTCCTTTCAATTCAGGTGGACAGCAATGGGGGGGGAGCGGCATTCCCGGGTTGTGGGCAAAGAGGTGTGGAGAGCATGGCATGGCCTGCCCAGGTGGCAAGCCCACCGTGCTGTGCGCATGGGCCAGCCATGGTTTCTACGGCTTCTGGTTTGTACATCGCGCTGGTTCTTCTCGCCGCAGCTGAGTTGTCTTATCGATTTCAAATGATGCGCAACGGTGTGGCCTTTACGGTCGCTGCCCGGCAGCCTGGAAGCGCCGGAGGGCAGCCAGGGCACAAAGCCCATAAATAGGCCCACGCGCCTCTCCAGCCCAGGACTGGGGGGGGGTTGAGTGGGGGGGGTCCTGCTCTGGGAGCCCCTCCCCAACAAATGTGCACAGGGCTCCCCCTCCCTCCCCACCTGCAGCCCCCCACTCAACTCCTTCCAGACTCTCCCACCCAAACCCAAAGCCCACTCCCCACACACTCGTGGGCTTCTGACCACGTGGCCCAGAGCCCCCAAAGGGCCCTGCCAGCCCCAGGAAAGAGATGCTGCCACCATTCAAATTCAGGAGGGAGGGAGGAGTGCTACTTTTGGGGGGGGTATGTGCACAGCAAGTCTGATCCCACGTGAATGACAGGCAAACGCCGGAAAGGAGGCCGAGGCGGAGCTCTCCAGGGGAAAGAGGGGTGTGTTTCCACTCACACATCTGCACACCCCCCGAGGAAAAGCACACGCTCATTATTAGCTTAAGTTACGAGCACCACCGCGCATCACCTTGCCAACTGTCAGGAAGTTTGCAGACTGTCAGTAAGACATGGAAAATTGCCTGTCAGTAAACACGGGGATCGTGCCGCGCAGGCGAAGGAAGGCCGCAGCAACGGGAGTGACCGAAATGGAAGGCGGAGGCGGCCTTGGGCCCCTCCGCACGGACCCCCCTCCCTTCTCCTTCTACCTGCCCCTTTTTGGCTCTCCGTTCCATTTGGGACCCGGAGCATCCCGGCGGCATCTGCCCGAAATACCAGACCTCCTTGGGGCTTCCGGGACTCCCTTCGGAGAAGCACAACTTTGGCTCTCCTGCAAGCACAGCTGGGAGGCCCTCTTGACCACAAGCCTGTCCATCTGGCTCTTCAAAGTCAGCCAAATAGCTGGGCCCAGGCCAGTGGAGGTTGGTGGGTTGCTGTGAGTATTTCAGGCTGTCTGTCCAGCTTCCCCTCAGGAGAGGGAGAGGAGCAACGGGCTCAACTGGCAGGAAAAGAGTTCCCACCTGAACATCAGCTTCCAGCTGTCTTCATAGACCTGTCCGCAGCCTATGAGACTGTGAACCACCGCTGCCTCCTCCTGAGAAAAATGTATAGTATCACAAAGGACGACCACCTCACCCGCCTCATAGGAAACCTGCTACAAAACAGGAGCTTTTTTGTTGAGTTCCAGGGCCAGAGAAGCAGATGGCGGAAACAGAAGAACGGCCTGCCTCAGGGGAGCGTGCTTGCTCCATCCATGTTCAACATCTACACAAATGACCAGCCACTGCCAGAAGGGACAGAGAGCTTCATCTATGCTGATGATCGTGCCATTACCGCTCAAGCAGGGAGCTTTGAGATGGTTGAACAGAAGCTCTCCAAAGCTCTAGGTGCTCTTACTGCCTATGACAGGGAAAACCAGCTGATCCCTAATCCATCTAAAACACAGACATGTGCCTTTCACCTTAAGAACAGACAAGCATCCCGAGCTCTGAGGATTATTACCTGGGAAGGAAGGAATCCCACTGGAGCATTGCAGAGCACCCAAATACCTGGGAGGTTCACTCTGGACCGTGCTCTGACCTACAAGAAGCACTGCCTGAATATCAAGCAAAAAGTGGGCGCTAGACACAATATCATACGAAAGCTGACTGGCACAACCTGGGGATCACAACCAGACACAGTGAAGACATCTGCCCTTGTGCTATGCTACTCTGCTGCTCCCCCCTGGGCACACAGAGGACTGGGCGACTTGGAAGGTGCTGAACAGACTGCACTCTGGCACCACGAGATGCAGAGCCAACCTCAGGAAATGGGGCCACAAAGTGGAGTCCACGACATGCGAGTGCGGAGAAGAGCAAACCACTGACCACCTGCTGCAATGCACCCTGAGCCCTACCACATGCACAATGGAGGACCTCCTTGCGGCAACACCAGAGGTACTCCAAGGGGCCAGATACTGGTCAAAGGACATTTAATCCACTACCAAGCTTGCAAACTTTGTGTTTTGTCTGTTTGCTTGCTTTGTTTAAAATGTAATACAAATGTCTGGTTGCTCCTGATACGATAAATAAATAAACCAGTTTCCTGACCATAAGATTAGCTGTTCAACAATGGAACTCTCTGCCTGGGAGCCTGGTGGAGGCTCCTTCCGTGGAATCTTTTAAACAGAGGCTGGATGGCCGTCTGTCAGGGATGCACTGGTTGTGCTTTTCCTGCATGGAAGAAGGGGTTGGGCTGGATGGCCCCTGGAGAGCCCCAGGAGCCCCACATCCCAGCCAGCCTCCCTGCAGGGAGGCGGGCTGGGATGTGGGGCTCCTGGGGCTCTCCAGGGGCCATCCAGCCCAACCCCCTTCTTCCAGCCCTTGTGGGGAGTGTTTGTCTGCCAGGCGGGGGAGGCCCAGAGCAGCCCTGCCAACCCGCCACGCACCCCCCCCCCCACCCCTCTGGGCACCTCCCTGCAGCCCTCTCCCCCCCCCCGCCTTGCAACCATCGTGTGTCAGAAGAGTGGCAGGAGCTGCAGGTGCTCATTGGCCTGCGAGTCACGTCCTGCGCAAGCCACCAAGGAGCAGCCCCGCTCCCCCAGAGGAGTCTGCCAAGGAGGGGGGGCTCTCTCTCTCTCTCTCTCTCTCTGGCCCCCCCCTCCCGGCCACCATGCTTTATGGGCCAAGGGAGGCCAGCCGGCCGGCAGGAGCGACATAGCCGAGACAGTTGGGCAAACAAATGAGGCCTGGTGAGAGGCCGGACAACGCTCCATCAAGCCGGCACTCCATAAAACTTCCGTGCTGCTATGATGGAAGGACAAGGCGGACAAGGCGGCCAAAGCAGCCCATCCATCGCGGGCTCATATGCCCTCCCTCCCTCCCTCTCTCCCTCCCTCTCTCCACCCTCCTCCTTGGAGGGGCTCCAGTTCTGGCCCAGTGGCGCCAGGGTGCCCCCCTCCCTAGGAATGCCCAGCCCTTTCTCTCTCTCTCTCTCTCTCTCTTGGCAAGGCGGCCCCACCACTCCGCCTCCCAGGATGTGATGGGATGCTCCAAACGGGCAATGCTCCTCAATCCCCATGGATATTTCGCCTTCCAAGAGTGGGCTTCCCAGGGTCAAGTGGGCAGCAACTGGCCCCCTTCCCAGCAAAGGGCCCGCCTGCACTCCAGAAACCACCAACCGGAGCCAAAGGCACAGAGCCCGGCACACCAGAGAGGATGGACAGGCGCTTGTGGAATCCGCTCACCTGACACCCTCCAGTCCACACCTTGCAGCCGGGGGGGAGTGCTCTGTGTGTGTGTGTGTGTGTGTGTGTATAGGTGTGTATGTGTATATTCACACACACACACACACACTAGCCGTCCCCTGCCACACATTGCTGTGGCCCAGTCTGGGTATATGTGTTTTGTGTGTGTATGTGTGTGTATATATTTGTGTATATGTGTGTTTGCGTGTGTGTATGTATGTGCGCGTGTGTATGTGTGTGTGTGTATGTGTACGTATATGTGTGTGTGTGGTTTTGTGCATGCGGTGTAATGTATTTTTCTGTTTTTTGGCTTTTTAAGTCTCTTCTGTTGTTTTTCAGTGTTTTTCTGAGTGATGGTCACTCATTGGCCTGTGTCCAAATTTGGTGTCAATTCACCCAGTGGTTTTTGAGTTATTTTAATCCCACAAATGAACATTACACTTTTATTTATATGGGGGGGGGGGGGATTTGGTTCCCTGTGGACTAAGCTCCCAGGATGACCTTAAGTGGGCTCCAAGGACACAGAGAGAACGGGGAACTCCAGCAAAGGCACACAAGGAGCCTTCCCAAGGAAGGAAGGGAGGAAGGGTAAGGGAGGAAGGGAAGGAAGGAAGGGAGGGGAGGGAGGGGAAGGGGGAGGGGAAGGGAAGGGGAAGGGAAGGGAAGGGGAGGGGGGAGGGGAGGGGAGGGAGGGGGAAGGGAAGGAGGAAGGGAAGGGAAGGAGGAAGGGAAGGGAAGGGGAAGGGAAGGGAAGGGGAGGGAAGGGGAGGGAGGGGAGGGGGAGGGGGAGGGGAGGGGAGGAGGGGAGGGAGGGGAGGGGGGGGAGGAGGGGAGGGGAGGGGGAGGGGAGGGAGGGGAGGGGAGGGGAGGGGAGGGGAAGGAAGGGAGGAAGGGAGGGAGGGAGGGAGGGAGGGAGGGAGGGAAGGGAAGGGAAGGGAAGGGAAGGGAAGGGAAGGGAAGGGAAGGAAGGAAGGAAGGGAAGGGAAGGGAAGGGAAGGGAAGGGAAGGGAAGGGAAGGGAAGGGAAGGGAAGGGGGAAGGTGGGTGGGTGGGCACAGAGGGGGATTGGGGGACTGTCCCTGTTGTTCTTGGTCTCCCGAGTTCCTCTCCTGGGCCAGCCCAAGGCATGGTGCAAATTTGGGGGGGGGGGGGGGGGGTCTCAAGGAGCATCAAAGGTTTCACAGCAAGGGAAGGCGCCTCTGGCTCTCTTTGCCGGAAGAGGTTCACTTCAGCTGCTGAAAAGGGGGGGGGGGGCACAGCGCCATTCCTGGGAACCAGCAGGGAAGACGGCATTGGCTCCCTGCAGGAAAAGGGGAGCCCCCCCACACAGACTGGCAGGTCCTGAGGGGAGGAGAAGGGGGGGGGCAATGGCAGCAGGGCTTCCTCAGCAAGGGGATCTCCTCTAGAAACGGCACCGCAGCTCAGTTGGGGAGCAGGGGTGGGGGAGAGGAGGAAATGGACTTCCCCCCACACACCTTATTGAAAGTCTACCTCCACTGTCCCATCCCATACGAGACCTCCCCCCCCCCCACCAATATACCTTTTTCATTGCTATCTCATCCAGAGTTTTATCATTCTATGTCATGCTTTTGGCCCGCCCACCGTGCTTGATTTTTCCATTATGTTATTTCGCACTGTTTGTTTTCCCTGAATGTTTTATTTATTTTATTGTGATGTTGTTTTGTTGTTCTGTATTTTATTTTGCTGTAATGTATTACGGGGCTTGGCCTCACGTAAGCTGCTCCGAGTCCCCTGGGAGACAGTGGCGGGGTATAAATAAAGATTATTATTGACGATATTATTATTATTATTATTATTAGGATAAGGGTGAGTCCGAGTCCCCTCCCCACTGGGAGATGGTGGTCGGGTATAAATAAAGATTATTGTTGTTAATATTATTATTATTAGGATGAGGGTGAGTTGCACCCCCCAGGAGCAAGCAAGGAAATCTGCAGTCCTTGCCTGGGGGGCCACCACCTTGTGGGCCCCGTTCCCTTGCCCCATCCCAGCCTTGCTGCCCCCCCCCCCCAATTCACCCTTTCATGGCAAGGGGCAGCCCCCCAGGGATGGGGCCTGGAAGAGGGGGAGGCACACCCTCCCCAGTGGTGTTTCCAGCCAGACACATCCCCCCCACATCCCCCGGGGGGCTTCATGGCCAATCCCAGGGACCCCCACATACCTGCCACTCACTCTTCTGGGGAACCCCAGAGAGGAGTCCCTTTGGAGCCAGTGGCCTTGGTGGCCCCTTCCAATGCCCTGAGGGCCATGCTTCCAACCCATAGGCCCAGGAAGACCCACACACCGGGGGGGGGGGGGACATATGTGCCTGCCAGTCCCGTCCTCCCTGTTGGGTTTCATCCTTGGACTGCACAAGCCTCTTGTGTCATCAAGTTACCAGACCTCAATGAGTAGCTAGGCTAGAGACAGGATCAGGCTGAGGGATTCCTCACACACACACACACATGGAATTCTGTGACGGAACTTCCTTTTAAAGGGTATTTTTATTGGCCACAAGGCCTTTCGCCAGTTTTCCAGTCTCTTCTGCTTTCCTTTCTACCCATGAGGATGCACATTTTGCCTCTCTCTAGGCAAAAAGTAGCTGCATGGACTTTTCACCCTTTTACATCCTTAAGAAGATGAAACTTGGTAAACCATTTGCTCCAAGATCCTTTCTTTCTATCTAGACTGTTTGACTTTCTATCTAGACTAAAGGACAAGAGGGATCCTCTCAACAAAGGATTGCTCCAGGCACTGCCAGACCATTATATGCTAATCAAGGTGATCAGTTGAAACATTCACACCTAGCTCCAACAGACAAGAGTCCTTTGTCTCACTCTGGTCATTCCACAGGTATATAAACCCTTTTTTCCTAGTTCCAACAGACCCCACTACCTCTGAGGATGCTTGCCATAGATGCAGGCGAAACGTCAGGAAAGAATGCCTCTAGATCATGGCCATATAGCCCAGAAAAACCTACAACAACCCAGTGATTCCGGCCATAAAAGCCTTCGACAAGGCATTATCTAGAATTTCTGCTGCATTTTTGGTGGAATCACCCCAAGGGGGGGGGGGGGGGGTTGAGCCTAACATCTCAGATTCCCCTCAGAGCAGAGCAGAGCACCTGCCTGGGAAGTTGGGAGGAGCGACCCCTTGCTCCGGAGGCCTTGCTGCCTATGGGTCTCTCACCCCCCACCCCCACCTGAGGCCTAGCTGGGCCCCTGAGCAGGAGGGGGGCAAGAGAGTGCTGTGGGGGGTGGGTGGAGGGGTGGAGCCTCATGAAGAGCATCCTCCCCCCCCCACAGACCCTTGAAGCCCCTCCTCCCCCAGGAAGCCAGTGCACGCTGCTGTGCTTGAAGTGCCCCCTTCCTCAACACCCCCCCCCTCCGTTTGCTCAGGCTCTCCCCCCTAGTAATTACTCTCACGGATCCTTCTCTGGGCTTGATTGCCGCATGTTCCAAATTGCTTTAATTACAGGCAGACTCGCTTATTATTATTCTTAAGGCTTCGAAAATGTTTGTGCTCCCTTTTCCTACCTGGCAGGGCTGGCGGCACCAGGTAATGAGGCAGGTGAGGGGGAGTGAGTGGGTGGGAAGGGGGTGGGGGGCCTGAGGCACCCTCTGACTGACCCAGGCCTTGCTGGTCAAGCGGGTGCCCCGTACAAGCCGAGGGAAGTGGAGACGGAAGCAAGGAAGGAAGCAAGGAAGGAAGGATGGACGGGCACAGGCGATGGCAGTGGCAGGAAGAGAGCAAGCGCCAAGGCGGGGGGCGGGGGGCGGGGGGCAGGGGGGGGGGTGTAGGCAAGGGCAAAGGAGAGCAAGAGGAAGAAAGGAAAGGAGGGAGGCAGGAAGGCCTGGCCAGGGTGACCGGTCCTGTCACGTCCAATCAGGAGGTGCCTCCGACCTCCAGGGATAGTTTGGATCATTAACGCAAAGGAGTTTTTTCTCGCTAAACTCAATCAAATTAATCAGAAGTGAAAAACGTGGCGCTGACAAAGGAAATGCTTACAAAGCCGCTTCCGAGGCAGCAAAGGCAGCGGGTGACCCCTCTCCCACGGCAGAAAATGCAGAGAGCATTTGCCCGGCACGGAGGAGGCGAAGGGGGGGGGCACATGGGGCCAGGGGCAGGTGGCGTGCTCCCCCCAAGTCACTGAGGCTGTGAAGGCAAGGAGGGGGCCGGGCACCTCCCCCTCCCTCCCTCCCTCTCCTCTGGCGAGTCCACCCTTCAAGGTTCCAGGGGTCACTTGGCCCTTTGGCCTCCAGGAAACAGTCTGCCCTTCCCCGCCCTGCCAAGCCAACGACGTGCCAAATACCTGGGTCTGCAAAGGGGGCTCAGAACTAAAGTTTATGCTCCTGACCCCAGCAGGGAGGCCCCCCCCACCCCCCCACCAAGTGACTCCTCCTGGGAACCACCCTGGAAATGTTGCTGGGCCAAGGGCCAGGCAACAATGGCAGAGCTTTGGGGGAAACCTCCCTGCCCCCCATCATACACACATGAACTGCTGCAGTGGGCTGCCAGGAGAAATTTTAAGGGGGGGGCACCACTGACCAGAGTGAGATGGGTCAAGCCCTTGTCAAGTGAGGGAAGAAGCTGACCCCCCCCCCCATGGGAGGCAGGGATACTACCACCCCCCATGCAGGGAGGCAGCAGAAGCACCCCAAGGGAATCCCAGATACAACCATTCACGGCATCACAACAGAGAGCCTTTTGCACCTGGGAGGCTGTGTTGGCAGGAAGCTTTGCAAACTGCCACCCACGCACTGGAGGAGTTCCTCCAGACCCCCCCCCCCCACACACACACACACACACACATTGGTGGATCTGGCCGTGCTGCCGCTCTGTGAGGGAGGCCCAGCCCTGCAGGTCTCAGTCCACTGCCCACCCACAGGCACACCGCTGTGGGCCCCCCCTCTCCTGGCCATCTTTCAGCTCTGAGTGGAGGGAGGGAGGGAGGGAGGCCGGCCGGCCGGCTGACCAGGAGGCGCATGGGGAGGAAGGTGGGTCTGCCCAGCGGCCAGCTTCCCTGAGTGAAGAGGAAACCACGGGAAGAGGCCCGTCCCTTTGGCAGAGGCGGCCTTTGCACGCGCTCAACTGCGCAGAGAACCTCTCCAGGCGCTGAAATATTCATCACCCACAGCCTGCCCCCCTCCCTCCCTTTCCCCCCTCCCTCCCTCCCTCCCTCCCCATGGATTGTTAATGACGGCAGGCCCGGCTCCAAGGAAGCGGCACTGGAAGCCACAAGAATGCCTTCTCTGCAGAAAGCGGCACCCGAGAGAGAGAAGCTGCCCGGGAGCAGCAAGAGCAGGGGTTCCTCACTCTGACACCCGGCAAAGGGATGGATGACCCCCTGGGGAGTCTGCACGAGAGCAGAACCGATAAGAGGAGAAAAAGAGGGGAAGAAAAGGGTGAGAGAGAGGAGAAGAAAGCGGCACCCGAGAGAGAGAAGCTGCCCGGGAGCAGCAAGAGCAGGGGTTCCTCACTCTGACACCCGGCAAAGGGATGGATGACCCCCTGGGGAGTCTGCACCTTGGGGGGGGGTGCTGGAGAGGGCCCTACATCCGGCCCCATAGGTGGAACAGAAGGAGGAGGGGGCAATGGGGGTTGGGGAGGGGGAGGGGGCCTCCTCTGGGCCACGGGTCGCCCACGCTCTCCCCGCACCCACTCACCTTCTGGCCAATCAGCTTCTTGACCCCCTGGGGAGTCTGCACCTTGGGGGGGGGTGCTGGAGAGGGCCCTACATCCGGCCCCATAGGTGGAACAGAAGGAGGAGGGGGCAATGGGGGTTGGGGAGGGGGAGGGGGCCTCCTCTGGGCCACGGGTCGCCCACGCTCTCCCCGCACCCACTCACCTTCTGGCCAATCAGCTTCTTGACCCCCTGGGGAGTCTGCACCTTGGGGGGGGGTGCTGGAGAGGGCCCTACATCCGGCCCCATAGGTGGAACAGAAGGAGGAGGGGGCAATGGAGGTTGAGGAGGGGGAAGGGGCCTCCTCTGGGCCACGGGTCGCCCACGCTCTCCCCGCACCCACTCACCTTCTTGCCAATCAGCTTCTTCCGGAGGAACTCCCGGGCCTCAAACATGTAGGGGATGTCGTAGAGTGGGCGCAGCTTCCGGTTCTTGTCCTGGAAGAGAGAGCAAGGGCCTTCTGGTCAAGAGTGTCCTCTGACCCGCACCCACATTCCCCCCCTCAGTGGCTCCGAAATAGATGTGTGAGCCCACATGTGCGTGTACAAGCGTGTCTGATATGACGCTTCTTTGTGCCATTGCACCAACCCAACCCAGGAAGATGCGACATTCTAAGCCTGAATAGGAGCAAGGCGGGCCCCACATCCCAGGCCACAAGGGTCCTGCTCTGAATGATCGGGCGCAGGAGGAGAGGGGGGGCGTTCTGGGGGGCCTCCCACACGTGCCTTCACCCAGAGGACCCCAAGTGTGGCTGGGGCTACGGGGATGCAATGGGGGAAAGTGTTCAGGATCCTCTGCCAGAGAGTTCAGGTGCATGCCTGCTCCCCGCATCCCGGGCCACAAGGGCCCCGCTCTGAATGAAGGGATCGGGTGCAGGAGCAGAGGGGGAGTATTCTGGGGGAGGGCTCCATGTGCCTTCACCCAGAGGCCCCCAAGTGCCACACACCCCCCCATGGCTGAGGCTATGGGGATGCAATGGGCGGGGGGGAAGTGCTCAGGATCCTCCACCAGAGAGTCCAGGTGCAGCCGTGCACCCACGCGCACAAGCCCATCGTCCCCACAGCCTCACCCCCTTTGCAACTCCCCCTTGGCACCCCCGCCCCGCCCTGCTTCAGACTTTGCTGGACATTAGCTCTTGGGCACTCCACCCCCCCCTTGCCCCCCCATGGCTTTCTTCTGTGCTGAATTTGCCCAAGAGAGAGAGACAGAGAGGGTGCGGGGCTTCCCTCGGCCTGTGCGCACGCGCTTCCTCCTCAGGCCCTTTTCAGGCCAGAAAATGTGGGTTTTCATCTGAACGCGCTCCGTGTGCCGAGTGTGCACTTGGCTTGCACACATGCGGATGAGCGCACGCATGCACGCCTGCTCCAAGCAAGCTGTGCTTTTGAAAAAAATCCCCTCGTCATCGGCTTCCGTTTCAAAGCCTTATAAACAAATCTGTTTGTGTGGTAATTCTAATAAACCTTTGCTGCTCCTTTGGAAATTGCGGACTCCTCCTCCCTCCCTCTCTCCCTCCTTCGCTCCTTCTTTCCTTCCTTCCTTCGCTCCCTCATCCAAGGCGGCTCAACAACACAAGGCTTGGGAGGGATGTGCAGGAGGAATGTGGAGAACAGTCACCCCAAAACAGAGGGGGGGATCTGGCCCCATCCATGACACCCCCCACCAGCCCCCGATCTGTATGGAAGGAAAGGGCCCCAGCAGAGGGGAGATTGGCTTCTGACCGACAGAGGCTGCCGTACAAGTACAGAATCCCGGAGGTGGAGGAGATTCCCAAGGAGGGATCTCCTCCCTTCTTCTGCCAGGCAGGGAGACACCATCCAAGCCCTCCCAACAGACAGCCATCCAACCCTTGCATAAACCCCTTTGGAGAGGGAGAGTCCAACGTCCTCCAAGGCTGTTGCACAGCCCTTACTGCCCGGCTGTTTTCTTTCCACTTGAACCCACGTGTCCACTATGTCCTTGTCTCTTGTCCTTCCTCCCTCAATGGGACCTCCTTTGAAATACTGAAGCCTGGCTCCACTTGGGGCCCCTTCTTCTCTCAGCCTTCTTTTTTCCAAACTAAGCAACCCCCCCCCCAACTCCATAGGGGGGTTCATGGTTTTTTAGACCTCTGGCCAGATGGGTGGCCCTCCTGTGGACCCCTGTCCATCTCCTCCTTGAAACAGGCCTGCCCCCAATGACCCCCCCCCCCCGTTTCTTGGACCAATATCCAGAAGGCCTCCCCCCCCCCCCCCTTGGACACACACGCAGAGACAGGGCTGGGCCAGGCTCCGCATCGCAGGCACCTGACCAAGAAGAAGAGCCACCTCAGCAGCCGGCCATCCGTCCGTCCTGCCACCCATCCGCCCATCAGAGCTGATTGTCCCTGGCAGGTCCGGAGGCAAGCAGGCGCAAGACAGGACTGATGGCCGGAGGCAGGTTTCTCCCCCCCCCCCTTCCCCGCTCCCATCAACACAAGGACAGTCTCCCAGGAGGGGGAGGGGGAGGACGGAGGGGGCATGTCCGGCACGCAGCTCCTGCCTTGGACACCCAACCTGTCACAGAGAGCCTTCAAGGGAAGGAGATGCTTCCAGGATCAAGGACCTTCCCTGAGAGGAATTTCATGGGGGGGGGTGCTCTGTCCTTGTGCCAGATGCAGCCAACCTTGCCCTTCATGCAGGGACACAAGCAACCCCCCCCCCATTTCTCACAAGGCCGTGCCCTCCCCTGAAGGAGGACAAGAGGGTAGGTGGGGGCTCCCTTAGGAAAGGCTGGAGGCTACAGAGGGCCAACTGAGGTAGGTGGGAAGTGGCCTGGCTCCCAGGGTCCCCCACCCAAGTCTTGACCTTCTGGAAGAGTGAAGGGCAGAGAGAGAAGGGAGGTGGGGGGGGTCCCTCACTGGGGACCCCCCCTGTTAAGTCACAAATCAGAGCGACTTCTTGGACAGACAGAGAGAGTGCACAGAACAGAAGGGGCTGAGCATGAAAGACCCTCGCCTGGAGCTCTGCCTGTTCAAACCTTGAGGAGAGGCAGGGATTGGGGAGGAGGTCTTCCTCTCCATGAGGGGCACCCCAAGAGTGACCCATGGCCTAGCACACTTTCAGTCCATCCAGGAAGGAGGTGGTGTGGGGGGGAGGATTGGCTGCAACACCATGCCATTGTCCACTGACTGGACACAGCCCCATCCGCACCCTGCTGGGCGTCACCTTTGACCTGGGTCTCAAGCAGGCCTAGGCCAACTTGGGCCCTCTTTCCCTCCCAGTGTTTTGGCCTTCAACTCCCCCCCCCCCGCCGCCTCCATTCCTCACAACCTCAGGCCCCTCCCTTCCCCGCTCAGACGCTGAAGAGTAAAGCGTTGGGTTCCATCCCTGACTGCACAAGACTCCAGCTCTCAATGAGGAGTTAGCCTAGAGAGATTGGAGAGAGGGATTCCTCACATTGCTAAGTATTCGGGGTGGGGGGGGGTGTGAGATCGTGGCGTGCAAAGATGAGTAAGACAGCCCCCCCCCTTCTAAGCCCCTTCTTAAGATAAGCTTGCTTGAGGAAATTGGAGAAGGAATCCCTCACTTTCATCTCTCTAGTGTATCAGCTCATTGAGAACTAGAGACTTGTGCAGTCAGGGATGAAACCCAACAAAAAGCAAAGGGAAAAGGAAGAGGAAGGGGCCTGAGGAATTGGGGAGGGGGGAAGGACTTGAAGTCCAAAAGACCTGGAGTTGTCCCAGACCGGGTCTAAAACAAGGGGGCCTTCCAGATTCTGGAACCTGCTTTGCAACCTGGAAGGTGGAAGCGGTGGTGATTGGGGAGGGGGGGCATACAAAACCAAAGGCTGCTGCCTTGCTCAGTCTGGCCAGAGCCAAGTATGCCCAGCACATGGAGGGGGCCACTCCGGCCTCCCTAAAGAGGGATGGGGGTGATGGGGGCAGCCGGGGGGGGGCAGCCCTGGGGGGCTCTTGGCCATCCCTCCTTGTAGGCCGGCTGAGAGGATGCCCGCCTGCCCGCCCACCCGCCTGCCCACCTGGTCCCCCGCAAAGGCAGATTAGCAGCTTGCCGCCAACCAGGCTGCCTCTCGGCACAGCGGCTGCTGACATTTCGGAGAGAGAGGCGTGGAGAGACTAATCCCCAGCCGGTGTGCTCTGACACGGACGGACGTGGCTTCGTGCTGCCCGCGTTTGCTTTGCTGCTGAGGGGCTCCCTGTGCCTGAAGCCCCCCCCCCATCCTCCTCCTCCTCCTGCCCAAGGCAGCACTGGAGGGGCAGCACACACACAAACACATTCCTCCATGCCACAACAGCAGTCACTAATGCCAGGGGCTGGTGAGAGGGGAGGTGACCCCCCCCCAACATGAGGGAGTAAGTCAGAGGCCCTGTGTGTAAGGGGGGGGGAGGCAGACCTTGCTTCAGCCCACCCCCCAGCCCAAGGCTGTGGCCAAAGTCTGCAAGAGGAGCGGCCTGAGGGAGCGTGAGTGGGCAGCCTGGCTTAGAATGGCAGCCAAGGGAAAGGGAGGGGGCGGCTGGGTGTGCGGGCTCCCAGGATTGAGCCAATGCCGGAGGAATTTATGGCCGGGGATCAGAGCCTCCTTCCGCCTCGGAAAGCAATAAATACAGCTTGAGCCACGAGCCTGCGCTTGCTTCCTTCCTGCCTTCCCCTCCAATGGATGGATGGATGGATGGAGGGCCGCCCCGGGGCTTAAATCACACCAACTATGCATATTTCATCCACTGGAGCCTCCAGGGACTGGCGCTGTTCCGCCTCCTTAAGCAACAGCCCAGACCCCCCCTTGCCCTCACAGAGGAGGGAGGGAGGATCCAAGCTCTGGCCTCGCATGGTGGGGGGGGGTCCCACAGAGGAGGGAGGGAAGGAGGGAGGGTCCAAGCTCTGGCCTCGCATGGTGGGGGGGGGGCCACGAGAGGAGGGAGGGAGGAGGGAGGGGTCCAAGCTCTGTCCTCGAATGGTGGGGGGGTCCCACAGAGGAGGGAGGGAAGGAAGGGGTCCCTCTCTGTCCTCAATGGGGGGGGGGGGTCCCACAGAGGACGGAGGGAAGGAGGGAGGGTCCAAGCTCTGGCCTCGCATGGTGGGGGGGGTCCCACAGAGGGAAGGAGGGAGGGTCCAAGCTCTGGCCTCGCATGGTGGGGGGGGGTCCCACAGAGGAGGGGGGAGGGAGGGAGGATCCAAGCTCTGCCCTCCAATGGTGGGGGGGGGGTCCCACAGTCTTCCCCCACACACACACGGCCAGCCAGGTGTGACAGAGCAGGGACCCCACTGGGCCTCCAGCCAGACGAACAGGGGATCCACCACAGACATTCCGGGTCTATGGGGCAAAGAGTCCAGTGAGGCCAACGCATGAGGCTTTGCTGGTCCAGAGGTGGGCAGAGCAGGCCTTAAAGGAGTGTCATTACACACACACACACACACACACACCTCACCCCCAAAACTGGTCCTCAAGGCAGCTTAGGACGGGGGCAATAGAACTGGACACTTGCAAAAGGCAACACTAGACTATATTATATCAATTTCAATGGATGCAGTTGACCAGCTGTCCAGGGAAAGCAATGCAAGTCCTGCCTGTGAACACGCTCCGTCCCAAAGCCCACCAGGAGAAGGGCGCCCCCACTGGAACACAGTAAGGAGGGGCCCTCAGGGGCAGCCGCACAAAAGGCCCTGACCCTTGACCACCCACCCCCCTGATCCGGCTGCCCCCAGCCCCTCCCTCTCCCCCACCCAGTACGCTTCCAGGTGGAGGGCCATTCATTCCAAGGCCAGCGCAAGCAATGCCCGCGCTCAGAGCCAGAGAGGAGGCCTGCGCAATCCCGCGCAACCGCCCAGATTGTCCTGGAAGCGCTTCCCTGTCGCCCCCCATTAAAGGCCACTTTGGCTGCCGGAGGAAGCGGTCCCTCTTTCCCCGGGAGGGGGCCGCACATAAGGTAGCATTCTGGGAACATGTTCAGGAACCAGCGGCTGCTCAGAGAGCGCGGAAATACACATTTGAAATCAATATAACAGCAAGGAGATGGGCTCAGCCCGGCCGCTTCCAGAGACGGAGCCAGGTGAGGCAGGTGCGCATTGCTCTCTCTGCCCACAAAGGGAAAGGCCTTGCTGGGGGGGAGGGGGTGCTCTGCCAAGGAGCCTACCCGCCCCCTCCGCACTCCAGCCCTTTCCTGGGTGACCCTTGTGTGGCCTTTGGGGGCCACTCCAGCAGGGAATGGTCATGGCTTCTGCGGGTGAGGACCTCTGGCCTCGAGGCTCACAGCCTGGGCATTTCGCAGGGCAACCCTGGCTTGTTCCGGCCTCCTATTTAATGGGAGTCGTCCACAGACGGATGCACCAGCGGTTGCAACTTTGGCCCTGGTGAAAAGCACCGCCGGAAAGACCCCCAGGAAGAGACTCCCACTGCTGCTGAGTATGCCATGGGGAGGGGGCTCCACTCAGAGCCCGACCCCTCTCTGCCCCACAGACCCAGAAGACTGGGCCAAGGGCGGGCGGGGGGGAGCTTCCTGGGGTCTTGGGCCGGAGGGGAGGGGTCACGTCCTCTGGGCTTCCTCACTCTGCCCCCTCCTTGGTGCCACCAAATCCCCGGGGAGAAGGCCTTCTTTCTTTCTCCCGATCCGCGGCCAGCTTCCGCTTTGCATGGCTGATAATTTGATTTGGCAGCTTCGGTGGGGATTCTCCTTCGGAAGGATTGCCCTTTAATTTGCCAGGCTGCTCCCCAGAGGGGACGAGGAACGCCCGTGCTCCCTCCATCCCTCCCTCGCAGAAGGATCACCCCCACATGCACACACACACACACAGAGACATGCACACTTGCACCAAGACTCCTCACAGCACCCAGGGGTCACCAGCAGGACAATGGCCGGTGCAGAAAGGGCCCCTTGGTCAAGGACGTCCACTTGCCTGCCAGGCCAGAGCATGAGCCTCCTCCTCCACCCCACACCGCACCCACCTAGCTGGCTCTCTTTAGGTGGGAGTCGGAAATGGCGGGTCTCACGTCTTCCTTCCCTCTTCAGTGGGCAACGCTGGGCTACAGATGGATGGGCAGACCTACATATACACATGTATATGTGCCCGTACCTTGGGAAGTCTGACTTGGCCACGGTGGTCCACGCTTTGGTTACATCCCGTTTAGACTACTGCAACGCTCTCTACGTGGGGTTGCCTCTGAAGACTGCCTGGAAGCTGCAGCTAGTCCAACGCTCGGCAGCCAGACTACTAACGGGGGCTGGGTACAGGGAGCACACCACTCCGCTGTTACACCAGCTCCACTGGCTGCCAATTAGCTTCCGAGCACAATTCAAAGTGCTGGTGTTAACCTATAAAGCCCTAAACGACTCCGGCCCTGTTTACCTCTCCGAACGTATTCTCCCCTATGAACCATCAAGATTATTAAGATCGTCTGGAGAGGCCCTGCTCTCGGTCCCACCGGCCTCGCAAGCGCGTCTGGTGGGGACGAGGGACAGGGCCTTCTCGGTGGTGGCCCCTCAACTGTGGAACTCTCTCCCCCTGTTTACCTCTCCAAACGTATTCTCCCCTACGAACCATCAAGATTATTAAGATCGTCTGGAGAGGCCCTGCTCTCGGTCCCACCGGCCTCGCAAGCGCGTCTGGTGGGGACGAGGGACAGGGCCTTCTCGGTGGTGGCCCCTCGACTCTGGAACTCTCTCCCACTGGAGATCAGAACCGCCCCGTCTATCCTGACATTTAGGAAACAGGTGAAGACGTGGTTATGGAGACAGGCATTCGATGAGTGAGCCAACACCCTGAGATATGGATGGAGGACGATGTATAATCGATTTTAGTGTGACGACTGACCATTGTAGTTATTGAATATATTTGAGGTTTAATGTGTCATTGTAATATGAATTATGTTGTTTTACTGACTGTATGTGCTTTTATGGTTGGAAACCGACCCGAGTCCCTCAAGAGAGGTGAGAAGGCCGGTATACAAAACTTTTAAATAAAATAGTAATAATAAATAATCTATGCCCCAGCCCTCCACATGTAAAGGCACTTTGTCTCCCATCTTTTTGACTAAAGGAGGTGCAAGCAAGCAAGCGAAAGAGCAAGCAAGCCATCTCTATGATTCCCTGTCCACGAGGAAATCCCGGCCGCAGAAAGGCTCAGGCGAAGCGCACGCTCCTTGGAGCCACTTGATTAAGGGCTCTTCTTTTCAGAGGGAGGAGAGGCCACAAGGATCTCATGAAGATTAGCCTGGAAGACGGCGGAAGCAGCAGCAGCAGCAGCAGCAGCAAGGAGAGCGGGCCCAGGGGCTTCCGGTGGGCAGCAAGGCTACAAGCTGGCCAAGCCTGGAAGGGCAAGGGGTCAAGGAGCACAAGACCTCCCCGTAGGCCCCAGTGACCCACCCATGGCCAGGATAGGCCACCATACCTCTGGGCCCATGGCACCGAATGTTAGTGGGAAATTGCCCCCCCCCCCCCATAATAATAACTATAAATGTATACCATGCAAGGTTATTACAAAATCCCACGGGAGCATTGCAGCACACCCAAGTACCTGGGAGGAGTCACTCTGGACCATGCTCTGACCTACAAGAAGCACTGCCTGAACATCAAGCAAAAAGTGGGCGCTAGAAACAATATCATACGAAAGCTGACTGGCACAACCTGGGGATCACAACCAGACACAGTGAAGACATCTGCCCTTGCGCTGTGCTACTCTGCTGCTGAGTACGCATGCCCAGTGTGGAACACATCTCATCACGTTGAAACAGTGGATGTGGCTCTTAATGAGACATGCCGCATTATCACGGGGTGTCTGCGCCCTACACCACTGGAGAAATTACACTGCTTAGCCGGTATTGCACCACCTGACATCCACCGGGAAGTAGCAGCCAATAGTGAAAGGACCAAGGCAGAGACATCTCCAGCTCATCCCTTGTTTGGGTATCAGCCAGCATGTCAACGACTTAAATCAAGACATAGTTTTCTTAGATCTACAGACACTCGCTGGAACCCCTCAGCAAGCGAGAGTCCAAAAGTGGCAGGCCCAAACCCAGCACCTCAATTCATGGGTGATACCAAATGAGAGACTCCCCCTGGGCACACAGAAGAAGACTGGGCGACTTGGAAGGCGCTGAACAGACTGCGCTCTGGCACCAGAGATGCAGAGCCAACCTTCAGAAATGGGGCCACAAAGTGGAATCCACGACATGCGAGTGCGGAGAAGAGCAAACCACTGACCACCTGCTGCAATGCAACCTGAGCCCTGCCACATGCACAAGGGAGGACCTTCTTGCAGCAACACCAGAGGCACTCCAAGGGGCCAGATACTGGTCAAAGGACATTTAATCAACTACCAAACTCACAAGATGTGTATTTTTCTGTCTGTTTGCTTTGTTCTGTTAGAAATGTAATATATAATGGACTGGTTGCTCTGACACGACAAATAAATAAATACCCGGCACTAGGAAATCAACCCCCCCCCCCTCATAATAATAACTATAAATGTATACTATGCAAGGTTATTACAAAACAATGCCTCAGTTTCAAAAATCCGTGGCAAATGTTTTAGTGAACTCACCCGTGTGAAAGCTACATCAATGTGAACGGGAAGTCTTCACATATTTTTCCGAATGTATACATGCCCCAGATGGGGCAACTGCACGGCGTCTGTGCACCAGGCAGTGAGAGAAGGCTGAGAGGAGATATGATGAGGGCCATGTATAAATATGTGAGAGGAAGCCACAGGGAGGAGGAGGAGGGAGCAAGCTTCCTTTCTGATTCCCTGGAGACTAGGACGCAATGGAGGAATGGCTTCAAACTACAAGAGAGGAGATTCCACCTGAACATGAGGAAGAACTTCCTGACTGTGAGAGCCGTTCAGCAGTGGAACTCTCTGCCCCGGAGGGAGTGTGGTGGAGGCTCCTTCTTTAGAAGCTTTTAAGCAGAGGCTGGATGGCCATCTGTCAGGGGTGATTTGAATGCAATATTCCTGCTTCTTGGCAGAATGGGGGTGGACTGGATGGCCCATGAGGTCTCTTCCAACTCTTTGATTCTATGATTCTATGAGTGCAAAATTGCTGCACCACTTTCAAAGCACTACATTCACAATGACCGTGCATGTAGACATTTAGAACCCCCTTTTGGAAAGCAGCGCCAGACGGGAAGGTGGTGGTGGTGGGGATATGTGGAAGATGTGGTGTATGTGCCACCTCTGCCGGCCACCACTGATGAGCTCAAGAGACAAATCACCGGAGCTGTGAATGCCATTGACCGTGACATGTTGCAACATGTGTGGAAGAGCAGGACTATAATTTAGATGTGCGATGTGTGACTGACAGCAGCCATATTGAACACTTTTGAGCGTGGAAAAAAACTTGAAGACTTCCCATTATGGGAAGTTTCATATGTGTGCATTCACTAAAACGTTTACCATGAATTTTTGAAACTGAGGCATTCTTTTGTAATCACCCTGTGTTTTTATAGATCTTAGCTGGTTTCAAGCCCCAGCCCTGACCCAAACATTCCTGGGAGGATTAATCTAATCATTTATCAAGTGACGAGACCGGAAATTTACGGAGAAAGCCAGAAGGTGGTTAAGGCCGAGGGGGGGGGGGGCGCTGGAGGGCCTTGAAAGAACGATGGGTCTCTTTGCTGGTCAAACAGCAGAACAGGAGAAAGTTCAAAAGACAGGACTTCATGACCTAAACGAAGGGAGCACAGGAAGGAGGGAAGAAAGAAGGAGGGAAATTGCTGAAATGAAGACAGATAAGAGGTACCGAGAGGACAAAGAAAAAGCTTGCGCTCACATGTTTAGGAGCTTTAGAAACCTCTACTATAAAAAGGCCAAGTTGTATCTCAACCTTGGGGCGCTATTTTCCTGTTGCACACCCCATAGCTTTGCCTGGCAAAATAAACCTATTGCATTTCATCTCCTCGCCTCTAATGTCTGATTGAAACAGAGATACTAAGGAGGTTGGGCAGCACCAAGCCTCAAGGAACTGGTTTGACGGGAGGCAATGTCCACCCAAAGAAGACAATATCAGATAAGAGAAATGCTCCAATGAAATGTTTCCTTCCTATTCCGTTGCATCTATTTGCATAAGCTTTATCTTTTGTCTCTGGGGATGGCGCCTACTGTAAACCCCACAATCCCATCCTGGACGATTTCAGACCATTTGCCCCTTTCCTCCTGGGAAGATCTTCCAAATGGCTTCAGCGACAAACGGACACATAGCCGATCTCCATTTTCCCCACCCCACGGGAGACCCCACCCACCTCTGACACCACAGGGAGTCTCCAGCCAATGACAGCTCAGAACATAGCCAAACCATTCCTGAGCCACTTGGGAACGGTTGCCAAAGGGGATAAAATGCTTTGCGCATTGGATGTCATGTCAGTTCTTTTGGCGATTACTCTGTTTGGACATCCGCCTGGCCAGGTGAATAACACTTCTGCTTCTGCCTCCAAAGTCGCTCACGTTTTTCCTGGCTTTCAAGGTAGCACGGCATGCTGGGCAACAGACCGACACTGCCCAGTTGTGGCAGACAGCTGATTTCGGTAACACCTATGCACACACACCCCAAGTTTCAGGCACAGCCCTTTGAACAGTCAGGCCCAGCCCCGACAACCACAACACACCATTTCCCATGAGTTTCCGGGCAAAGTTTTGTCTAGTTCCTTAAGAGCCCTACGTGTTTGTGTCCAGGTGACCTGCAGGAGCACCTTCTCCCATCCAATGTGCGCCCCATGCGCTCAAATCCTCTGGGAGACACTTAGTTCAACAAGACAGAGCCCAATTGGCGACTCTCGCCCTTGGGACCCCCTCAACTGTGGAAGGACCTGCCGGAAGAGCGGCCACAGCAAAAGGCTCTCAGAACCCAAGACACAACGAAAGGCCTCTCTCTTCCGTCCGGCCTACCCAGCCAGGTTAAAGCCATGGAGGAGAGGCAGGAAACAGGTAAGTTGTTGTTGTTGTTGTTACTGCTTTACTACCACTACTAATACTATTAATAAAAGCAGGGCAGGGAGGCTTGGAGCCTCTTCCCATCCAGAGACACAGCTGGAAATCCACCTGCATCCAGCCCAGGGTCCATCAGCGGCCTGTCAAACTCTTGGCCTGGAGGCCGGAGGGGAGGAGAAAACCAGTCCGGGTAGGCACACCCTCCCCAGGGGAGGGGACTCCTCCTGCCCCAGTCCAAGAGAGGAGCCCCCCCCCCCCAACTTGCTGCTTCAATATGTGCCCCCACCACCACCACCACCCCTCCACCAGGAATGCCAAGGTAGATCTGGAGCTGAGGAGGAGGAAGAGGAGGAGGAGGAAGTCACCCCATGAACTCAAATGTGCACCCCATGAACTCAAATCCTCTAGGAGACACTTGGTTCAACAAGACAGAGCCTGACTGGTGACTCTCGCCATCGGGACCTTCCAATGGCCACCCCTCAACTGTGGAAGGACCTGCCGGAAGAGCGGCCACAGCGAAAGGCTCTCAGAACCCAAGACACAACGAAAGGCCTCTCTCTTCCGTCCAGCCTACCCAGCCAGGTTTAAGCCATGGAGGAGAGGCAGGAAACCTCTTTACTACCACTACTAGTACTACTGCTTTACTACCACTACTAGTACTATTATTAAAAGCAGGGCAGGGAGGCTTGGGGCCTGTTCCCATCCAGAGTCACAGCTGGAAAACAACCCGCGTCCTGCCCGGAGTCCATCAGTGGCCTGTCAAACTCTTGGCCTGGAGGCCGGAGGGGAGGAGAAGGCCGGTCCAGGTGGGCCCGCATTCCCAAGGGGAGGGGCCTCCTCCTGCCCCAGTCCAAGAGAGGAGCCCCCCTCCAGCTCCCTGCTTCAATATGTCCCCCACCACCACCACCACCACCACCACTCCGCCATGAATGCCAAGGTAGATCTGGAGCGTAGGAGGAGGAGGAAGAGGAGGAGGAGGAAGGCAAGCTGACAGGCAGGTCTGCAGGTGGGCAGTTCCCCCTTTTACACACACGAGCTAATTAGGAAGCTCGTTAGTTGTTAAGTAATTAGCATAACAAATCAACTCAAAGTGACACAGGAGGCTAGGCAACTCAAGATTAAGAGGCAAAATTATTCAAGTGGTTTCCCATGGCAGCATCCTCAAGTGGCTCCAAAGAGGAGGAGGATGGGGGGGGGGAGGAGACCGAAGATGGGGGCTGCATGGGGGGGGGGGCAGGAGAGGGGGGGGCCTCCCTTCCCAGAGGGAGGAGGGGGTGCCCAGGACCCAGAGGCCTCATCAACCAGAGCGGGGCCTCAGCTCTTGGCCCCATAAGGAGGGGAGAGACACAGACCTGCACACACACACACACACCCCAGTCCAGAAGCCCCCTCCCCGGCCAAAGTGGAGGGAAGGCATGGAGATGGGACTCACATTGGCTGTTTGAGAAGGGGGCTGTCACAAGGGGGGGCCTTTCCTGTGGGACCCCCCAGCGCCCAGTCCAGGGGACTCCCCTCCCGTCTCTTTGGGATCCGCACTTCTGATGCCGAGGCAAAGACAAAGAGCATGTGGCGCATGGCCAGCCCCCCCCCCTTTAATTCCTGATGCTCACCTGAGACTGAGAGAGCAAGGCGCAGACCCCCCCCCCCGCCCCGCTCAGCCTCCCCTTAGACCCCAAAGGCAGGTGGAGGAGAGGAGGACGCACCCAACCCTGCAACTCCCACCTGTCTTCACCTCAGCTCTGGTGGCAATGGGGCTGATGGGATTTGCAGCCCAAATGCACCCCCATTCCTCACCCCGTAAAGGAAATGTGCAATGGCAGCAAGGAAGCTGTGGCCCTTCCCCAGGGTCCGCCTGAGCCCCGCAACACAGAGCCCCCATTTCACCCCTCTCCCATCACAGCCCCCCCTCCCCCCCCACCACTGCCTTCCCAGGGGGATCCAAAGCCAGTGGCGCCAGGAAGAGGCTCATTCGGGAGAGGAAGTCAGGAGATGCGTTGCGCGGGGAAATAATGACAATGCGGAGATTAGGCCTCGGGATGTAAGAGGATCATTCTCTTGGCTACTGAAGCTGCTCTAAAATGGATTTTTGATTTAGTGTAGCCTGTTAAATAAGATTAGCCCCTTGCAGAGCTGCGCTGCTTTGATTACAGACCTCAGAAGGCACGCCCGGGGGGGGGGGCGGAGATGGGGGCTCCTTCCCCATCACCCCCTCCCCCAAGATGGAAACACAAGCAGCAGCGGCTCCCACGTACCCCCCTCCCGCCATAGGATGCCCACCATCCTTCACATGGTCCGTCCCCCCTCACCCCATAGAATCTCACAGAATTAGAGGTGTGGGAGCCCTAGAGGCCATCCAGCCCAATGCCATTCTGCCCAGTGGGAGGACACAATCCAAGCATTCCCCACAGACAACCATCTGGCCTCTGCTTAAAAGACTCTAGGACAGTGTTCCTCAACCTTCCGAATGCCATGACCCCTTAACACAGTTCCTCCTGTTGTGTTGACCCCCAACCAGAACATTATTTTCGTTGCTACTTCACAACTGCAATTTTGCTCCTGTTATGAATCGTAAGGTAAATATCTGATACGCAGGATGTATTTCCATTCCCTTGACCAAATTTGGCACAAATACCCCATACACCCAAATTTGAATACTTGTGGGGTTGGGGCTGATTTTGTCATTTGGAAGTTGTAGTTGATGAGATTTATAGTTCACCTACAGTCAAAGAGCATTCTGAACTCCACCAAGGATGGAACTGAACCACACAAGGCACACAGAACCCCCATGAACAACAGAAAATACTGGAAGGGTTTGGTGGGCATTGACCTTGAATTTTGGAGTTGTAGTTCACCTTACATCCAGAGAGCACTGTGGACTCAAACAATGATGGATCTGGACCAAACTTGGCATGAATACTCAATATGTCCAAATATGAACACTGGTGGAGTTTGGGGAAAATAGACCTTGACATTTGGGAGTTGTAGTTGCTGGGATTTATAGTTCACCTACATTCAAAGAGCATTCTGAACCCCACCAACGATGGAATTGAACCAAACTTGGCACACAGAACTCCCATGACCAACAGAAAATACTGGAAGGGTTTGGTAGGTATTGACCTTGAGTTTGGGAGTTGTAATTCACCTACATCCAGAGAGCACTGTGGACTCAAACAATGATGGATCTGGACCAAACTTGGCAAATACTCAATATGCCCAAATGTGAACACTGGTGGAGTTTGGGGAAAATAGACCTTGGCATTTGGGTTTTGTAGTTGCTGAGATTTGTAGTTGACCTACAATCAAAGAGCATTCTGAACATTACCAACGATAGAATTGGGCCAGACTTCCCACACAGAACTCCCATGACCAACAGAAAATACTGTGTTTTTTGATGGTCCTTGGTGACCCTTCTGACACCCCCTTGCAACCCCCCAGGGATCCCGACCCCCAGATTGTGAGGAATGGTGGGAGTTGGAGTCCAAAACACTTGGAGAGAAGGCCGAAGTTGGCTCATCCCTGACCACGTGGTTTCGGCAGACCCCCAGAACCCTTCCTGCTCATTTCAAATGGTGCCACAAAGGGGGGGGGATCTCTTGCAGGGTGGGCAATCGGGGCTCGGCTCCCCCCACTCACTTGCTGCTCCCTTCGCCTTCCCTCCCGATCGCGGGCTCCCTGGCAACACAGTCAAAACACTTCAAGAAGGCAATTGATCGGATACGTTCTGCATCTTAAACCGAGTGAGCAAAGGGCAATCTGGGTCGCACCTGTCTCTCAGGTGGGCGGGCTCCTATGGGGAGGGGCTTAAGTGGCGAGTCTGGCCAGAATGGCACTGGCCTGGGATTGGGAGGGAAAGGCCTGGCGCATAATGGGTTGGGAGGCGCATCTGGTGCTTCTCCTCCTTTCGTTACTTGACTTTCACATATTATTGGACTCCACAATTGCACAGAGGCACAGGCATAAGAAGGCCTGGGGATAGAAGCCAGAATAATAATAATAATAATAATAATAATAATAATAATAATAATAATAATAATTGAATCCATTTTACAATTATTATTATTATTATTATACAATATTATGTTGTTATTATTATTGAATACATTTTACAATTATTATTATTATTATTACTATTATTATTATACCATATTATTATATTACACAATAATTATTATTATTGAATACATAATTATTGAATACATTCAAAGGGTCAGAAAAATTCTCCAAAGCAATCTCAATGGAGGCAAGACCATCAAGGCCATCAACACCTGGGCCAGACCTGTCATAAGATATACCACTGGCATCATAAACTGGACACAGGCAGAACTGGACAATTTGGACAGAAAAACAAGGAAACTCATGACCATTCATAATTCACTGCTTCCTCGCAGTGAAGTTGACCAGCTCTCTCTGCTGAGAAAGTCTGTTGGCAGAGGACTCTTACAAGTCAAACAAGCAGTCGAAGAAGAAAAACACGATGCCCTGGCAGAAGATGTCAAGGAAAGCCAAGAACCTGCTTTAATTGAAGTCAATAATCGGAAACTTCTCAAAGCACAGCAGACAAAGAGTCAGTACAAGAAAACTGCACTCCAAACCAGAGCTGACAGCTGGCACAACAAAGCCTTGCATGGGCAGTTCCTTGAGAAGATTGAAGGAAAAGTTGACAAGGAGAAGACCTGGTGATGGCTCACGAATGGAACCCTGAAGAAGGAGACAGAAGAAGGCCTGGTTCTTGCAGCCCAGGAGCAAGCCATCAGAACCAATGCCATTAAGGCCAGGATTGAAAAATCAACGGATGACCCAAAATGCAGACTGTGCAAGGAAGCTGATGAAACCATGGACCATCTCCTCAGCTGTTGCAAGAAAATCGCACAGATGGACTACAAACAGAGGCACGACTCTGTGGCCCAGATGATTCCCTGGAACTTATGTCACAAGGACCACCTGCCAGCAGTCAAGAATTGGTGGGATTATAAACCCGTAAAGGTCGTGGAAAATGAACACGCAAAAATCCTGTGGGAGGTTCAATGTATTGTCGATGGCTTTCATGGCTGGAATCACTAGGTTCTTGTGGGTTTTTTCGGGCCCAAAAAAAACCCACAAGAACCTAGTGATTCCAATCCTGTGGGACTTTTGAATCCAGACTGACAAAGTTTTGGAACACAACACGCCAGACATCACGATTGTGGAAAAGAAAAAAGTCTGGATGATGGATGTCGCCATTCCAGGTGAGAGTCACATTGAGGAAAAACAACAGGAAAAACTCAGCCGCTATCAAGACCTCAAAATCAAATTGCAAAGGCTCTGATGGCATCAACCAGTCCAGGTGGTCCCAGTGGTCATAATGGGTGCACTGGGTGCCGTGCCAAAAGATCTCAGCCGGCATTTGGAAACAATCAACATGGACAAAATCACAATTTGTCAACTGCAAAAGGCCATCTGACTTGGATCTGCGCACATCATTCGAAGATACATCACACAGTCCTAGGCGCTTGGGAAGTGTTTGACTTGTGATTCTGAGATACGAAATCCAGCATATAGATCTCGTTTACTGTGACATACTGTGCTTTAGTGTCAGTAAAATAATAATAATAATAATAATAATAATAATAATAATAATATACCACACAGTACTAGACGCTTGGGAAGGGTTCGACTTGTGATTTTGTGATACAAAATCCAGCAGAGAGATCTCGTTTGCTGTGCTTTTGTGTCAGTAAAATAATAATAATAATACTAATAATATTACCACCCACTTCTCCCTGCAGACTAAAGGGAGGCGCAGAGAGGAACCCGACGCAAACAGGTGCGCGGCAAGAGGCCCGGAGCCAGGTCCGTGAGCGAGTGGCCGTGCGCCAGGAAAGCCTCGCGTCAGGAGCGCACCTGGAGGGAACCCAAATCCTCCGCAAACTACTTTGCATGCATGCGAACGCGCTGCCCTAGTTGCAAGGCTTGAGGCCTGCCATCCAACGGAAAGTAGAGCACCTTCGGGCAGCTCTTGCACCTGAGACAGAGAGAGAGAGAGAGCCCTCCTGGTTCGGAGCCAGGCTTCGCTCTCTCGCCTTCCAAGCAGTTACAGCGACATGGAGGAATGGGGTGGCCCTGCATCGCTATGGGCAGAGAAGGGCAAAAGGACAGAGGGAGGACCCTTTGTTTTCAATGGGGCCAAGTATAGGAGCATCGAAGCAGGGAAGGGGAACTCCCGCGCATCATCGCCCTGCCCCTGCCCTGCCCTCCCCGCCATCCAAGGCGACCGATGAGCAAGAGACGCAGGCTCAAGGCAGAGACGTGTGAGTTTTCGCTCTTGCACAATTGCGCTGGGTGGGAATTCGACAAACGCTTGGCGGCGGCCCATCTGTGTCTGTCTGTCATGACAGATCAACACAGCTCCCTGGGCTCCCTCCTTCCTGCAAGGGAAGCCCATCCGCAGAGGAGGAGGAGGAGGAGGAGGAGGAGGAGGGAGAGCTCCCAGGGGAAGCTCAGCAGACAGCCCTTGGGGCCAAATCTTCCTCCTCCTTGGCCATTGGGGAGGACCCCCCCCCTCCACACACACACACACACACACACACAGAACAGCCCGGGAGGGGCTGATGGCCAGGCCGGGCCCACCCCAAGGACGGCCTTCCTCAACTTTGAGGAGGAAGCGCATCTCATTAGCCAAGCTCAATTAAAAAGGAGAAAATCAGCCGTCTTGAGCCGACCCAAAAAAAGAGCTCCATCTTAATCAATTTCCTTATCAAAACAGACTCCCTGCTGGAGCCGCGTAATTGCAAGCCGGCCATTTTCACGAGGCTTGCGTGTGAGCGGGCCAAGAGCGTTGGCGAAAGTGGCACTGCTGCCACCGCCCCCCAAATGTGGCGAGCAGGACAAGGACGGGCAAAGCCAGGAATGCCCACGCACCCCGAGACCCCCGCCCACGGGCCTATCTCACCCAGGCAGAGGAGCCCCAGAGATGACGCAGTGGCCAGGGTGGCGAGCACTGGGCACTACCAAGGGGAGCAGGAAGTGGCCGTGGGAAAGGAGAGGGCAGCAGCCCAGTTCTCAAGGGGGCCGTGGCGGGGGGCCAGGTGGCCATGGCCAGGACAGCTCAGCAGCTCAGCCAGGAGAGGAAGCTCACGGAGCCTCCTCCAAGCATTTTTAAACACAGGCTGAGTGGCCATCTGTCAGGAGGGCTTGGAATCCCACTGGAGCATTGCAGTGCACCCAAATCCCTGGGAGGAGTCACTCTGGACCGTGCTCTGACCTACAAGAAGCACTGCCTGATATCAAGCAAAAAGTGGGTGCTAGAAACAATATCATACGAAAGCTGACTGGCACAACCTGGGGATCACAACCAGACAGTGAAGACATCTGCCCTTGCGCTGTGCTATTCTGCTGCTGAGTACGCATGCCCAGTGTGGAACACCTCTCACCACGCTCTTAATGAGACATGCCGCATTATCACGGGGTGTCTGCACCCCACACCACTGGAGAAATTACACTGTCTAGCCGGTATTGCACCACCTGACATCCTCTGGGAAGTAGCAGCCAATAGTGAAAGGACCAAGGCAGAGACATCTCCAGCTCATCCCTTGTTTGGGTATCAGCCAGCATGTCAACAACTTAAATCAAGAAATAGTTTTCTAAGATCTACAGAGACACTCGCTGGAACACCTCAGCAAGCGAGAGTCCAAAAGTGGCAGGCTCAAACCCAGATCCTGATACCCAATGAGAGACTCCCCTCTGGGCACACAGAAGACGGGGCAACTTGGAAGGTGCTGAACACACTGCGCTCTGGCACCACGAGGTGCAGAACCAACCTCAAGAAATGGGACCACAAAGTGGAATCCACGACATGAGAGTGCGGAAAGGAGCAAACCCCCGACCACCTGCTGCAATGCACCCTGAGCCCAGCCACATGATGCACAATGGAGGACCTTCTTGCAGCAACACCAGAGGCACTCCAAGGGGCCAAATACTGCTCAAAGGACATCTAATCAACTACCAAGCTTGCAAACTTTGTTTTGTGTCTGTTTGTTTGTTTGTTTTTGTTCTGTTAGAAATGTAATACAATTGTCTGACTGCCCCTGACACGATTCATAAAGGAGGGCTTGGGATGTGTCCCTCCCTAACTGAAGGAGGTCCAGATGGATGGCCCCTGGGGTCCCCCCCCCCAATTCTCCTGGAATTCTGTGGCACAGAGGATCTGAGGCCTGGCCCTTGGCGGCCCGCTTTGCAGGAGAGGAGGGCGCATCAAGTGTGCAGAGAGAGGGGGGGAGGGGGAGGCAGGGGGGCACAAAGCCCAGCGCAGCAGGACCCCCGCACTGGAGGAGCCTCCTTCCCCACATGCACCCAAGGCAGAAGCAGCACTCTCCAGAGAAGAAAGCCTCTCTTCCCCCCCGCCAGCCTCCTCAATGCCAGCGCCAGCCTCCGCTTTGACCGGCCCGGCCCTTGATCTCCACTGTTCTGGCAGAAGCCAATTAGGGTGTCACTGCGCCCGAGACCCGTGTCAGCGCCTGCCGCACAAGGAAGGGAGGAAGGAAGAGAGGAAGGAAAGGAGGAAGGGCCCTTTGATGCATCGCTAAGCGGGAAGCCACCTTTAATCAGACGGTTTAACAGGCTCTGAGGAGCCCAAGGAAGGAAGGAAGGAAGGAAGGAAAGGAGGAAGAAAAGGAAGGAAGGAAGGAAGGAAGGAAAAAGAAGAAGGAGAAGAAGGAAGAAGGAAGGAAGGAAGGAAGGAAGGAAAGGAAGGAAAGGAAAGGAAGAAGGAAGAAAAGAAGAAAGAAGAAAGAAGGAAGGAAGGAAGAAAAAAGGAAAGAAGAAAAGAAGGAAAAGAAGGAAAGGAGAAGGAAGGAAGAAGAAGAAAGAAGAAAAGAAGAAGGAAGAAGGAAGAAAGAAGGAAGAAGGAAAGGAAGGAAGAAGAAAGAAGAAGAAAGAGGGAAGAAAAGAAAGAAGGAAAAAAGAGGAAGGAAGGAAGGAGGAAAAAAGAAGAAAGGAAGAAAAAAGGAAGGAAAAAAGAAGGAAGGAAGGAAGAAGGAAGGAAGGAAGGAAGGAAAAAGAAGGAGAAAGGAAGAGAAGGAAGGAAGGAAGGAAGGAAGAGAAGGAAGGAAGGAAGAAAAGAAGGAAGGAAGAAGGAAGAAGAAAGAAGGAAGAAAAAGGAAGGAAGGAAGGAAGAAAAGAAGGAAGGAAGGAAAGAAGGAAGGAAGAAAAGAAGGAAGAAGGAGAGGAAGGAAGGAAGAAAAGAAGGAAAGGAAGGAAGGAAGGAAGGAGAAGAAGGAAGAAAAGAAGGAAGAAAGAAGAAGGAAGAAAGAAGGAAGAAGGAAGAAGGAAGGAAGGAAGAAAAGAAGGAAGAAAGAAGGAAGGAAGAAGAAAAGAAGAAGGAAGGAAGGAAGGAAGGAAGGAAGGAAGGAAGAAAAGAAGGAAGAAAAGAAGGAAGGAAAGAAGGAAGAAGGAAGGAAAAAGAAGGAAGGAAGAAAAGAAGAAGGAAGAAAGAAGGAAGAGAAGGAAGGAAGGAAGGAAGAAAGAAAGGAAGAAAGAAGGAGAAGAAGGAAGAAGGAAGGAAGGAAGAAGAAAGAAGGAAGGAAGGAGAAAAGAAGGAAGGAAGGAAGGAAAAGAAGGAAGGGAAGGAAGGAAAGAAGGAAGAAGGAAGGAAGGGAAAAAAAAGGGAAGGAAAAAGGAAGGAAGGAAGGAAGAGGAAGGAAGGAAGGAAGGAAGGAAGAAAGGAAGGAAAGAAAGAGAAGGAAGGAAGAAGGAGGGAAGAAGAAGGAAGGAAGGAAGGAAGGAAGGAAGGAAGGAAGGAAGGAAGGAAGATGATAAGGAAGAAAAAAGAAGGAAGGAAGAAAAGAAGGAAGAAGGAGGAAGGAAGAGGGAAAGAAGCAAGGAAGGAAGGAAGGAAGAAAAGAAGGAAGGCTCTCGTGCCCCTCCAGCTCCACGGGTGCTCCCCATCCCAATCTGGGGCTGGCCGGACGAGGGGCGAGGCCCAAAGATAGGAACAGGTGGCCAAGCAGGGAGACCTGCCACTCCGGCTGGCCTCTCTTTGAACCGGGCACCAGGTAGCCAGAGGAATATAGAGTTGGAAGAGCCCACGTGGGCCACCGAGTCTCAGACCCACACACACGGACGGCCTTTCCTCCGGGGTCAGCTTCCAAAGGGAGCACAAGCACCTGGGGAGCGATTGCGGCCTGATTGCCGCTACCGGCATGCCGTTGTGGCTGATCCCTGTGATTCCAGGCATGCACAATTTTACGAGCGGAGACCTCTGATTTTAGGGATTTGCAGAGGGGAATTTGAGCAGCAGCATCTTACTGAGGAGGGAGGGAGGGAGGGAGGGAGGGAGGGAGGGAGGGAGGGAGGGAGGGAGGGAGGGAGGGAGGGGGGCACAGAGAGAGAGACTGGACCTCCGAAACCCCGGATCAGGCCAGCCGGGCCCTCCAGTGCAACGGCGCTCAGGGGACAGGAAGCCCTGGGACACCCCCCCCACACACACAGCACTCCCCCTCCCCAAAGAGAAGGAGGGGGCCAAGGGCGGGGGCCACGCTGGACTCCTTCTCCTCTTGCCAGCCCCCTCCTTCCCTGGGCCTCTGAGCCACCACCATCGCCACAAATTAGTGAAGCTATTTGTCTTGTCAGATTGCGTTACACGTCGGAGGCACTTGTGAGATAATCAGCGGAGGCACGGCCGGCCGGCAGACCGTTCACGGCCCCCCAGGGAGACCCTCCGCCAGAGGAAGGGGAGCGGCAGCAGGCGACATTCCTGCCTCGGAGGGAAGCCGGACCCCCGATGCCCCCACAAGGACCACCAGGAAGGGAGAGAAGAAGGAAGCGAGGTTGGTTCTGCATGTGGTCTGAGAGGGAGGGAGGCAGGCCGGCCAGCGATGACATGGATGCAGCCTTGGAGAGGTCCAGCTGCCCCTCGGACTGAGCCCCACAAGAAAAGGCTGAGCTCCTAGACCACAGAGCTGAGGGACCCCCAGGACAGGGTCTCCCACTGCCCAGAGAAGGAGACCCAAGCATCTGGTGGTCCTCACTGAGTAATTCCCTCAAGAAGTTCCTCCTGACGTTCCCCTGAGATCGATGATCCCCTGGGATTGGCCCTCTTGTCATTGAAACACATGAGACCCGGATGGAGAACACTGAGGGTGTAAAGGGGGTCACCACGTCACCCCTCCCTCAGCCCGCCTTGCCTCCCCCCCTGAACCGGCTGGGCTCCTTCCCTCGCTCCCTGGGGGTTTTGCTCCCCGTCCCCTTTCTGCCCAAACCGGCTCCCAACTTGTCTCCCCGATTCTTAAGACGAGGAACCCAGAAAGGGACGCGGAACTCAGACTGGATCCTGACTAGGACAACCCCCACCCAGGAGGAGGGCTCCTTCTCATATTGTGGAAAGTAGGCTTCAATTAACATCACAGGCTAAATGCTTAGTTGCCCTTTGCTGCAGCGCCAACAATAATCCCTGGGTCCTTCTTCCGCGTAGTTCTGCTGAGCCAAGCATCCTCCACCCTACACCTGTGCAGGTGGACGTTTTGCAGCCGAAATGGAGATCCCTTTGACTCTGTTCTAGATTCCAAAGACTGCCAAGTCCACCCCTTCTCTCTCCCTGGTGCAGACCCTAGCCAGGAGCTGGCCTCTGGTGACCGCCCCCCGAGCAAAGAGCCAAGCCCACCCCCAAGACCCAATGTGACGGAAGGGGAGCCGGCACCACCCCCAAGACCAGGCCCAAGGGGGGAGAGCCCGGCAGCCCTGAAACCCAGGGCACCCTCCCCAACACACAAAGAGAGACAGGGGGGGGGGTGGCAAGAGGGGTGATCTGGCTGCCAGAGGAGGAGGAGGGGGCTTCCCGCCAGAGGACAGGCTGAGCCAGATGCCGCAGAGCAGCCGCCACATTTCGGAGACGCCGCCAATGATGGAGGCAAAGGGTGCCCAGGGACAGCGCAGAGAAAGGGTGCCCCCCCTCCTCCCCAAAACCAATCCAGGGAGAGAAGGAAGGAAGGAAGGAAGGAGGCGGCGGAGGACGAGGAGGGGGCTCAGTCCTGCTGCCTCTCCCCCTCCACCCAGCCACCCAGCCATCTCTCTGCACAGGCCATGGGGTGCCCTCCCAGCCGGGAAATTGATTTCTGCCCTCCCCTCCGGCGGCTGCGTGGGACTCCACTCAGGGAACGACTGAGGAGGGACCCATTCCAGGCAAGCAGGCAGGCAGGCAGGCAATCACCAGCTCCTCCAAGAGAATTCAATTTATCGGATGCTGGCGCGAGCCCAGCAGGGACCCCCCCCCCCACTCTTCCCCCACCCACCCACATGACTGCAAGAGGCTGCCACGCCACCAACGGCATTGAGAATCCCCTCATACGACCCCCCCCCCCCAGCTGACAGGGTGCCAGGACCAAAGTCACCTGTCCCGGGAGCACAGGCACAGGTGAAGCCATTCCTTCAAAACCAGATTCTCTGAGCAGCAGTGGCTGCTTAACTCCACACAGGTGGGCAAGCGGGCCTTGCAAGGGGACTGGCCTCAGAGTCAAGGCAAAGCAAGGGTGTGCAGGTGCCATTCCCACAAGGAATGTGGCACACAATGTGCAGAAATAGGCACCACAGAGCCTGGCCTGCCACCCCAAGGCACTTTCACAACAATGGGGGTCTTTCTCTAGCAAAGGAGCCCCCATTGACACAAATGGGTTCAACCCTTGTGCCAGCAGGACTGCTGACCAAAAGGTAGGCAGTTCAAATCCAGGGAGCGGGGTGAGCTCCCTTCTGTCAGCTCCAGCTCCCCATGCAGGGACATGAGAGAAGCTTCCCACAGGATGGTAAAACATCCAGGTGTCCCCTGGGCAACGTCCTTGCAAACAGCCAATTCTCTCTCAGCAGAAGCGACTTGCAGTTTCTCAAATCACCCCTGACACACACAAAAACCTAGCAGATGGAATAATCTCTCCAAAAGCAATCCGAGGCACAAAGAGATCCAGTTTGGAGGTGAAATAAAGCCAGTTCTGTGTGTGTTCCTCCCTGGTGGAATGGGGTTGGGCTGGGTGGCCCTTGGGGCCTCTTCCAAGTCTAGGCTCCTATAATAGGCTTGCAGGAGGTGCAGCAGCAATCCCACAGGCCTCCCAGTAACCCACTGGCCACGCCATGGTTTTCCCCGGGGTCTCTCAGGGCAGGGGCCTGCCCTTCCCCTCTTCTGATGACAGCCAGCCTTCAGCACCCGGTGGGAAGCCCTGGCCCTTGAGCGTTCCAGCTGGAGGTCAGCTGTGACCAGCAGTGCTGCAGAATTCAAAGAGGCATGAATGGAGGGCGAAAGAGAGAAACGTGCCAAGAGGAAGGCACGTCAAGCCAACCCTGACCGAGACCGCCTTCCACCTGGAAACCGATGCCCTCCTCAAGGCGGGAGAAGATGCAGGTCAAGAACAGGGCTCCACAGTCACCTATGGACCCATCGCCAGGACACCGAACTTGGAGGACCATCAGCCTCGGACTACGATGGATCACCTAAGTAAGTAAAGTTCCCTGGGCCCCATCCGACTCCTCACCGGGCCTGGCCCTGCTTAACTTCCAAGGCCAGGGAGCCTTTGGGGCCTTTTGTGGCCCTTGCACCATCTCCCGGAGGGACACCCGGGCATCCATATGGCGCTCAGCTCCAAACACAGCCGGCCTCCCGGGCTCTTCTCCCTCAGGTGGACACTTGAGACACGAGAGAGGGGGGGGGGATGCCAACCAGACACTCGACCACTGACCGACCACAGTCTCCACAGAATTCCAGAATCATAAGAGGGAAGAAGCACCTCACGGGAGGACACCATCCGAGCACCCCCAGGAGATGCCCATATCCAGCCCCTGCTGAAAAGCCTCCAGAAGAGGAAGGAGATGCCACCAGGCCCCAAGCTGCAGGCAAGCCCAAGGCCAAACAGCTCTACGCACCGGGAAAGCCTTCTTCATCCTCAGGTGGAACCTCTCTTCCTTCCATTAGAATCCTAGAATCCTAGAAGAGTTGGAAGAGACCTCCTGGGCCATCACCCAGTCCAACCCCATTCTGCCAAGAAGCAGGAATATTGCATTCAAAGCACCCCTGACAGATGGCCATCCAGCCTCTGTTTAAAAGCCTCCAAAGAAGGAGCCTCCACCACACTCCCTCCGGGGCAGAGAGTTCCACTGCTGAACGGCTCTCACCGTCAGGAAGTTCTTCCTCATGTTCAGATGGAATCTCCTCTCTTGTAGTTTGAGGCCATTGTTTCGTGTCTCCAGGGAAGCAGAAAGGAAGCTTGCTCCCTCCTCCTCCTCCTCCCTGTGGCTTCCTCTCACATATTTATACATGGCTCTCATCATATCTCCTCTCAGCCTTCTCTTCTTCAGGTTAAGCATGCCCGGTTCCTTAAGCCGCTCCTCACAGGGCTTGTTCTCCAGACCCTTGATCATTTTAGTTGCCCTCTTTCTCTGGACATGTCAATATCTCTCAATTCTGTGGTGCCCAGAATTGGACACAATATTCCAGGTAACGTGGGTCTAACCAAGGCGGAATAGAGCATGGGGAGCAGGACTTCCCTAGATCTGGACACTAGGCTCCTCTTGATGCCTGAGGCCAAAATCCCATTGGCTTTTTTTGCCGCCACATCACATTCCTGGCTCATGTTTAACCCGTTGTCCACGAGGACTCCAAGAATCCTTTGTTCCATTGCGTCCTGGTCCCTGAAGGATGAGAAAGCAGGCTTTCCCTCTCCGCAATATGGCCTCCTCTCACAGATTTAAGCAGGGCTGCCCCTCCATCCCCTCCAGCGCAATGCAAGAGGCCACCTCCCGACTGACCACGACAGGGGCCATAGAGGGGAGTGCGGGGCCCGGCTCCTTCTGGAGCCCAACTCGCCGTCAACTCGGCTGCACTTGGGCCTTTGTGCCTGTCTTGGAACATCCACGTAAACAGCCCCCCCCCCCCTTGGTTGGCGCTCCCCGGCACGTGCCGCAGCAGCAAGGGAGAGCGGCTGGGAAAGGACCAACTCCTCGCTCGTCACGGAGGGTCCCACGCGAGTGGGGACACGGCGAGTGGGAAGGCTCTGGCACGCGCTCCAGAGAGAGCTTCCTGAAAAAGCAGCGCTCACGCGCTCTTCCTGAAGAAGGAAGTGCCAGGTTGCCATGACAGGAAAGCCCGTCTTGCAGAGCAGCGGGAGCCGTTCGGAGGCACCCAGGCCGAGAGCACACGCCCTCCAGAGCAGGCCTGCTCCCACGGCCAGGACCCCCCTCTGCCCTGCGCCCACAAAAGGGACACCCACAAATCCACACAGAATCATAGAATGATAGAGCTGGAAGTGTGGCCATCTAGTCCAGCCCCCCACCATCATGTGGGAAAAGCCCAATCAAGGCATCCCAGACAGATGGCCATCCAGAGAAAGAGGTTGTCCAGAAAAGCCGCTTTCCATTTTCTCAATACATGCCCTGGCCTGATCCACCAAATGTCCCACGAGCCCCTTGACCTTCTCCCAGGCCAAGTGAGCTCCTAGCTGAAGGATGGACAAGACTGGCGCAAACAACAAGGGAGGCAGCGCCCAGTTCTGGCCAAAGCAATCCAAGGAGGGCCAACTAGAAGGTGGCCGGAGAAGGGCCACCAGGATGGCCCAAGGCCTGGAAACCATCTATCCCAATAAAGAGCAGGCGAGGGAGGTGGGGGCGTTTGGCCCACAGAAGAGAAGCGTCCAGCTTGTGAATACCCTCTTGAACTGTATTTCCCAGAGCTGGACACAGGCCTATTGCAAGAGTGGTCTGAGAAGAGGACTTCCCTCAATCTAGAGACTAGTCTTGTCAATGCACCACAGAATCGCATTGGCTTCTTTCCAAGCTGCTGCCTCTCCCGGTTGGCTCATGTTCGGCGTGCGGTCCTATTTCCAAACCAGGCATCACCCATCCCATTTCTGTGTGTTGCCTTTTGATCACACGTGCCATACCATACATCCTTTCATGATGGTCATTGTGTTGGTTTTGGCCAATCAGCTCTCCGATCTGTGAAGTCCATTTTGGATCCTGGTTGTGTATTCGCTCTGACTCCCAATTGGAGGCCATCCGCAAATGTGATCAGCAAGTCCATCCCACACTTTTGGGGGATCCTGCCTGGGATGGTCTCCCCTCACGGCCATGGGTTTCATGGGGGGGGGGTCAGGGTTGGGAGGGGCTTATTGGAGAGTGCTGGTGTTGCTGGGACTGCCAGGGACTGAATGGAGTGTTCCCCATGGAGGGAGGGATGCCCATAACAGCCAAGAGCCCACAGGAATACTGCTCAAGGCACCACCAGGCAAAGCAACGGGGGGGGGGGGGGGGGGGTGGGGGGGGGGGGGGGGGGGGGGGGGGGGGGGGGGGGGGGGGGCTTCCTTTTACCGCTTCCATTTCCGAGCCTCTTTGGTCCGCACAGAAGGGCTCTGGGGAGGGGAGGGTCAACCTGCTTGCATTCGGCCGGGCGTGTGCGCTCGGGGGCAGCCGCACGGACCACCAACGCGCTGGGCTTGCTTGACCTGCTGGGCGAGGGCTGCCGCACCTCAAGTTGCTAATTCCTCCTCAGTTGCCATGGAGACGATGCCAGTCTCACCTATTCCCTCCTTGCGCTGCTGCGGCGCATTGTCCTTCCTTCCTTCCTTCCTTCGGCTTCTCTCTTTCTGGAATCTCAGGGCTTGCTCTCTTCCTGCGGCTCAAAATCACCGGCCGAGGCCTCAATGGATGGTATCGGTGCCGCCTGCCACGCTGGAGTGCTGCGGGTGGGAAGGGAGCTCTGCTCCCCTGCTGGACATACGCCGAAATCCGGCTCCCACCACCACCACCACCACCACCCCCTGGCCACAGAGGCCTATGGAATGCATCCGGCACAAAGCGGGAAAGGCAGAGGAGCCAGGCTGGCCAGGGAGGCTGGCGATGTCCTGGACCTGACCTGCTTGCTCTGCGGCGCCACTCCGGCCCACCAAGGCTCTCCCTTTGATCTGCTGGCCGCTCAGAAAGTCTCACCAGTCCTCCGTGGCCACTGCCCTCCCACTTCCTAGGGCTGCGGCCTCTCCTTCTAGGCAAAGCCCTAGAAGTCCTCCTTCCACCCAGAGAGACAAGGCTGGGGGCTTCCTCCACTCAAAACCAGTGAGATTTCCAAGCACCACCCAAAGTCGCCTTCAACTATGCCAGGGACGGAAACCCGGTGCCCGGAAGCGGAAGTCAGTGCCGGGCAGCTCTCCATGGGCCCAGAGCTGTGGGCAATGCGACCACACGCGCACAGCTTTTCAGGGGCAAGGGGCAAAGGGACACTCCTTTGGCCGCCTCAAGAGAAGGTGCTCAGAAGAGGTGGCGGGAGAGGAGGGCCAGCCGTGGGAGAGGGCAGGTACAATCACAGCATCCAAGAGTTGGAAGAGAACTGGCGGGACATCATCCAGTTCAACCCCATTCTCTCAAGATGCAGGGAAATTGCATTCAAAGCACCCCCAATAAATGGCCATCCAGCCTCTGTGTAGAAGCCTCCAAAGAAGGAGCCTCCACCACACTCCCTCTGGGGCAGAGAGTTCCACTGCTGAACGGCTCTCACAGTCAAGGAGTTCTTCCCCATGTTCAGGTGGAATCTCCTTTCTTCCCTGTAGTTTGAAGCCATGGCTCCATTGCCTCCTAGTCTCCAGGGCAGCAGAAAGGAAGCTTGCTCCCTTCTCCGCTTTGACATCTTCCCTTCACCTCTTGATCCTTGGCCCTCATCCTGTCTCCTCTCTGCCTTCCCTTTTGAAGGCTAAACATGCCCAGCTCTTCAAGCCGCTCCTCCTAGGACTTATTCTCCAGACCCTAGATCCTTTGAGTCACCCTTTTCCACGGGACACAGTCTTCCAGCTGAGAGTCAACCTCTCCCTTCAATTGTGGTGCCCAGAATTGCACATAATGTGGTTCCAGGTGTGGGCTGACCAAAGCAGAACGGAGCATGGGGAGCATGACTTCCCTGGATCTAGGCACTAGGCTCCTCTTGATGCCTGAGGCCAAAATCCCATTGGCTTCTTTAGCTGCCGCATCCCATTCTGCAGCTCCTGTGCCCCTTCCTTCCTTCCTTCCTCCCCACGAGGACTCTGAAATCTTTTCCACACGTCCTGCTCTTGAGCCAGGCCTCATCGTCCACCCTTCTCTCTCTTTGCATTTCCTTTTTTCTGCCTCAGTGGAGTCACTTGCATGTGTCCCTCTTGAACTTCATTGTGTTCGTTTTGGGCAATCATCTCTTTCGTCTGTGGAGATGGCTTTGACTTCTGCTCCCGTCTTCTGGAGTCTTGGCTCTCCCTCCCAATTTGGTCCTGTCTGCAAACTGGACTGACCTGCCTTCTCAACCTTCGCCTAAGTCATGAATCATGCACAGGGCCGGTCCCAAGAGGGAACCCTGCTTTTGGCCCTCCACTCGTCCCTTCTTTCCAGGATGAAGAGGAGGAAGCCTTGGGGAGAATTATCCTCTGGGTTCGTTTGCTTAACCAATTCCAGATCCACCTCACTGTAGTTTTGCCTTGCCCACACTGGACTGGTTAGTTTGATCCCTCCCTGGGAAGTGGAAGGGGGTCTTCTCCTGCCCCTGGGAAGCTGTCACTGCCGCCTTGCTCTCCATCCCTGATGGCGAAGAGGAAGCGGTCCTGCAGCCCTGCAGCCCTTGGCCCTCCCTGGCGCCTGACAAGCGGCCTTCGAAGAAGTCCAAGCAAGAGGAGGGGAGGGGGAGGGGGAGGGGGAGGCCCGCCAGTGAGAGGCCACCCCTGCATCCCTCTCCGCCAGGCTGGTGGGTCAGTTGCCCAGACGTGATCCGGCTCCCCCTCTTCCTCTTGCTGCTGCTGCTGCTGCTGCATCCGCTGCCTGGCTGGCTGCTGGGCTTCTTGGAAAGCGGTCCGGCCTGCAATTAAATATTGACGAGTCGGCAGCTGCCGCTGGCGCTGTGGATGCCGCTTCCGCTGCTCTGCTGCCGGGGAGCCCTGGCACCTGGCCTGACTTCTGCGCCCCAAGACCCGGCTCAGCGGGCGGAGCGCGGGCGTCGGCAGCCACCGCTTGGCATTTCACAGCGCCGTGCGCTCCACCGGCCGAGTGTCAGGTCTGGGGCCGCCGCCACCGCCGGCTCCGTTACGCGACACGCGGGCAACTCCTGTGATCCTTGTAACGCCATTTAGCTGAGGCGCGCGCTCCGATCGGCTGGCGGCCCCGCTCCTCATTAATCTTTCATTGCTTCACAAGTTCCCTCACGCCGCTTTGTGCAACCGCTCCTAATCCGGCTCAGGCAAACTGGCAGGAGGGCCCGGGCCCCTCATGGCAGAGCCCGAGAGAACGGGAAAGACTCTGAGCGTGGCTCCCTGCGCCACGGGACCCAGGCCCTGGCCCAAGATGCCACTCGGCCACCATTTGGGCCTTAGAATCATAGAATCATAGAATCATAGAATCCAAGAGTTGGAAGAGACCTCCTGGCCATCCAGTCCAACCCCATTCTGCCAAGAAGCAGGAATATTGCATTCAAATCACCCCTGACAGATGGCCATCCAGCCTCTGCTTAAAAGCTTCCAAAGAAGGAGCCTCCACCACACACCGGGGCAGAGAGTTCCACTGCTGAACGGCTCTCACAGTCAGGAAGTTCTTCCTAATGTTCAGATGGAATCTCCTCTCTTGTAGTTTGAAGCCATTGTTCCATTGCGTCCTAGTCTCCAAGGAAGCAGAAAACAAGCTTGCTCCCTCCTCCTCCCTGTGGCTTCCTCTCACATATTTATACATGGCTATCATATCTCCTCTCAGCCTTCTCTTCTTCAGGCTAAACATGCCCAGCTCCTTAAGCCGCTCCTCATAGGGCTTGTTCTCCAGACCCTTGATCATTTAGTCGCCCTCCTCTGGACACATTCCAGCTTGTCAATATCTCTCTTGAATTGTGGTGCCCAGAATTGGACACAATATTCCAGATGTGGTCTAACCAAAGCAGAATAGAGCATGGGGAGCATGACTTCCCTGGATCTAGACACTATGCTCCTCTTGATGCAGGCCAAAATCCCATTGGCTTTTTTTGCCGCCACATCACATTCCTGGCTCATGTTTAACTTGTTGTCCACGAGGACTCCAAGATCTTTTTCACGCCTTGGAGCTCTAGGACAGTGCTCTCTGGATGTAGGTGAACTACAACTCCCAAACTCAAGGCCAATGCCCACCAAACCCTTCTAGTGTTTACTATTGGTAATTTATTTATTTATTTGCTTTACTTCTATACCGCTGTTCTCAGCCCGGAGGCGACTCACAGCGGTTCACAAGACACAGGAAACAGCAAAATTCAATGCACCAATATAAAAACAGTTAATAACCTAATCTAATACACAGTTAGTACACAATTACTATAATAACCATTCACTAGCGTCTCATCACTAAAAAAAACCTGATCCAGATTCGTCATCCATTGTTCCATTCCTATGTCATTACCAATCATTGCACTAATTATTCGAACGCCTGCACAAATAACCAGGTCTTTACTTTTTTGCGGAATACCATTAGAGATGGTGCTAGTCTAATGTCGGTAGGAAGGGTGTTCCACAGCAGGGGAGCCACCACCGAGAAGGCCCTGTCTCTCGTCCCCGCCAAACGTGCTTGAGAAGCAGGCGGGATCGAGAGCAGGGTCTCCCCGGAAGATCTCAAAGTCCTGGTGGGTTCATAGGCAGAGATGCGGTCGGATAGGTAGCTTGGGCCAGAACCGTTTAGGGCTTTAAAGGCCAACGCCAGCACTTTGAATTGAGCCCGGTAGCATATCGGCAGCCAGTGGAGCTGGTGCAGCAGAGGAGTTGTATGCTCCCTGCGCTCCGCTCCTGTTAGTATCATGGCTGCCGAGCGTTGGACTAATTGGAGCTTCCGAGCCACCTTCAAAGGCAACCCCACGTAGAGAGCGTTGCAGTAGTCTAAACGGGATGTAACCAGAGCGTGGACTACCGTGGCCAAGTCAGACTTCCCAAGGTACGGGCGCAGCTGGCGCACAAGCTTTAGCTGTGCAAATGCTCCCCTGGTCACCGCCGAAACCTGGGGTTCCAGGCTTCCAGGTAATGGCAGAAAGAGTGCGCCCCCACATCCTCTGCACCCCCAAAGCCAGGGCTCTCCACCAGAAGGGGGGCTGGCATCTCAGGGCAACACGGCCCACTTGGGTCTGCAATGCTTGGCATGTTCGCAGCCCTGCCTTGATGCCCCACACAGTCACATGTCAACAGGCCCCAGGCCAGCGGGGATGTCACAGGCCCTCGCCCCACCCCTGCCCATCATCACCAGCCACACCTCCAGAAAGAAATCCATGGCCCTCCTCCTCCTCGGGCTGTCCTTCCAAGAGCACAGAGTCCTTGGATCCCTGCTCACGGGATGTTTTTTGTCGTGTCAGGAGCGACTTGAGAAACTGCAAGTGGCTTCTGGTGGGAGAGAATTGGCCGCCTGCAAGGACGTTGCCCAGGGGACATTGCCTGGATGAATTGATGTTTTTATCATCCTTGTGGGAGGGAGGCTTCTCTCATGTCCCCTTTGCATGAGAAGCTGGAGCTGATAGAGGGAGCTCATCCGCCTCTCCCCGGATTCGAACCTGCGACCTGTCGGTCTTCAGTCCTGCCGGCACAGGCGTTTAACCCACTGCGACACCATCCTACGGGATGGGCTGAAGGGGTGCAAGCAAGGCACATTCTCCCCCCACCTGACCCTCCCCCTCCCCACCACCCCTTGACTTCTCCCCACCTTTCCCTTTCGGGTCGCTCGCACATGACAATCATCACAAGATGGTGAATACTGTTAACAACACGAAGAGAAGGTGAAACAGGTGCTTCAACTTGGCTTCCAAGACTTCAAAGCGTCCAAGGTGGAAATCAAGGAGAAGGAGAGCAGATCAAAGAGCCTTGGCTCCAGTGCCCACCACCATGGACACAAGAGGAGGGGCCCCACTCCCAGCCCGGGAGAAGCCTCTCCCAAGGGACGGGTGGCAAGGGGGACACTGGGGAAGGCTCTGCTGCAAGCCTAGCCCTGAGTGAGTGAGCGAGTGAGTGAGTGAGTGGGTGAGTGAGTGGGTGGGTGAGTGGGTGAGTGGGTGGGTGAGTGGGTGAGTGGGTGAGTGGGTGGGTGGGGTGAGTGGGTGGGTGGGTGAGTGGGTGGGTGGGTGGGTGGGTGAGTGGGTGAGTGAGTGGGTGGGTGGGTGGGTGGGTGGGTGAGTGGGTGGGTGAGTGGGTGGGGTGGGTGAGTGGGTGGGTGAGTGGGTGGGTGGGTGAGTGGGTGAGTGGGTGGTGGGGGGTGGGTGGGTGGGTGAGTGGGTGGGTGGGTGGGTGGGTGAGTGGGTGGGTGGGTGAGTGAGTGGGTGGGTGAGTGGGTGTGGGGGGGTGGTGGGTGGTGGGTGGGTGTGGTGTGGGTGGGTGGTGGGTGAGGTGGGTGGGTGGGTGGGTGGGTGGTGAGTGGGTGGGTGGGTGGGTGAGTGGGTGGGTGGGTGGTGGGTGGGTGGGTGGGTGGGTGAGTGGGTGGGTGGGTGAGGTGGGTGGGTGGGTGAGTGGGTGGGTGGGTGGGTGGGTGGGTGAGTGGGTGGGTGGGTGGGTGGGTGGGGGTGGGTGAGTGGGTGGGTGGGTGGGTGGGTGGGTGGGTGGGTGTGAGTGGGTGGGTGGGGTGGGTGAGTGGGTGGGTGGGTGGGTGGGTGGGTGGGTGGTGAGTGGGTGGGTGGTGGGTGGGTGGGTGAGTGGGTGGGGTGGGTGGGTGGGTGAGTGGGTGGTGTTTGAGTGAGTGAGGGTGGGTGGGTGGTGGGTGTGTGAGTGGGTGGGTGGGTGGGTGAGTGGGTGGGTGGGTGGGTGGGTGGGTGGGTGTGTGAGTGGGTGGGTGGGTGGGTGGGTGGGTGAGTGGGTGGGTGGGTGGGTGGGTGGGTGGGTGAGTGGGTGAGTGAGTGGGTGGGTGAGTGGGTGGGTGAGTGGGTGAGTGGGTGAGTGAGTGAGTGGCTGCCCTGCCCGAGGAGTGGGCAAGGGGGCCGCTCCAAGAAGCGAGGCCAGTGGCAAGAGAGGGAAGGGGCAGCCGTTCCGACAGGCCAGGACGATGGCCAAAGCGAAGAGAGGACCCAGCCCCCAGCGGCCCCCACAGCCCCTTCCAATCTCCCGGCCCGTGGGTGTGGGCAGTGCCCACCAGGCACGCAGACACATTGCTGAGAAGAGCGGCTGTCATCTTTGCAGAAGGAAGGGAAGCGCTTCCTCCTGGAAGCCAACGCTGGTAGTGGTTAAAGCCTTCTGCGACTGGAGACCTCATGAACAGCTATTTTTAAACCTGCAAGAAGAAGAATCTGCAGTTCCCGCAGAGGCAGCCGGGGACCCAGGCAAGCGCCCGCCTCGCAGGACCCGCACAAAGCCGGGGGGTGGGGTGGGGGATCAACTGGGGGGGGGGAACCGACTGCCCGGCTCAGCGCTCCTCTTGCAGGGCCAACGACCACCACCACCCTTGCCTTCCTTGCCACAGAAGCCAACTGCTGGCCCAATGCAACCGGGGAGGCGGGGGGGTTGTCTTGCCAACCTGTGGCCAGGCCTCCCCACCCACACACCCACACATGCATGGACACAGTTTTGGCCCCTCCGCAACGATAACCCCGGCAGAGCGAGGAAGGCAAGCGTGGCCAGCGGCGGCAGGCACTCTGAGGGAAGGCACTGCGGCAAGGCCAGGCAGAGAGATCCTCTCCGAGGGGGGCTTCCGGTCCCACATAAATATCTCCATAATCAGGTGACAGGGACGGGAATCGGCGGACGCTACTCTCTAATGGAGTCGGATAAAATACGGCTCTTCCTGCCGAGATGCGCCTGGTTGCAGCGCTGCCTCCAAGGCTCGGGGTTGTAGGGAGGGAGGGGGGCGCGCGTGGCTCCATTGGGCCTCATTATCTGCAGCAGCAGGAGACCCCCTCGTCCCCCTCCTCAAGAGGATGCCCCTCCAATGTTTGAGCAAGGCTCGCACGCCCCGTCTCTCAGCCAAACAGGGAATGAGCGAGCGGGCTCTCAGGCTGCAAAAGAGGGAGAGTCTTGGGAGGGGGGGGCATCAAGACCGTCCTCATAGGGGGAGGGGGCTCCTGCTGCCCTGCCCGAGGAGTGGGCAAGGGGGCCGCTCCAAGAGACTCCTGCGCTGGGAACCCCTTTGCAGAGGAGAGTGCGGCTGTCGGGAGGAGGGAGGCAGCCGGGCGTTCTGACGGGATTTCCAGTTTGTCAGTTTCCATCTCCAGCACCAGCGCACGGGGAGCCATTGGCACTGGCGGGGAGGGGGCCGGAGCTGTCTCTCATTTGCCTCGCTTGACATCTCTCTCCAATGCTGGCTCACCCACCAGCCCTCCCTTCAAAGGCGGCCGCACAGAAGTTGTCCAACTGCCCAACGACGACGGCCGCTCCTGGCTTGCCCCAGGCGGGAGAGAAAGGCCGCAGGAGCCATGCCGGGGATGACCAACTGGGCCAAGCGGGTCTCACACACAACCCCTTCCCATTCAAAGTCATCTCCCCATTTTGCTGTGGGGAGCTCCCTCAGGCACAGCAGCCCCCTTTTCATGGCGAGGCAGTGGGTGGAAGCCCCCCCCCCCACCCCCTCCTCCAAAATGAACATAGAACAGTGTGCATCATTGGGTTGTTGTAGGTTTTTTCGGGCTATACAGATATATAAACCCATTTTCCTAATTCCAACAGACCTCACTACCTCTGAGGATGCTTGCCATAGATGCAGGCGAAACGTCAGGAGAGAATGCCTCTAGAACATGGCCATATAGCCCGAAAAAACCTACAACAACCCAGTGATTCCGGCCATGAAGGCCTTCGACAATACAGTGTCCCAGTTGTTCTCAAGCAGGAATCTTCCAATGTTCATGAGCCAATCCCACCGTCAATGCAACACACAGGATCAACAAAGCAGGCCCTTCAAAGGTAGATTTGGACTTGAGAGAAAAGCAGGTGAGTATCAGCACTTCCCTCGGAGCCCCCGGTGGCGCAGTGGGTTAAACCCCTGTGCCGGCAGGACTGAAGACTGACAGGTCACAGGTTTGAATCCGGGGAGAGGCGGATGAGCTCCCTCTATCAGCTCCAGCTCCTCATGCAGGGACATGAGAGAAGCCTCCCACAAGGATGATAAAACATCAAATCATCCAGGCAGTCCCCTGGGCAACGTCCTTGCAGACGGCCAATTCTCTCACACCAGAAGAGACTTGCAGTCACTCCTGACACGACAAAAAATAAAAAAGCAAGAATGTGCATGCAACACACAGGATCAACTAAGTAGGCCCTTCAAAGGTAGCATTGGGCCTGAAAGTAAAGCAGGAAAGCTTAAGGAGCTGCTGGGCATGTTTAGCCTGAAGAAGAGAAGGCTGAGAGGAGATATGATGAGGGCCATGTATAAATATGTGAGAGGAAGCCACAGGGAGGAGGAGGAGGGAGCAAGCTTCCTTTCTGCTTCCCTGGAGACTAGGACGCAAGGAACAATGGCTTCAAACTACAAGAGAGGAGATTCCATCTGAACATGAGGAAGAACTTCCTGACTGTGAGAGCCGTTCAGCAGTGGAACTCTCTGCCCCGGAGGGTGTGGTGGAGGCTCCTTCTTTGGAAGCTTTTAAGCAGAGGCTGGATGGCCATCTGTCGGGGGTGCTTTGAATGCGATATTCCTGCTTCTTGGCAGAATGGGGTTGGACTGGATGATGGCCCAGGAGGTCTCCTCCAACTCTAGGATTCCAGGTGAGTATCAGAGCTCCACTCCCACTTTTTCAGGAGGCCACCCCAAGGAAAAAAGGGGCCACAGAAAGGGGGGCAGGGGCCCTCCAAGTCTCTAGGTCAGTCAGAACACTGCTGTTGCTGCCTGAGGATGGGCTTCCTTGCTGCCCTCCTCCCCACCAGCCGGACAGGGGTCTCCCAGCAGAGGGGAGGGGGCTCTTTGCAGAGAGGCAGGACAGCTGCCCACAGGAACTCCCAAGGAGCCCAAGCACAGCACCCTCTCCATCTTGTGCCTGAGGCGCCTCACACATAGAATCCTAGAAGAGTTGGAAGGGACCTCTTGGGCCATCATCCAGTCCAACCCCATTCTGCCAAGAAGCAGGAATATTGCATTCAAAGCACCCCTGACAGATGGCCATCCAGCCTCTGCTTAAAAGCTTCCAAAGAAGGAGCCTCCACCACACTCCCTCCGGGGCAGAGAGTTCCACTGCTGAACGGCTCTCAATCATCTTAGAGTTGGAAGAGACCTCCTGGGCCACCATCCAGTCCAACCCCATTCTGCCAAGAAGCAGGAATATTGCATTCAAAGCACCCCTGACAGATGGCCATCCAGCCTTCCGAAGCGCATCCCCTGTGTCTCCTGAGGGACCACCTCTGGGTCAGCTCTGCCCCACTCCCTCCCTCCCCACAGCTGGCTCCTAGTCCTCCCCACCTTCCTTTCTCACTCCTGCGCTCCGCCACTTCTGTGCCCAAGGGCTGCACCCTCTCGCTTTGGTGGGGAGAGGGAGGGCAGACGGGGGCATCTCCCCACAGCTCCCCTCCCGCCACTCTCCACTCACACGCCACTTGCCCCAGCCTCCCCCCTCCTGCCCCCAAGCCCTGGCCCTCCCCAGCAGAGCTCCCCCTCCCGCGGCCGCCACTCTCTCTCCGTCCCCCCTTGGCGCCCCTCTAATCCCCAGTGGCAGCGCACCTGATCTGGTCCGCCACCTGGGAAGGGCGCCCCCCCCCCCCCCGCCTTGGTCTTAATCCCCTCCAGCGCTGGCGGCTCCCCCCTCCCTCCTCCGCCGCTGCTCTTGATCCAGATCTCTTAAACCTTGAGTCTCTTCAGCATAAGCTGCATAAGCTCTCCCCATATATGCACAGCGTCACTTCAAAGCTCTCCTCCTTCAGGGAAAGTCCACTCCTCATCCCTCGGGCAAGAGAGGGGCCCAGGGGCCGAGGGGCTGAGGGGCCAAGGGGCCTCCCTCCCTCCCTCCCTCCCTCCCTCCTGCCGCCTGCCCAGAGGCCAGGACTGGACAGGGCCGGAGGTCCACCTGTCCACCTTCTGTCTCTGCTGACGGGTGGCCCAGCACCTGGCAGAAGCAGGACCGCAGGAACGAGGCCCCCTCCCTGGGAAAAAGGCCTCAGAAGAACGGTATAGAAATACGGTAAATCTATGTATATAATAAAAGTCAGTGTTTGTATGTGGAGGGAGGAAGGACGGTGTATGTGGCAGTTTTCTGATTGGCTGCCACTTTCACAGGCCACTGTGACCAGCACGGGTGACGGACCTGGATCAAACTTAGCACACATAACCCCCATGACCCCCTCTACGTCCTAGTGAGGTTTGGGGGAGGATAGACAAAGGTTGATGGATTCTGTAGTACTTTCAAAAACATCGGTTCCCGCAGACCACTGTGGCCCCCAACAATGACCGATAAAGATCAAACTTGGCAAACAGAGCCCTTGACCCACTCTACATCCTGGTGCAGTTTGGAGGAGAATGGACCACAGATGATGGGACTTGAAGTACTTCTACTCACTTCCCGAGACTGCTGCAACCCTCATCCAATGACCAATCAAGGCCAAACTTGGTACACAGAGCCCCCATGACCCACTCTACATTCTACTGCAGTTTGGAGGATGGTGGACCATGGATGGTGGGACTTGAAGTACTTCTACTCATTTCCTGAGACTGCTGCGACCCTCATCCAATGATCAAGACCAAACTTGGCACACATAACCCCCATGACCCCCCTTTACGTCCTGGTGAGGTTTGGGGGAGGACAGATAATGGATGATGGGGTTTGTAGTACTTTCCCACTCTTTGGTTACCATCATCATCATCACTTTATTTCTTAATTAGTCGCTCTCCACCAAGGTGCTCCGAGCACCTTACAATTTAAAACAGTTCATACACAATACAAAACATTCAATATAAAAACATTCAACATAAAACATTCAACATAAAACGTAAAAACATTCAGCAGTGACTATGGCAAAATTTGATCCGTTTACTTAAATGCACAGCCAAACAGCCAAGTCTTGAGTGCCTTTGCAAAAGGTCGCAACTCCGACATTGCTCTAATATATGGAGGCCATGAGTTCCACAGAATTGGAGCATTGGTCAAAAAAGTTCTACGCCTTGTACCTTACCACAGACTATTGTGGCCCCCAACAAAGACCGATCAAGACCAAACTTGGCATACAGAGCCCTCACGACCCACTCTACATCCTGGTGCGGTTTGGAGGAGAATGGACCACAGATGATGGGACTCGCAGTACCTTCACTCACTTCCTGAGACCACTGTGAGCCATATAAATAACTGATAAGGACCAACCTTGATACACAATTCCTTTCTCAAATAACCCGGGTAGGGCCGGGTCCCCAAGCTAGTAAAATAAATAAATTCGCTGCCAGCACTGTTCCCACAACCCTTGGCTCCAAAGCCCACACATAACAAGTGGCAGTTGGAGAGCACTCCCTCCCCAGGCACATATTGCACAAAAGACCAGGCAGGACCCCCTCCCCACTCCACACACAGAGGGGCCTTCCACGCACTGCTGCCTCCGCCTGCATTGGCTCCCCAGCACACACACACACACACACACACACACACACCTGGTGCTGCTCACTCTGCAAAGCCTCCCCCCAGTTTTTTGAGTGCTGGGTGGGGGGGCAGCTGGGGGCCTTGGCAAGGCAGGGGCTGCTTTCCGCCCGCCGGTCCGGCTACACAAGGTGCGCAGGCTGCCCTGCAAAAGAGGGGCCGGCAAAGGCTTCGGCCACAAACACCGCGCTGCTGGTAAGGCGAGCTGAGACTGCCAAGAGAAGCTCGGACTTTCAAAAACCTTTCCAATCTAATCCCAATAGGATTACACATATTATAACGTATTTTCTTTGGAGAGAAAGTGGGGGGGGGGAGGAATCAGGTGACCCTACCTAAGTTTCTCATCGGTCAGTTTCTAAATTGGGGGCCGGTCAAGGTCAGGCCACAAGCTCCCCATGAATGCCACTCAGGTCTCCTCTTGAAACAACCTTGCGTTCAAAGGGAAGCGCAAGTGGCCCCCTGTGCCCCCCCCAGGCTCTTTTTGGCACACTGCGCCCACGCCTCTCCTCAACTGGGCGATTTTGGCCAAGGAAGGAAACCCAGGAGCCGCTCCCAGAAGCCTTTGGGATTGGGCATGGGCCGCCCACCCTCTCTCCCCCCGCACAGACACACACACTCGGAGATTAATGCGGAGGAACTCTGTCTCAAGGTGGACGTGCTGCGCTTTCTTGGCAGCCCGCGCACGCGTGCCTCTCAAGGGTCTCTGGCAGGAATCCGGGCCCGACTCCCACTGCCGCATCCCGCCCTCCTCCCAGGCACGCAAGGCCGCTGACGGCGCTTGGAACACAAAGCCTGCGTGACCTTGTGGAGACGCAAGTTCTGGTCGAAGCAGCGGGAGGAGGAAAAGGCTCAAGGGCCAGAGCGCCCATGTCTCCGCGGAGAGGGAGAGGGAGGCCCACCGCTGCCTCGTAGGGTCAAGCGCCCAGCAATGTGCCAACTGGGCACCAACCAGAGGTGTCCTGGGATAGGAACCCCCCACCCTCAGGGGGGTATTTCTGTGCACCTTTGGCCAGATCTCTCCCTGAGGACACGCTCCGGACCAGGGAAGACAGGCAAGACTCGGGGGGGGGGGCACTTTGGGGCGCTTTCAGGGAAAGGTCTCACGAAGCATTTCAGGTGACGCACCTGGGAGGCCGTGGCACTGCTGCCCTGCCCTGCCAGGTTCATGCCAGATTCAATGCCTTTGCAGGGGACCAGCAAGTGGGCTGTCCCACCGGAGGGAAGGGCACCGCAACAGCCTCACGCAGCTGCCAATCAATCAAGGAGGGCAAAGGATTTGCCCTGCATCAATAGGAGCCTAGTGTCTAGGTCTAGGGAAGTAATGCTCCCCATGCTCTATTCTGCTTTGGTTGGACCACTCTACCTGGAATATTGTGTCCAATTCTGGGCACCACAATTCAAGAGAGATATTGACTCTAAGCTGGAATGTCTCCAGAGGAGGGCGACTAAAGTGATCAAGGATCTGGAGAATAAGCCCTATGAGGAGCGGCTTAAGGAGCTGGGCATGTTTAGCCTGAAGAAGAGAAGGCTGAGGGAGATATGATAGATGAGAGCCATGTATAAATATGTGAGAGGAAGCCACAGGGAGGAGGAGGGAGCAAGCTTGTTTTCTGCTTCCCTGGAGACTAGGACGCAATGGATCAATGGCTTCAAACTACAAGAGAGGAGATTCCATCTGAACATGAGGAAGAACTTCCTGACCGTGAGAGCCGTTCAGCAGTGGAACTCTCTGCCCCGGAGTGTGGTGGAGGCTCCTTCTTTGGAAGCTTTTAAGCAGAGGCTAGATGGCCATCTGTCAGGGGTGATTTGAGTGCAATGTTCCTGCTTCTTGGCAGAATGGGGTTGCACTGGATGATGGCCCAGGAGGTCTCTTCCAACTCTTGGATTCTAGGATTCTATAACTTCCTGACTGTGAGAGCCGTTCAGCAGTGGAACTCTCTGCCCCGGAGGGAGTGTGGTGGAGGCTCCTTCTTTGGAGGCTTTTAAACAGAGGCTGGATGGCCATCTGTCAGGGGTGCTTTGAATGCAATATTCCTGCTTCTTGGCAGAATGGGGTTGGACTGGATGATGGCCCAGGAGGTCTCTTCCCACTCTTTGATTCTAGGGTTCTATGATTCTATGAGTCCTGCATATCAGATATTTACACTACGATTCGTAACAAGAGCAAAACCAGAGTTATGAAGTAGCAACAAAAATAATGTTCTAGTTCCTCGTGTTGTGGGTCACCACAATGTGGGGAGCTGCATTAGGAAGGTTGAGAACCACCGATGATGCTTCTGAGAGTCCTAGCAAGCGCAAGGCACAGCCCAGCGTGGCTTTCCATGGAACCGCAGGCCGTGGCCCAGAAACAGCTAGCGTTCCTTGTGGTCAGTGTCCGCAGGGTCGGTGGTTTGCTCCTTGTATGCGCCTCCCTCTTTGCGGTCTCCATCCTTCGGCAGGAGGGAGGGAGGGAGGGGGGTGGAATGCCCATCTGTCCCCCCGGGTCCTCTGCCTTTGTCCCGGAGCCTTGCCGTCTCCTGCGATCTATTGAAGGCAATCTCTGGGTGTATTCTTAGCTCCAACGTGGATCGGAAGGGCGGGCAACGGCCGGGCGGCTTGAGGAGACGTTGCGTCACAGGCCTTTGCCCCAAGAGACAGCCCAACCCCAGGCAGCGGATCAGGCTGCCACGCCCCTCCCTCCCTTCCTTCCAAGAGGGAATCACCCCCGCCCGCCCGCCCGCCCGCCCCCAAAGGACCTGCCAAGGCCGCTCGCTCGCTGTGGTGCCCCCGAGGCAGGAGCCTCTCGCCCCGTTCCTTGGCTTCATCCTCAGAGATTGAGAGGACTGAGCTTGGAACTGACTGCGCGGCCTCAAGCCTGGAACATGCTTCTCTGCAGCTCTGCCTCGCGGGCCACGTTCCTCGAGGGAAGTGGTTCTCAACCTTCCGAATGCCGCGACCCCTTAATACAGTCCCTCGTGTGGTGGTGACTCCCAGCCATCACATTATTTTCGCTGCTGCTTCATAGCTGTCATTTTGCAACTGAATCTTCATGTAAATATCTGATGTATTTTGGAAAGTGACCATTTCACCCCATTTCTGTTTGTCCCACCTACAGCCTTGCCCCTACCATGCACTTCCTCTCGTCCTAAACCCAAAGCCTAACCCAACTGTCCATCCTTTTGGGCTCCTCTCAAATGCACTTTTTCTACGCCTGTTGTGGTTCAGTGTGATGAGAAGGATGGGAGGCTCTCCCAGGCAGGGGAGATTCAAGCAAGAGGTTCTCACAGGAAAAGAATGCCAGTAGTAAGGAGTCAGCACCCAGGGGTCTTCCCACACTGATAGTGAAGGCCTGGATCTGCAGGCTAGGCGGAGTTCATGCTTAGCTAGTAGACGAGAGGCCAGGTCGGGGAATCATAGAATCCTAGAATCCTAGAGTTGGAAGAGACCTCATGGGCCATCCAGTCCAACCCCATTCTGCCAAGAAGCAGGAATATTGCATTCAAAGCACCCCTGACAGAAGGCCACCCAGCCTCTGTTTAAAAGCTTCCAAAGAAGGAGCCTCCACCACACTCCGGGGCAGAGAGTTCCACTGCTGAACGGCTCTCACAGTCAGGAAGTTCTTCCTCATGTTCAGATGGAATCTCCTCTCTTGTAGTTTGAAGCCATTGTTCCATTGCGTCCTAGTCTCCAGGGAAGCAGAAATCAAGCTTGCTCCCTCCTCCTCCCTGTGGCTTCCTCTCACATATTTATACATGGCTATCATATCTCCTCTCAGCCTTCTCTTCTTCAGGCTAAACATGCCCAGCTCCTTAAGCCGCTCCTCATAGGGCTTGTTCTCCATACCCTTGATCATTTTAGTCGCCCTCCTCTGGACACATTCCAGCTTGTCAATATCTCTCTTCAATTGTGGTGCCCAGAATTGGACACAATATTCCAGGTAAAGTGGTCTGACCAAAGCGGAATAGAGCATGGGGAGCATGACTTCCCTGGATCTAGACACTAGGCTCCTCTTGATGCAGGCCAAAATCCCATTGGCTTTTTTTGCCGCCACATCACATTCCTGGCTCATGTTTAACTTCCTGTCCACGAGGACTCCAAGATCTTTTTCACAAGTACTGCTCTCGAGCCAGGCATCCCCCATTCTATATCGTTTTTCCTGCCAAAGTGGCGTATCTTGCATTTGCCAAAGGTCATGGGACCATTGTGAGAGCAGAATGTTTTCATGATTAGAAAACAGTATTTAGGCTTCTCACAAAGGAAGCGAAACTGTCAGTTCAACGTTGCTTACTAGCCTGAAAGCTTCATGGAATAACCTTAGCTGGAAAGCAGCACGCTTGGGATTTCTTGCATTGCGATTCTTGGAGCAATTGTTTCATTGCTTGTACCTTGGACTCTGTCTTGAACTTTGACTATAGGATTGTGCCTCTTGTTTTTACCTGAAGATCTTTGGAACTGTATCCTGCATTTAACCTTAATCTTTGGAACTTTGCAATGCTTATTCTTTATTTTGACTTGGATTTTTTCCTCAATAAACTGTAAAACTACAGCTCTTGTGTGGTGGTGTTTGGAAGAAAGGAGAAGCCTACTCTGAGTTGCAACAACGCCTACCTCATCCAGGGTTTTATCACTTTACCGTATCCATGCGGCCCGCCCATTGTGTCTGATTTTATATTATATTATTTTGCTTTGTTTACTCTATTCTGCTATGTATTTTATTGATGTAATTTTTGTTTTGTTTTTTGTTGTTTGCATTTTTTTTTATTTTGCTGTATTAAGAGGGTGGCGGGGTATAAGATGATGATGATGATGATGATGATTATTATTATTATTATTATTATTAGGTTGCTGTAAGTTTTTTTGGGCTATATGGCCATGTTCTAGAAGCATTCTTTCCTGACGTTTCACCTGCATCTATGGCAAGCATCCTGAGGATGCTTGTCATAGATGCAGGCGAAACGTCAGGAGAGAATGCCTCTAGAACATGGCCATATAGCCCAAAAAAACTTACAGCTACCTAGTGATTCCGGCCATGAAAGCCTTCAACAATACATTATTATTATTACTATTACTATTACTATTATTATTATTATTTTCATTCACTGGACCAAATTTGGCACAAAGACCCCATACACCCCAATTTGAATAATTGGGGGGGGGGTTGGGGGAGATTGATTTTGTCATTTGCGAGTTGTAGCTACTGGGATTTATAGTTCACCTACATTTAAAGGTCAGCTTTTCGCAGCAACTCTGATGCTTTGTCCTTCAATATTCAGGTATTAGCGTTATAAAAAACCAACATAGACAACTGGGCCAAATCTCACAAAACTGTGATCATTTCACCAGGTGCAAAGGTGAGGAAGTCCTGCCTCCAGCCAGGAAGAACGAAATGCATAAACCACAACGAGGGAGGAAAGGAAGGGTGGCGGCGGAGCAGGAGGGGCTCATCTTTACCAAAACAAAGGCCATGCATGGGGGGAGGGGGGCACCTGCAACAAGGACGGCTCCACCCAGGTCTCGGCGCTCCACCCACCCACCCAACCCCAGCCCCACCCACCTTGCACAAACCTCCACATTCAGAAAATCTGGCAAGCGCTGCACGTGCATGTGTGTGTGTTGAGGTCAAACCCTTCAAAGAGCCAAATGCCCCTGCCCTGCCCCCTCCCCCCGCTGCCCCCCCCACACACAAGCGGCGCCTTCTCACCTGGGTGCCTTCGCCTTCCAGCCGCGGGGGGCGGATGCTCGAGAGGTGGACGGTCTTGTAGTCGCCCGAGTTGAGCTTCACGATGATGGCGTCTGCGTTCAGCACCTGCACCACCTGCGGAGGAGGAGGAGGAGGAGGAGGAGGAGGGAAAGGAGACCAAGGTGAGGAAGAGGAAGAGGAAGAAGGCCTGCCGCCAGCCCTTGCGCGAACAAGGAGAAGAAGCGCCCCTCCCTCCCTGAGGTACTCTGGAAGCCTGCTCCCTCCTCGGGGGGCTTCTGGAACCCCTTGCTGCCTCTGGACTCAAATAAGAAGAACAACAACTGGTAGGACCACAAGCTGGAAAAAAGTTACAGAGATTGAACGTGCCAAACTCCTCTGGGACTTCTGAACTCAGACTGACAGAGTTTTGGAGCACAACACTCCTGACCTCACGATCGTGTTAAAAAACAAAGTATGGATTGTCGATGTCGCAATCCCAGGTGAGAATAGGATTGAAAAGAAACAGCTGGATTTAAAGATCGAACTGCAAAGACTCGGACACAAACCAGTCAAGGTGGTCTCAGTGGTGGTGATGGGCACACTGGGTGATTGGTGGGGACGAGAGAGAGAGAGGGCCTTTTCGGCGGTGGCCCCTCGACTCTGGAACTCACTCCCTAAGGACATCAGGCATGCCCGAACCTTGGCAGTCTTTAGGAGGAGCTTGAAGACGTGGTTGCTCCAGTGTGCCTTCCCAGAATAAGGATCCCATAGCACTTTGTCCTCCAAAGCACTTCATATTGTTTTTAGGTCTGCTTGTATGTTTCCATCAACCGCCCCACCACTTCCTTCGCCCATGTCCAGCATTATTTTAATTTTTAACTACATTTGGCCTACCCATAGTTTTTAAAGTGTGTTGTCCTATTTGATAATGCTTGTGTTATTGTTTCATTGTTTTGTTGTTTTTAAATTGCTTGTATTGTTGTATTTTGGGCTCGGCCTCATGTAAGCCGCACCGAGTCCCTTGAGGAGATGGTAGCGGGGTCCAAATAAAGTATTATTATTATTATTATTATTATTATTATTATTATTGCAGTGCCTCAAGACCTTGGCCTGCACTTAAACACAATCGGCGCTGACAAAATTGCCACCTGCCAGCTGCAAAAGGCCACCTTACTGGGATCTGCTTGCATTATTCGTCAATACATCACACATCCCTAGACAGATGCTTGGGAAGGGTCCAACATGCGATCCAACACAACAGACAGAAGAGTGACCCTGTTTGCTGTGTACTTGTTGTGTTTCAAATAATAACAACTTTATTTATACCCCACCACCATAGGGGCTCCGGGCAGCTTACACAATAGGACACAAAAATGCCATACAGTACATAGTATAAAACACATCACAACACACAAAATCAGTAATGCATTCTAGGCCTGCTCAGTCAACTCTGTTTGCAACAGGAGGGGCAAAGGTGGCAACAGCTTCAGGTGGGGCACCTTTCCCAGCCCTCCCACCAGGCCCTCCTGATTGGGGTCCAACTTAGGCTTATGCTTTGCCCTGCGGAGCGGCACCTCTTTCCTGGGTTTGAATTGTGGGCAAGGGGAAGTAAGCCCCCCTCCCCACTGAGGTGCTTTTTTGGGACCAAGCAGCCACCTCCGCCACTGCTGCCCATGCAGAGGGTCCGTGTGAGAGAGTGTGAATGGAGGGCGGGCAGGGCAGCCCTGGGCCCCTCTCTCTCCGCCCCGGCTCACAGCCGAGCTCCCAAGAGCCTGTTGTGCCCCAGCCGTGGGTGGGTGGGACGCCTTTCCACCCAAACGCCACGCAGGGATGAGGGAATCCTCTAAGCAAAGTGGATTAAAAGGAGTACAAAAGGGAAGAAGCAGCACAATCCAAAAGAACAATCCAAAATCCAAGAGAGACCCCAAAGTTGTTGCGTATAGGTGGGAACCCGTTTCAGGAATCCAACCACAGGAACTCAAAAGCTTGGAACTTCACTTTGAGTCAATCCAGTGAAACAAGGCTAACTCCGCACGCCTGAGCAAAGTTAGATCCAGAACTCGAGAACGAAACAGAGAGCAAAGCAGACCAAAAACCACAAAGAAATGAACCAGAATCAACATCCAGAAACTTGATTGGCTGAGAAAAGCGGTATAC